>JAEIFJ010002044.1:1200000-1780918 GCA_018903435.1 Leucophenga varia | reverse complement strand
CCGAAATAAAATACTATTTTTTTTACCACGCCCATTTTATAAATCTTATATTACAGATTTGTCTCAAAATTAATACACATTAATGACGTTTTTTCTGGTTTTTGGAATATTGACCCCCAAAATAGTTTTACTTACCTATTTTTTAAAAACTATTTTTATTTAGACTTGGTGCCTATTGGGGCCTTGTAACCGGAAAAGCCATAACTATCAGTAGATCTGAAGTCTTGAGACTGGGTTCATTTGAAAGATAGTGTACAAATATGTTTGTGTGTTCTATGAGTTTTCGAGACTTGAACGTGGGATCCGTAGGTGCCCACTGAAGATTTAATTTCCTATATAGATGAAGAACTTTGTCTGGTCCAAAATGCAACCATCTTTTTGCAAAGATAAAAGAGCAAATTTATAGAAAAAAGGCAAAATGTGACATTCCTAATTTGATTTCATTTTCACTACTTCATTTTGCTACCGTTTGAAGGTAGAACTTAAAATATTTATAATAATATTTTATTTTTTAGCTTTCGCTTGAAATTATGTTTATGTATTTAAGTCATTTGCACCTCGAAAGCGGCAAATGAAAAAAATAGCTAGATAAATACTTAGACATGTTAGATCTGTATAAAATTTTAAAATTGGTTTAGCCAAAGTAGGCAGCGACAACATAAAGAAAAAAATAAAAAAAAGTAAAAAAAGTATAAAAAAGCGGCAGCTTAGCTTGTTAGCAACGCTTTTTTAAGTGGATAATTGGACGCAACGATTTCGTTGAATTGGAAAGCGCGAATGCGTTAATTTACAATTGACAAGTAACGACCAAAATCGAGTTAAACCAATCCAATCCAATCCAAAAGCAAAGCGTAACAAATTAAAAAAAAAAAAAAAAAAAAATCAAACGAGAAAAAAAACGCATTAACTAAGCAGTTAGCAAGTGTTTATGAGCGTTTAGCTTAAGCCACTTAAAGCATCGAAGTATGTTGCTAATCATTCAAGTAGCAGCAGCAATCCGCGTAACTTTTTGACCAACTGGAATAATTTAGTAAATAAGTGACTAACTGACTGACTGACTGACTGACTAGTTGACGTACTGATCGGACAGACAGACAGACTGACACTTGCTTGGCTACTGCTGTCGTTTGTTACGCTTGATTTAAGCTGTAAATAAAGTCAATGGAATCTAACAATTTATCTATAAAAAAAAAAAAAAAACATTATACCACAACACAAATATTTGCACTGCACTTAGCAGCTGTAGCTGCCAAGATGATGATGACGACTCTCTGACAACGCTGATGTTTGGTCCAATGCTTGACAGCTGATCTTATGGCTGCGATGCGTTAACAGTTTATTATATTATTTTTTTTTTTTTTTTTTTTTTTTGTAAAGTTTCAATCAGCGCGCCATTAGCGCTTGCAGCTAGCCGCACGGCAGCAATTACCAAGCGAGAGCACGTTAAAGTGTATCTGTGTATCTATGAGTTTGTGTATCTATGAGTTTTATCGAGTTGTTAGCTTTTCGTGCAAGCGTTCGTTCGTTCATTCGTTCGTTCGCGCGCGCGTACCATGTATGAGAGGCGCTAATTTATGGATTTAATTTTCTCATTGCTTTGCGATTTTTATAGCCGAAACAATTTACACTTTGCAATGCGTTAAAGTTTTATATTTCTGCTTTTTTTTTTTAATTTTTTTTTTTCTTGCATCAATTTCATTTTTTTATTTGCTTTTTTAACATTTCATTTTATAACTTTTTGTTTTGGCTTCAATTTGGATTTTTTTTCCAGTATTTCATAATTGCACTTTGCTTTGGTTGACGCTTAATTGACGCGAAATGGTGGAAAAAAATAAAAACGCTTTTGATTGCCGCAATTGAGCAGCACACGCTCAAGAATGTTGCAGTCAACATTCCCTAACCTAGTCTTTTCGATTTTCATTTTGGCTTGAATGCCAGCTACTGGTTAGTTGCTTGTTGTAATTAAACAAAGTGCAAATCTTTTGGAGTCTATTAAAATTTTTAAGTTTACCAATTTTTTTTTTTATCCTAATTATTTTTTATTAAGCGTTTGTGGCTTACTTTGGAAACTGTCGTCGTAATTACATACGCAAACGCATACTCATACGCATGCGCCTTGTTCAGAAAGTTAGGTTTAAAAATTTATACCAAATTGTTACTTAGCGCTCGCTCATTAAAAGCTATGATATTGATATTTTACAAGATTGGCTTAGTCAAAAAATTATTTGCTTCAAATGAAAATTCGGGTCTGGAAAACTTTTTTCCTGATTTCTCGAATAGGAACTAGCCAATTAGTTTAAACATTTATTTTTATTGAAAACAAATCTCTTGCTTGATGAAAAGTTTAAAATAAATTTTTAAGATCTCTGCTTTCAGGCTATAGTATGTTTATTTTGATAGACAAAAAATACATTACCATACAAATTTTGACTTTTTTTGAAGATTCTTGGTTCTCCTGGAATGATTGCCATGTATTTTGGGGCTACGATTCCAAAAATGGCCACCAAAAATATTTCTTATTGATCGTTCTCGATATATCCAGAAAAAATATGGGTCTATTTTTTGTTATTACTATATATCTTAAGAAAAAGCAGACCTGTACATCATTTGAAAGGTAATTACTATTTCTATACGGCGATATTGTGAATTCTTTTTTGTGTAACAAGCGTTGAAATACAAAAAAAGACATTTTTCATGCTTTCTTTAGAAATTTTTATTACATATTTTTTAGTTGAAAAAAATTAAAATAAATTATTTTTAAAATTTATTAATTACCAAAACATAAAGCTTAAGATTGTCTAAATCTTAGTAAAAGTGTGAAAGTTATAAAGTAATAAGTAAAATTAGACAAATTTATTTATTAATGTTATAAGAGAGTTAATGTATACCTTTCGAATATACGCTTCAAAATACAATGGAATAGGATTAGAATCCAGAAACTTTTTCGTATAAACTTGTGAAATAGACGACATAAAAATTTGAATTGATTGAGAATTGATTCAGATTGGGCCGCGAATTTCTAAATTTTTAAGAATTTTTTTAATTTGTTTAGTATTTTAAGTTAAAATTTAATAGAAATTCTGCACTAGAATTTCTGTCCACGTCAAATGACGTGTGACCGGCATATACTACTGTGAACAAAAAATAAGGAGAATTTGTTTGTAAAATGAAAATTTTTTATTTATTCTTGTAAATCAATTTCATCCCCTTCAAAGTAATCCCCTCCCGATAAAATACACTTATGCCAACGTATTTTCCAATCCTCGAAACATGCCAAATAGTCCCATTCCGGTAGAGTCATCCACGCCTTCGGCGATTCAGCTTTTATCTCCTCAATCGACTCGAAACGCGTTCCCCGGAGTGGTCTCTTGAGTTTTGGGAATAGCCGGAAGTCACACGGTGCCAAATAAAGCAAAACGATATTGGTTGGATTTTTGGCAAAAAAGTCACGAAAAATCAGTACAGTTTTTTAAAAAAATCATCATTTTTGGTACCAACCGAGACTTGACACGTTTGAGGCCCAAAACATCCTTCAAAATTGTATTAATTGATCCTTTCGATACGCCAATTTCATCAGCAATGTCTCTCATAGTTAATCGACGGTGTGCAAGCACAAATTCTTTTACTTTTTGGATGTGAGCATCGTCCGCTGAGGTCGGTGGTCGACCAGGGCGCTCTTCGTCGTCAACACGTTTTCAACCTTCTTTGAACAATTTATACCAATCAAATGTTGTTGATTTTGGTAGAGTTCGGTCCCATAAGCCTTCTTCAACATTTTCATTCAAAAAAAAAATTTGATACAGGTTCTTTGATCCATTTTTTTGAATAGGTAAAAATCGAAGACGATCCAAAACACGTGCAAGCAAAGCAGCTGTCAACAATTAAGGGAACCTTCAAAATGGCCGAGCTTGTCGTCATAAGTGAGAGACATGAGTACCAACATAACGCCACAAAAAATCGAAATTCGAATATACGTAACCCGCGAAAATTCAAAATTTCTTTTTAAATAATTTTGTAAACTAATTGTGAATTATATTAATTATTTCATTGAAATTTAAAGAGATAAAGAAAAACCATAAGATATGTTATTTGTATAATAAATTTATAATAAAAATAAAAAAAAATTTTTCTCTAAATTTACTTTTTTTTATAAGAGGAAATGCATAATTGTGCTTTTAAAAGCTTCGAAATTTAACACCTGACAAAAAAAAATAAAACTTCTGTTTGAATTTCTAAGAAAAGAGTGGCAAAGAGCGTTAAATTGATTATTTTTTGGTTTCAGTTATGTTAAGTAGATGCTCCTTCTTTAACTGCGCAACAACAAAAACTTCACAACTTCTTCACAGCACTACAAATAACTTCTCACTTTTGTTGACCCATGTTAGATGGGCTCCAACGTTACCGTAGTACGTCTGTCCATCAGTCTGTCCGTTCGATCATTCGTTCTAGCTTCATTTGTTTAATTTATTTGTTTCTGCATTTGTTGCGTTGATTGCTGCGCAAACTTCAAACAGAAAACAAACGACGACTTTACGCCATTCCAACGCAATTCAACGCAAGCAAACGGGCAACTGGCCACTTTTTCTAGATAACTTCAACTTCAAATCCAAATGATGATGCTGTTGTTGTTGTTGCTGTATAATAATAAGTAGAAAATGTCTGTCTTAAAAGAAAAAAAGGTTTTGAAAATAAAAGAATAAAACTAATTTATGTTCGCCATGCCATATATTTGTGTGTGTGTGTGTGTGTGTGTGTGTTTAGGGCCAAACTAAGCGAAAAATAGAACAAGAAAAATTGAAATCATTTATCACGACACCCAACCGAGTCTAAAAGTTACGACAACGTAGACGGCAATCTCAATCTCTGTCCAAGAGGCGGCTCTAAACCTGCGATGCTGTATTGCGTTGCGTGTTTTTGTCTTGTTTTTTTTTTTTTCAACTCAAATCACTTTAATGGCGGCAAAAGCAACGAATTATATTGACTTTTTAAATACGCTACACACAATAGCCCAAGTTTAAGTTTGTATCTACACAAGAAATGCTTTACAATCAGTCAAGTAGCAAAAGCACAGCAGTGATCTTTATAAGAAAAAAGATCTAATAACATTTTAATAACAAAAGAAGAACTCTGATGAAGAACGTTGATATATGTATTTAAATAACAAATTTCCATAGAATACAGTGTTGTCCAATAAATAATTAGCTACAGAAAAATAAATATGAAACGAAAACAGCACGCCCTCAAATAAAAAAAAAATAATTATATAGCTGAATCGTTAGATAGCTGTTTAGATAGATAGCTGAATAAATAGATACATAGTTAGATACAAACAAATTAAAGAAACCGAGCGTTGCACAAAGATACATCGCTTTACACTTACATATAGAGTTACTTATGTATGTATCTGTGTTTGCATATGTATTTGTATCTATCTATGCGGCTTTGTGTTTTCTATGTTATAGGATACTCTATAATACATAAGTAATTATAATGCATGCAGCCAGCCAACTTGGGTTAGGCAAACAATCATTCTGATAGATAGTTCCCTTTATTTTTGTTTTCTTTGCTGTGAAGTCATAATAAATTTTATTGCTTTCCATAGCGTTTCATTGGTGTAGCAATTAAGCGTTTTAGTGACTATTGGAAAAATTCCCTAAAGCAGCTTAAAAAATGGTGAAAATGAGAAGAAACAAAAAGTTAAGAAGAAAATTCAATCTTTCTTTTTTTTGATTGGAATATCACGTTGTGTGCATTTAGTTGTTTTTTTTTTTTTTTTTTTAAGCCACACGCTGCATTGACAATGTAATTTTGTAACAATGTTGTAGGAAATATAGAGAAAAATAGAGATAAATTAATATAAAAAAAAAAGATAAAAAGTTAAATAAAAAAAATGCAAATTAAGTGTTGTTACCAATACAGTTTTTATTTATTTCACACCCATTCAAATTTTTAAGTCGTCTATATCACTAGTTTACACCCAAAAAAAAAAGGTTCTTGGTTTCTCCTGGACCTATTTCTACGTATTTTGGAATGTAGGATTCTAAAAAAAAAAAATGGGCCAAAAAAAAAAATTTTAATTTTATAAGGTTTATTCCTTATGTTTGATTATACTTATTACTCTATAGCTTTCCAAGTTTTAATCCGATTTGGACAATCTTAAGGTTTTATGTTTTTTTTAAGGAACAAATCTTAAATTGGAAATTTTAAAATTATTTATTTTATTTTTTTCTTTTCTACTAAAAATAGAATTAAAAAAGAAGAGCTCAGCAATAAGAGAAGTCGAGCTGCAAGTCCTGGGATAGCCTGGGACCGATGCTATACACAATGTATACAGTAGATTATGCCAACCATCAGCGACCCTAGAATGCTCACTGCCACTTATGCCGATGACATACCGCCTTTAGCCAATGATAAGTCCCCACTCGTGGCGTCCAGCATAAACCAAACTCAGCTGGACCACCATAAACATAATTATAGCTAATTTAAATTCTTCAAGATAAACGCAAATGATCGTTGTCATGCAGACAAATCCACCACACATTCTTTGGCCCTGAGAAGAGGGGGGCTGCCCCTGCCGTCAGTCTGGATGGCGTTGCTATACCCAGCAGCGTCACTGCATAGTACTTAGGCCTGGTATTGGATAGGTGCTTAACCTGGAGTAATCATCTCTCAAAACAAAACGTTTCCTAGTTGAAACGAAAAATTTTGGGCTAAATATGTACCAGGGCTAGGCCTAAATATCTGGTTGGTCCACCCCCCCCTTCCCCCCCCCCCCCCCCTTTAAACCCACTAAACCCAAACTTAAAAAAACCTAACCCGACAAAAACCAAAAAAAAAAAAAATATATAGGGAATTTCAAAGACTATAATATTCGAAGCTTAGATTTTCCTAATTTTCCTAATGTAATCTTTGAACTCTAAATTTAGTATGTCCAAATCCTACCTATAGTTGTCCAATGAAATATTGCACGTGAGTATTAGCTATATTTGGTATACAGTTTTCCCAATTTTTTGACATTTTGTATACAATTTTAATAAATGTAAGGTATATAAATATTGGATATAAGGTAACTATCTACTTTGCTTTTGTTTTAATATGTCAATTTTTTTTTCTATAAAGAATATTTTTTTAATGTATATAATTGCTTTCATTAAGACTTGTTTATTAACTGTGAAGGCTATTCATTAGCCACCCAAGCGATGTAAGAACAACATAAATCGATTGTGTGACTTTAGTATTTCTTCAAATAAAAGTTTCTTTGTGTAATCAATGTCCTTGAATGCTATGACTGCCTCACGCGCAGCGCACTGACACACGTCGGCAATTTTAAGTAATTATTTATATTTTTGGGAGCAGCGCAAATAATTGCAAAACAACAAAATTTTGCACGAAGGACACACTTTAGTATTATTGTTTTTTTTCTTTTTCTTTTTATCCAAATGGACTATTAGAAAAATCAATTGCTTTGCTCACAAGCAACACATTGTTCCAATTAACTAACGCTCAAGGACAACGTGGACTTTTGTTATTATTGCAAAGAAAAATGCTCCCACATTATGTCAAGGACAACGCGTTTAATGTTTACTTTTCAAGGTTAAAAAAAATATTTTGCAGGAAGTCATTTACAGTTGCTGCTGTTGAACAGCTACTGATAAGCATTCAGTGTGTGTGTGTGTGTGTGTCAAAACCGCAAAATCATTTACAAAGACAACCCAAGGTGCCGTGTTCAAGATTTTAGGCAAACTGCTGCGCTGTTACAAATTGCAAAGAAGTCAACAGAAAAACAAAAAAAAATAAAATCAAATGCTGCACTTGCTGTGTGTGTCCTTGCCGAGTGTTATTTTTAGTTGCATTATTTCTATTACTTTTTTCTATTTTTTCCATTTTACCTTTTTATAATTTCCATTTTGACCTTTCACCTAGCAATACACTTCATGCTTTGCGGTTTAATCGAATTTAGAGATTTCTTAAGACACAATAAAATCCTTAAAGGCTCAATACGCAGCGCATTTATTGGATTAGTCTGCATAAAAGTGTCTTAAGTCTAAGTCTTAGATTAGACTAGCCAAAAGATTGTGCGAAAATATTGTGTAATCTTTGTGTAAATTCTTGGAATATAAGCAGCAAAAGAACAAACAAATTAGTTGGGCGTATTTTGTAAATATTTGCAGTCAAGCATTTGAAATGTGTTTTAATTGGTTTAAAAAAAAACACAAAACACAAAAACAAAAGACTTAAAACACAAACTTGATTTTATTTATTTATTTTTTTTATTATGTTTCAGCTGTGCGGCTTTCACTCAAAACATTTACTTTAAAATTATGTTTATTCGCTACAAATTGTCGAAATGAATCGCATAGAAATAAGCCATTTAGAAAATAAGATATTAAACAATTTATGGCAATTAACACTTTCAAACCATTCGATTGGATTAGCAAAAAAAAAAAAAAAATTGGCGTTAACGATCATTAACCATAAACGTAGAAACGAAACGTAGCGTAGCGTTGCGTCGACAAGCGTAGGCAAATTAATAAATTGTTTAAGCCAAATTAACCAAATGAGCAAATATGCTTCAAAATCATTAAAACAAATTGGACAGCGTTCATTTTCATTAATTTAAACAAAGCAGAAGAAGAAGAAGAAGAAGAAGAAGAAGAAAAAAAACATTGAAATTATTGAAAACTTTTGACAGCTACATCAATTAATTAAGCTACATAAACAAAAAAATATATCTGTATATAAACAAAATGAAATGTCTTTAAATGATTAATATATCAACTTAACCGAAGTTAATATACTCTTTATAGAACGCATCCTACACTCGCCTTCTGCTTTGTAACGACTGAACCAATCAATTTAAACTTATGTCCGTCCATCTTTTTTATACCCGCCACACATAGTGTGAAGGGTATATTCAGTTTGTCTGAAAGTTTGTAACGCATTGAAGGAGGCATCGGAGACCCTATAAAGTAAATATATATATTATTGATCAGCTCGACGAGACGAATCGATTTAGCCATGTCCGTCTGTCTGTTGCAATGCGTTTTTCTCGGAAAGTTTCGAAGATATAGACCTGATACTTTAAACTAAATCTTTTTGTGACTCCTATGCAGTTTGTATGTCAGAACCAAGGTGCCACGCCCATTTGTAGCTATAGCCCCCATACAAACTTACAATTTTTTTTCGATTTTTTCTATGAAAATAGTTATTATTTATGAATGTATTTACTACAAATCGGGTAAAAACACTTCTAATCCAATATCCATCCTTCAAATATTAGAAGAAAGGTACCACGCCTATTTTTAGATATAGCCCCCATACAATCTTACCATTTTTTCGATTTTTTGTATGAAAATTGTTAGTATTTTTGAATGTATTTACTACAAATGTGGATAAAAGCACTTCTAATGACATCCAATTTCAAAAGAAAGGTGCCACGCCCATTTTTTGATATGGCCCCTAATACAAACCAAGCGCACATTTTTCAGATTTTGTATGAAAATAGTTCTTATTTATGGATATATTCACTCCAATCTGTGTAAAATCACTTCTACTGTTATCCTATGAATATGCTTCCGATATGATAAGAATCGAGCCACTATAACATATAGACCCATACAAACTCATCTTCCATTTTTTTATTTTTTCAAGAAAATGAATAAAGCTGAGGTGCACTATTGTAAAATTTCTAAAATTATGTGCCCAAAACTCAATGAGAGAAGCAGGGTACCAAGCTATTGCATCGCTATAAAAGGCGGTCAATAGGTCTCAGAATCAATTTCTGGCTTTTGCCAAACACTCAGGAGTACTAAGAGATTACAGTAATCCCTGAACGATCTTCGCTATCGGTATTACTAAGGACCATAATGGTCTATGTGTGATCCCTAATAGGGTCAACCGACAAAACCTACCCTACTACTATATCCCAAAGCGACAATTCTGCAAAAAAAAATTTCAGTCGAGTTCGTTATCGGTCTCCCAAAATGATTTTTTTCAGGATTATTTAATCATTTTACACAACATCTAAATGAACCCACCAACTACTCTATCTGTTGAAACTCTTAAATATAGGCTTGCTATTTCTTTTATCTTTAACATTGGCTTCTAGGCATTTCCATCAGCTTGCGCCTGCAGCGTTTATGACTATCAGCACGGTTCGAATAATACCCTAATCCAGACTTGGTATGTGGTGAGGTGTGTTGACAAGACAGATGAAAATAATGCAAAAATAGCTAAATTGGTATCAGTGCTATCAGACTGTTTAATTTACCGAATTGCTTGACTATTTAGCAAGGCTATTCGTAGCATAAGAATCCCAAAACGAATCGACATTTTCGAAAAGATACTCCAAAATGTTATAAATTAGGAAGCCATTTTTTTCTGGCTAATTTTATACAACTTTCCAACGTCCAAAACGTCAACAACGAAAATAAACTTAAAAACACATAAATTTTCAAATATTTTATTTAAAAAATTAACAACAAAACGTGCATTCAGATGAAGTCATAAAAAATTATGACTCGCCATATTGAAATTAATTGAATTAAATCAAATTGTTTTTTTGTTTTTTGTTTTTTTTTTTTCACAGCAAAATTAAATGAATTTTGAATGTTTTTGCATGAAATTTATGCGCCATAAAATTTCAACAAAAGCGACATAAAACGGCAATCGTAAAAACGCAAATTGACTTGAAATGTCCAAAAAAAAGCAGCAAGCAAAAAATATAAATTAATTAACAAAAGAACATGAAATTTTGGAGTATAAAAAAAAAAAAAAATATGGGCGTCACAGAACTTGTTTCATTTTTATGTATTTTCAAAATGAATGCTTTATATTGTGTATATTTATTTTCTATTGATTGCTAATTTGTTAAGAAATAGCGCGTATAATCATAAAAAATCGAAACGAAACTTAAAATTTTTTAAAAAAAAAATAAATAAAGTAGTCAAATTTATAATCAACAAGTTCATTAACATTTAACCCTTACGCAGCACGAAACGCAAATTGAACAAGAAATTTTCGCTTGAGGCTGTAAAAATGAAAAAAAAAAAAAATGAAAAAAAAAAAAATTATGAAAAAAAAAAGCTAAAAAAAAGAAAACAAGCTCTTTGACAAACGATTTGCCAGCTAAAGTTAAATTTTAATTAAAGCCAAAGGAAGCAGTTGTCGAAATAGCCAGCGGCCGAAAAGATACAAAAAAAAGAAGAGAGAAATCCAACAAAACACTTTGAAAATAAATACATTTTAAAATTTAAGAAAAACATTAATAAATATCTTAAAACTCGTCTTGTCACAGTCAGATCGACAGACGGACGGACGGACGGACAGACTGACAGCCAGCCAGCAGCTGAATTGAGTTGAGATTTATGCGCAAGCAATAATTTTTTAATAATTTTATTTTTTTTTACTTGATTGCAGTTTGTAAAGCGAGTTTGAGTTGAATCCAAAAAAAAAAAAAAAAAAAACGTAAGTTTATTTGAAACGAAGCTTTAATGCTGTGCGTTGACTGAAAGCCAAATACAAAAAGGCATGAGTAAAACAAAAATATTCCGAAATCTTAATTTAAATGTTACAAACTTCTCAATAGAACTAATATACTATATACACTATATATGTATGTGTAGCATGCAAAAAAAAAAATAAAATAAATAAAGCTTGGCGTGAGCAGCCAGTTTAACATGTGTTTTAGGTTTTAATTGTTTTATTTAACATTTGACTTTAGGCGCAATGACAAGAAATAACATAATACAGCAAAGGTTTTTATTTTATATTTTTATAAAATAATTGCTTATGGCTTTTATAAAAATTTTAAATTTTAATGAATAAATTAATATAATGAACAAAAAAAAAAAAAAATAAAGAACAAGCAAAATATATTTGATTTAATCATTCTTGTAGTTGCTGTCATTTTGTTTGCTAAATTAACAAACAACAACGAAAATGACAATCAGAATAAAAATAATAAAATTTTGATTTAATTAAATTGTCAACAACTTTAGAATAAGTTACAAAAAAACGAGACTGAATAATTTATATACGACGTCATCGAAATGTAACTTTTAAATGAGAAGTGAATGCTTCTTGAACTCTGTCTGTGTTTAATGGAGTGGTCACCCCATTTGGCACACATATATTCTTGAACAGTTTAGAAAATCATGTCATCCGTTCTCCGTAAAAGTACAATTCTTCGGATCGAAATTGCATTTTATACTCTTGTTCGAAATGGACCATGTTTTACCTTGATTGGGATGTCTGTTGAATTTAGTGGGTCTAAAAAAGTACCAAAATTATTGCATTGTCATTTTTAATCTTAACAATTTCTTTGAGACCAGAGTTCTGGAAACAAGGGACGCAACAACACGTGCTACACATCTTCACTGTTGGATTCACGATGGATTCAGGTGTAGGTTCGGCAGTATACCGCACTGATTCGAATATTAGGCTCTCGTATAAATTACCGGAACACTGAGAGCGGAGAGCTGCGTAGGTAATACGACAAATTAAAGATCCGCATGAATAAATAATTTATATTTGTCGAAAGCATGCGAACACCAACTTTCCAGAAATGCCCCAAAGAGCAGGGAAACAATAGATGCACATCTACTGGACTTCCAGCCATCAGAGCATAGACGGTAATAAAATGGCGGACAAGCTAGCTCCACAGCAGACATTCTTACAGGTCATTGCCTAGCGGCTGCTCATGCTAAAAAGCTAGAAATAGCTTTTTCATGGCTCACCCGGGATCGCATCAAGAAAGATGCGGCCAGTTTGATGCGTTGTCAACTTTTAACTTTCACCAAAGGCGCTAAGTTACTACAGCAATACTAAACGATCTCCAAAATAGGCATCACTAAGGACTAAATTGGTCGACATGGAGTCTGTCTAACTAATCTAAACATAGTGAAAACCCCTTTCCTCCTATTTTTAGTATTTTTTTTTTTTTTTAATTTCTTGATTGAAATTTTTATTTTGTTGAACTATTTTGAGTATTTTTAAAAGCATATCGAAAAAAATTCAAATAATTTTGGTTTTTATTTTATGTTTGCTATAAAATAAAGATTAATTATGCATGTCTGCGTACGTGGTAAATTAAATTACAAAAGAAAAAAAAAACAATTTGAAAAAGAAAAAAATCATCTTCAAATCATACAGTAGCTGAACGAAAGTCATTAGCAGTTTTCATTTTTATGTTAACAGAAGGTAATATTACCAACAAAAACGGGAAAAAACGATCAACGAGAAACCGCAATCAAAGTCAAATTGAAAATGGAACTGAAATAAAATGAAATCAGAAAGCAAACAAGTTGAAAGTTTAATTAACGCATAGAAAGCTGTATTACGGGAAAGCTGAGAGCTGCATAATTGTCAGCAATTTAACCCTTTAACAAATATGTACATATTTTCATGAAACAACAACAACAACAACACGAATCAAAGTGTAATGAAAAAGCGCACAAAACGAAGGAAAAAAAAATGAAAACATGTGAGGAAGTACATTTGATGTGATGAGTGCGTGCAAAATGCTACAAAGAGAGGGAGAGAGAGACGTATGCGACGCATGAAGTAAGGCGCGAAAGCTGAGTAAACATGACAAAAGTAATAATTGAAAATTGTGGTAATAAAAGTGAAAATTAACGAAGCACAAATGTAAATACACAAAAAAAAAAAAAAAAAAAAGAAATGATTTAAGGTGGAGAAAGAGAGTGCGACGGGCATATGATGGGGCGAAGCGTTGCATTGTTGAATAATCAAGGTGCGTGCGTGTGTGCATTTGTAGGCTTTTCAATTTTTCAAAAAAAAAAAAAAAATTAACTCAGCTCAACAGCTGCGTTTGTTGCCATCCATCCAAATGCTTCCAGCGCCGCCGGCAAATGATTTTTCCGTATATAGCAGCCATTGTTGCGGTTACTAAGTGTGTGTGCGTGAGAGAAAGAAAAAATGAGCGCAACTGCGAGTGCGCATGATACTATCTCTCTCTCGCTTACTCCTTACATACTTTATATGTGGTGGTTGTTGTTGTTGTGGCTTTATTCGAAATTCGAAATTAAATATCGAATTATTTTAAGGGGTAAATATATAAAAATTTCGATTATGTTTCCAGTTTCGTATTCGACTTTTAATGGCTGACAGCTGGAATTTAAGGCCAGGCCAATAGTGAAACGGTTATGAAACGGTTGAAAGACATTTCTTTTGTTTTTGGTTTGCGTTTCAAAATTCCAATGTGCGCTGGAAATATGTACCTAGTTTTTAAATTATTCAAAATTTGAAAATATTTTAAAAAAAATTTTTTTTTTTTTTTTTTAAAAATTTTATTAACACAAAAATTTGATATAAAAAAAAAAAAGTTTTCACATTTGCAAAGTGTTCTTCGAATTAAAAGAATAAATATAGAAATCACATTGAACAACTTACTTTAATGAGAAACACCGAAACTACCGTTATTGGTATATCCATAAAAATTGATTTTATGGATCAAATTTTCAAAAGAAAGATTGAGAATATGTTTCTTATTTTAAGGAAACACAAAAAGGGATCTATACTATATCACAATGAAGCAATCTTCTGGTTTTTGAGTTGAACAGCTCTCAGTCTGTCCTGCCATAATAACATAACCGAATGTGCATACCTATGTACGTATATAATATATAGTTATATATACTATATAGTAGACCCTGTTCTTTATATACAATGAACTTTCCTTCTAAATTTCTTAATATATATGACTAAATTTTTTATGAGTTTATTAAAATCTATTCTCATATACCCAACACACTAGTTTAAATAACCTCATCATAGCCAGAAAAAAATCATTTTTAAATTATATAACATTAAAATCAAATATTTCTATTTCAAAGCTTAGCTTTGTTCAACATATTGGAAAGCTTTTCAATAAATTACGCTAATTCAAATCTTAAAAAAAATCAATAAATAAAAAATCATAGATAAAAAACAATAAAATTCCATTTGCGTTTTTTTTTTTTTTTTTTTTTTGAATCATTCATATTTTAATTATGTCGTTTAATAAATAAAATTGTAATAAATTATGTACAAAACCATATTTGTCTAGCTACAAAGAAAAGCAAAATTTCACATAAAATAAACATAAATTAAAGAAAATAGAAAAAAAAATGACATTTTAAATTTCGATTTTAAATAAATAAATAAAAAAACATTTATATGTATTTTTGGGTGTGTTTAGGCGCAAGGTAATCTATGTCACGTTTAATTTATGTTCCCCCTAAATCTTATTAAAATCGATTTTATAATCAATGACAAACGCATTATTTAACATTTATGAAATAATTTAACAATAATTTTTGTTTTCGTTTGAATTATTAACGGAAAAGAAAATATTTACAAGCAAAATTTTGTAATAAAAAATTATTTATTTAATTCTGTTTTCACTTAAAATGTAATTAAAATACATATATATGCGATGCAAATGACAATAAAATTTGCAAAATGTAATTAAAAATCAATCAAAAAACAATTAATTGAACATTTTCTAAAACGAATTTGAAAATTGAAAAATAAATAAAAATAAAAATCAAAAATCGTAGCAAATTGCGTATACGCAACATTAACCCAAATAATAATGCCGTCGCAATGTTTGTTTTATTTTGTTTAATTATAAAAAATTTTAATCTAAATGCTTAAATATTTCGTATAGAATTTTAATATGAACTAATTAGCATGTTTAAATTTTCAAATGATATGCCTAACACAATAAGTCACTTGATTTGCGTTGTGACAATAAAGTTGTAGATACTTTTGTCATCGTTGTTGTTGTTGTTGTTGTTGTCCAGAACAATTTGTTTTTTTTTTTTTTTTTTTTTTGATTGACTATGGCAGCAAAAAGATTGAAACGTAAGCGTTGAAACGCAAATGAAGCAGCAAATGAAGCAGCAAAAAAAGCGCGTTGGCGCGACGACGTAAGGACGCAACGTTGACAACAACAACAACAGCAACAAATCAGTTACAATTTGCTTTGCTGCAACCGCCAGCAGCATCAGTACGCGCGCAGCGCATCAAATAGCGTAAAATTGAACAATAACAACAACAACAACGACAGCAACAATTACTAAATAAAATAAATAAAAACCAAAAAAAGAAGAAAAAAAACGTTTCAACTAAATTAAAACACAAATGCCAAAAAGCAATCGTGTGCAAGCGATCATACTTTAAATGTGTGCGTTAGAGCAAGATAGCATATGGCAAAACTCAAAATTGACAAATCAACTAAGAAAACAAACAAAAACGACATATACGCTCCCACACACACACACACACACAAGGGCAATAGCAGCCATTTTCCAATTAACGTAAGAAGAGTGCAGCTAGCATTAACTTAAAAGTAACGCCCACAATTAAATACATACAAAAATGCCATATGTTAAAGTGAGATAGCAATATGTACATGCATATGTTCATTTGTATTAGTGCACTCTACGCTCCCTCAAAGCATAGCGACACGTAAAAGCGACACAGTTGTCAACCGCATGACAGCTCGCATAATAAAGTCATATCGCGTCTAACAAGCTTCTGAGAGAGAGACACAGTATGCAGTGAGACAGAAAGAGAACGTGAAAAAGAGTGCAAATCAAACCGGTTGCTTTGAACTGAAAAGCTTAGTTTAATTTCTTTAAACTCTCAGTTTTTGTGCAAAGTTGACAAACTTTGTTCGTATCAAAAAAAAAAAAAAATAAATTAAATTTAAAAAAATATTAGTTATATTTTTAAAACTATTTGCGAATTATAATTCCCATTGACTTGTATAAATTGCAATTGCAGAGTCAAATTCCCTTTCCAATCTAATAATTTTTCTCTTGTAAAGTGGTAGCTGTCATTCACTCTGTCACTCACAGATACAGATACATAGAGCAGCATCTCATCTCTTGCTCTTGCAATTGTTAAGCACAAAACTGTTGCTGGCCTTGTCTAACGCATGTAATGCGTATTGCGTACAAATGCGTGACAGCAAATCGCTTGTGTGTGTGTGTATGTCTCTCAGTGTCTGTGTATGTGTGTATCTGTGTTAACAGTTCAATCCGAAACGAAAGTCGGTGTCGGTCGTTGTCGTCGTCAGTGGCTGCTTTTGCTGCTCGTCGTCGCTTCATCGTAAGGCAAACTGTCGTGATTAGTTAATTTAGTCGTTGCGCTCGCAGTGAACAGACGTGCGCGTCGCAGTTATTCGACAAGAAATAAAGTTACAAGTGAAATAAATACAACAAGAAAAATTTGCGTCATTAAAAAATTAAATTGAAAAAAATTAAAAAAAAATAAAGCAAATGACAAGCAAAGTGATTTCTGGAGTATAACTCAATTTTACAAAAACAAAACAGCAAGTGTAAACTAACGGGAAAAACCAAGAAAAACTAAAGTGTTGTGTTTCAATTAAAAACAAAAAAATAAATAAATATTTAAAAATTATTATAAATACAAATGGCACTAGAGGATCGTTGCAGTCCACAATCAGCGCCAAGTCCACCAGGTTTACCCAAATCGCCACATCACGCAACACAACTGCAACAACTGCAATTGCAGCAGCTACAATCGAACAACAACAACAACAACATTTTGGATATGAGTCTGCAACAGCAACAATCGCAACAAAGTCCAACTAACGGTTTAACCATGTTGCCAGCACATGCCAGCGCTGCTGCAGCAGCAACATTCTATCAGCAACAACAATTGCAACATTTACATCATTTACAACAATTGCAACAATTGCATCAGCAACAATTGGTCAATGCCGCCGGTGTTTTTCAACATCCTGGCGTTGCGGTTGCCTTTGATGCAGCAACAGCAGCAGCCGCGGCACATGCACATGCTGCTGCCTTGCAACAACGCTTGACAGGATCACCCGGTGCACATAGTACTGCATCATCAACACCCGCCTCAACAGTAACAATTAAAGAAGAAGAGAACGATTCAATTATGGGCGATAGTTTTCACAATCAAACAGGCACCACAGCTGGCACTACCACCGAGGATGAAGACGATGACATCGATGTGGATGATAGCATTGAACATGGCAATACAACAGCAGCACGTATACCCATACCACCGCCGGCACATCAACAACAATCGGCAAAACCTTCGCTTGCCTTTTCGATCTCAAATATTTTAAGTGATCGCTTTGGTGCTGCTGATGCGGCAGCAGCGGCGGCGGTCAAGACGCATGCACAGCAACAATTGGAAGAAGCTGAAAGTTTGGAACGGCAAGCAGCAGCAGCTGCTGCTATATTTCGTCCATTTGAAGCTAATCGTGCTGCAGCGGCGACACCTTCGGCGTTTACACGTGTTGATCTACTCGAATTTAGTCGCCAGCAACAAAGCAGCAGCAGCGGCGGCAACAGCAGCAATGATGCTGGAGCGTGCTAATTTTTTGAACTGCTTTAATCCGGCTGCATATCCGCGTATACACGAGGAAATTGTACAGAGTCGTATGCGTCGCAATGCTGCAAATAGTGGCAATAGTGCCAATATGCAGACAACACTGAAACAGCAGCAACAACATCAACAGCAACAGCAGCAGCAACATATGGAACCCAGCCTAGAGAAATCGGCTTTGGGTTCTTTGTGCAAAGCAGTTTCACAAATTGGACAAAACGTAAGCACGCCCAGCATACCAGCCGCAGCAGCGTGCAACAATTTAGCAAGTCCACCGCCAGCTTCAAATGCCTCAACCGCCTCGACGAATTCTGCAACAACAGCAACAACGACAAGCTCTGGATCACCATCAAGTCGCCTCTCAGCTGCAAATTCAACTCAAGCCTCAAGTCCGCAGCCCATACCAGCGCCTTCAGCTGTAAGTCGCGACTCGGGCATGGAATCCTCCGATGATACACGCTCTGAAACGGGCTCCACAACAACGGAAGGCGGCAAAAATGAAATGTGGCCTGCATGGGTTTACTGTACGCGCTATAGCGATCGTCCTAGTTCAGGTTAGTTGCAAGCAAACTGTTTTCTATTTCAATGACATTTTTTCACTTGGACCTCCAACATGCTGCATGCAGCATGCGGCATGCTTTGTAAATACAAAAAAAAAAAAAAACACATGCATATACATATCTTCTTTGTGTGTGTCACATAAATTTGAAGGACATTTGAACAATTTGTTTCTATTGCAGTAGTAGGCGGCATGTCCTTTTTTTCATCTCTCTCTCTCTCTCTCACACTTTCTTTTGGTCATTAATATTGCATCATGCTGCGTTTTATTGTATTTTGTTTTGCCGCACATTGTTTTTGATCTATCAAAGTGACTCTCGCTCGCTCGCTCGCTTATCGCTTAAAGTCTGAAATTCTATGCCTCAATAATGCAAAAGACGACACTACTACACGAATGCTGTGTCAAAGGCTAAACGCTCTCTAAAATCTTTTGTCGATTGATGCGCAATCGTTTTCTTTTCTTTTTTTTTTTTCTATTTCTAAATATAAAACACACGCATAGTATCTGCTCAGCTCATGTGTCTAACTTAGTACATATGTGAAAGTATCTTTTCTAAGGCGTTTTTTTTTTATTTTTAAGGCGTTCTCATTACACTCAACAATGTGTCAATTGATAAGTTGAGTGCTTTTTTATTGCTCGCAATGCATTTTTAATTTGGTGTCGATTGAAATATTAAAAGATTAAGATTATTATCGCTTGGCATGAGTAGAAATTATTAATCAAATTACTTAACAATTATTCCAAAAATATGTATTTTTTCATATAAAAAGGATTTTGCTAAAAATATTTCGAAAAAAATATAGCAAATGCTATTTTTTATTAAAAAAAATAATTAAAAATAAAAAGATAGATTTATCGCCCAATAAAACATTACACAAAGCTTCCTAGCACGCCCATTGTTATAAGCAATCTAAATTTATTAGTTTCTATTTAACTTTATGACTTTAAATCTGTCTAGTCTTATTGTATTTATTTAATTATATAAATTTTATATTCCAATTAAAATGCGCTCAATTAAAAATTTGCAAAACACAGCTGCAGCTGAGCTAAAAATAAAATAAAAAAAAAAATAAATAATTAAATATATAAAATCTTAAGCTTATTAAGTCATTTAGTTGTATAAAATGTATCTCGTTTGCTGCAAAATATAGCGATGCCATTGCCACCTGTGCTTGTTTGTTTCATATACGAAAAAAGAAGCGCAGACAGACGGCCATCAACGCCGTGCAATGTCAAAAGAACAAACGAAATATTTTGGTTAATTAAATTAAATAAAAAGTTTTTTTTTTATTCAAAAATTTCAAGCTGCCAACTGTTTGCTGCCTTTGCTAAATTATTAATTAACGCGACAAACGACAGCAAACAAAATGGCGCGTAAGCAGCATGTCTGACGCTGCACAACATTTTTGACAGCTGACAAATTGAGCACTTCGTCGCATAGATACAAACAAACATAGATACAGATACTTTTGAGTAGACGCACATTTTTTTTACAACGAAAAAGAAAAAAAAAAAAAGAAAAATTGCTTTTCAGCAGCAAAAAAAATAAATATTTTTAGAGACTCGCATACATACTCGTATGCTAATTAAATCATTAATATTATTAATTGCATTAGGCGAAATAAGCATATATTAAAAAAAAAAAAAAAAAGAAGTTAGACTAGTTTTTATTATAGTAAGAAAAAAAAAATTAAATGATATATTAACTAATTAACATTTTCTTCCTTTTTTATTATTAATCTTTTTTAGGACCACGCTATCGTCGCCCCAAACTGCCAAAGGATAAAAACGCCAATGATGAAAAACGTCCGCGTACTGCTTTCTCCAGTGAGCAGTTGGCCAGATTAAAGGTGTGTATTTTTTATATATTTTAAACTATTTTTTTCTTCTTCTTCTTCTTATGCTACTCAATTCGTTACACAAAAATATTTGCCAAATATTTACACTTATTGTAAGCGCCCACCCGTAGCGCTCATGTATATTCTACTTTACGGCATGATGTCCTGATTGTGCTATAAACCGCAACGCCTTTTACAACCCGTAGCGCAGACAGGATACTGTTTGCCATTGCATCTTAAAGCAATTAGTTATGGTCATATATTTTCTTTAACGTCTTTTTTGACTTATTTTGATCCTAACCGCAAATAATTGATTTACTTTACTAAATTTTCTCTTCTCTTTTTTTTTTTTTTTTTTTGCTTTTCGTTTACAGCGTGAATTCAATGAGAATCGCTACCTCACCGAAAGACGTCGCCAGCAATTGAGCGCTGAGTTGGGACTAAATGAAGCACAAATAAAAATTTGGTTTCAAAATAAACGCGCCAAAATTAAGAAATCACACGGCTCTAAGAATCCCCTAGCATTGCAGCTTATGGCGCAGGGTCTATACAATCATACAACAGTGCCACTGACTAAGGAAGAGGAGGAGCTTGAGATGCGCATGAATGGACAAATACCATAAGCAGCAGCAGCAGCAGCCCCGGCGTTTATCTCTGCAACACATTTAAAATACAAAAAAAAAAATAACTTCTCCTTTCGTGTCGTGACTACGTGTTACCTTTGTGCAATATATTAAGTATCTGCTTTGTTCAGATGCGTATTCTGCAGCCGTTGAGCTCTAAATGTTGTCTTGTATTTATCTTGTATCTAGATACAAGTTTTATAACAACAAAATGTTCCATGTGATATAAATGTAAATTAAAATTATAAAATATACTATATATATTATTATACTAATTACTTTAACTATAAATTAACTATTGTAAAAAAAAAACTCTCGAATATTATCTGCAAAAAAATGTATCTAAAAGTATTATGTATCTATAACTAATTAACTATCTTATCTCGCTTACAAAATTTATCTGTATTATATTTAAATTAAACTAAACTTCTTTCACTCAAATATTTCGAACTATAACTAAATACGTTACCTACTATTAGACTTAAGTAATTTAATAGCTTAAATTTTAGTTTATATTTTAATGGAAAGTGAAGGCGTGCGCTATAAAGTATTCTAGTTATTAAGCTTCAAATTGTTAAAAGCTAAAAACAAAAAAAGAAAAAAAAATGCTGAAATGCACACAAAATTAAATGGGAAAATAATTTATTGAATTAATGTGCAAAAAATATTTTAAAAAAATTACAAAAAATGAAAAAAAAATTATTGGAAAGTACAATAAAAACTATTAAAAAACACAAAACCAAAATTGGTGCGTCTTGTTTAATTTAAATTAAAATAAAGTCCCATGGGAACAGTTTTTAAATAAAGATTATAAAAGACTAAAAATATTGCGACCTTCAAAATATACTCCGAATTGAGAAGCTTATAAAGAGAGCATAAAATCCAAACGAATTTAAATTAAAGTTCTTCTAAAATAAAATAAATAGAAAACCATGAGCTGGTAGCTGCTTTATCGAAGTTTCAGAATTTTGGTAGGAGTAATTTATACCAACATAAATGTTTATATGTTTAAAAACCAAGAAAAAACGTTAACTTTACGTCCAAACAAAAATTTGAGCTGGCTTTGTATAGGAACTACATGATATAGTGACTTAGTAATATAGGACTCAATGTATATAGTTACCTGACCCATATTATATCTATACTGACAACATGGACTACCATAACAAAGTGTTTCACCATATTTGAAGCAATAAGCTAAATAAGTAAACATTTTTTTTATATAAAAACTCATAAATAGGCTTTGAGTTTGTATGGGCGCTATATTCTATGGTGACTCGATCCTTACCAAATCTATTGTGTAGACGTGTATTAACATTAAAAGTTTATTTATTCAATTTGGATAGAATTCATTCAAAAATAATAACTATTTTCATACAAAAACTAGAAAATGGTCGGTATTTGTATGGGGGCTACAACTAAAAATGGGCGTGACATCTAATTATGATCAAAATAAGCAGAAATAATAAGTATTTTCATACAAAAACTCAAAAATTATTGGTAAAGTGGGCGTGTCAATTTAATTTTAACATACAAACTTCCTTGGACCCAGAAAAGCTTAAGTTTCGAGTTACAGCAAAATATCTTTAAAACTGAGCAAATGATTCATCTCGCCACAGACAGACGGACAGACAGACACATATATGAGACAAGATGATAATATCCTCCATACTAAGTGTGAAGATTACATAACAAAGAAGTATTCATGAAAAAACTAAAGTTTTTGGGTTAGGTTTGTTTGGTGGGTACCCCTTAAAAAGGGACTAGAGAAAAACAGTTTGTATATGATCACTTGACGGCGTAGAAGAGTCTTAGTTTTGAATATGGTGGCCCTTTTTCTTATGGTCTTCGAGATAATCGTTTTCATGCGGCAGACGTCAGGACAGACGAAGCAACAAACTCGTATTTCAATGTTGATCAAGAATATGTATATTTCATAGGGTCTATTATGTCTCCTTTTACCCGTTACATACAAACTTCCCAAACTTAGTATACCTATACCCTTTCCTTAGAGTACAGATATTAAAAAATTATTATTTATGAATGTACGAAATATGTCCAAATAATAAATTATATTGAACCATCTTGTTCCATTGTCCCACACGTTTTTAAATTGTTTTACATGATCACTTAAAAATGTGTGGAAGAATGGGTTCATCGTTTTTGTTGTTAAGGACAATAACACAATGTTTTTGGTGGCTTTATTAACTCCTCTTAACTCCCTCTTAACTCCTCTTAACTCCCCTTAATTATAATTATGATAATAGTTTTAGTAATATTACATATGACCTTCGGAAAATGCTACAAAGTCTTGCTAGACTCATAAATGCATAAATTAACTAACTGATTCACATCAAAGAAAAGCATCAATCAAGCCTGACAATTGATGCAGAACGTTAATTGGAGGGTTTTTCAAGCAAAAGTTGTCCCTCATCAAATAATCTATTCATATTTCAAAAAAGACTGATAGTCAACGTCTCTGTATGATTGGCACAAATTTACTTTGATTCGCGGCAACCAGATGTAAAATTAATTAAAGACAAACGCAGCTCATAAAAAAAAAAAAAAAAAAAGAAACTACTACGGCGAGTATTAAATACTTTCAAATAGTTTGTAACGAGAAAGAAAAAAAAATCATTAAAAAGAAATCAAATTGCAGACGCAAAGTGATTTATTAATACAAAAAAAAAAAAAAATACAAGCAGCTACATAGATACTAGCAGAGCTGAGTGAGAAAATCAGGCGTGGCTAGCGGTTGGGCGAGATGTGGAAAATCGGCATTAATTTGCGCGATCGAGCGATGAGCAACTAAATAAATGAGTGACAGAGGCGATGATGTGATGTGATGCGATGCTGATGTGCAATATTATAGTTTTTGTTTGTTTGCCAATAAGAAAAAAAAAAAAAAAAAAAAAAAAAAAAAAGATTTTATTGCTGACAACATCGGCGGCAACGGCGATCATGAAACGTATAATCGCTAATTGCCCCCCGGCAAGTCAAAACTCTGGCGGCAAAAATGAGTGAAAAAAAAAAACTGACAGAAAAAATTACCATTTAAAATGCTAAACGATTCTAATTGAAAGTTTGATGCGAAAGATTTTTGCGGAGGCATGAAATGAGACAAGCGGGCGACGTCGGAGACGTTGGCAATGGGGCGTTAGGCGCTATTTTGCGATTGCAGCGCAAATAAATCACGCGTGTACTGCTTAGCTGGCAGCATTTTGTCGCTGCCAAATCCATTTGAGCCAAATGATCAAATTAGCAAATATCTTTTTTTTTTTTTTTTTTTTCATTACTTTTAAAATTGAATTTTTTTTTTTTTTTTGTTATTTTAATGAAGCGTGAAGCGGCACAGTACGCAATTATGCAAGAGATTCAATTAGTGTTTTGCTGTTTATCGATTAAAATACAAAAAAAAATCGATGGAAGATTTATGTAGTTACAGCAGAGAAGTATGAGTATTTATCAGGGCTGCAAAACACTAAATTGCCAATTGATTCGGTTCAGCGGTTGGCAATGCCATTGAAACACTTAAAAAAAATCGTAATTCGCGCTCTTTATAGATCCGAACGTTACATGCAGATGAAAAGTTCGATCAAAAACTTAAATTTTTTTTTAATTCACTACGATCGGAATAAGGTGAATCACAGAATAGATCTCTTTAAATTTATTCTATTGATTTTGACAATATCAAGTCTACGAGGACTTCTATTAACATTTTCAATATTTCCGCATATATTTGGTTCTTAGTTCTTTTAAAGAAATTGCGAACCGGTGCGGTTAACGATTCGAAGCAAAACAGGCAAAATGTTGTGGTTCGGCTCAAAAACCGGTTCGGTTCAAAACCAGTTTGCAGCCCTGGCGTTTAAACAGCTGGTTAATTTTTTTTTTAATGGTTCGATAAGTTTAGCGGCGCCAAACTCTGTGTAGTGCCGTTTAAAAACTTCAGACCGTAGACAGACGTACTGATATGGTTTATGGCATAGCCGATGGTTCGCTCAACCAACGATTTAAATAGATGACTAAGGTTCAACTTACATCCCTGCCATCCCTCTTACATGCCTCAGTCTCACGATTATATTCTCCTTAAGACGTAGAACTTCAATGAGAATTTTCAACACTTCTAATTAGCAGAAATGCTCCACACTGACACACTAAATTTCACATCGATGCAGCAATTCAAATTAAGCATATACAACAAAGTAACTAAGTAAGTATACGAGTCTTTTTATAGTATAACTGAAATGGAGTTTGCCGTTCTTCATGATCTCAAATACCGAATCGCACGCGCTGGAATGCCTACCATACGACAGATCAGTGGAGCAGCGGCGTAGTGTCTGCTTTTTGTCGCCTGCTATTAAAAATCCACAAAAAAAAAAAAAAAGAAGAAGAAGAAAAATACTTAAAGGAATATACTGAGCTATTAAAATGCGATCGTTTTGAAGGCAGGGGTTGCATGCATGTTTGTGATTTATGTGCGCTACACAAATAAATCTGCTTAAGAGTGCCGCCACCGCCACCAAAGTTGATGATGAAACTGTTCATGAGGCGCATAAATTTGGTTAGCAAACGATGTGTAGTGGTGGGAAGTGGTGGGAAGTGGAGGCAGTGTAAGTATATTAAGCAGACAAAGTACAAATTTCTGTATAGTCTCTCTAATTGCGTTCTGGGTGGCAGCGGCGGCAGCCACCAAAGTTGTGAACGCATTTTATAGTTTGTTGTATTAATTGCTCACATATAACGAGAAAAAAATTCCAATAAGAATATTTTGCTTAGATTTATTTGCTACTAAAGAAGAATCTTTTCAATTTTGTGAGCAATTAGAGCTGCCATTTAATTTCCGTTTCATTTTATCAACTGATTTACGATGCGAGATGTGTGTGAGAACAAAAAAAAAAAAAAAAATTAAAATTCAAATTAAGCGCAGCAGCAGTTTTGATCAACGCCATTTTGTTTTGTTGTATTTCATAATCATCAAATTCTGCAGAAACAAAAAAAAAAAATGCACTCGATTATGGCCGAAATGCCAAGTCAAGTGCTACAACTTTTTTTTTGAGCCTTATCATAAGTTACATAAGTACCAGTCATGTCAGCAGCATCTGCTGAAAACAACCTAAACAAACAAATCACAGTAATAGAGAGCGAGAAAAAAACAAAGCAAAGCAAGCAAGTGGCCACAATTTCAGCAGAAGTCATCAGCAACAAGATCATCTCATCAACAACATCAGCAACAGCAGCAATGCAGCATCTACAATTTCAACGCCAACCTAGTCAGCATGTCAACTTGAAACGTCAATTCTGTTGACTCAACGCATTTACAGCAGCAGCAGCAGAAAAACTTGATGCAGGCGCATGCGCAGTCGCAGACGCTGCTAACAAGCGCCGCGCTGTGCGCATGTTGCAGCAGTTACAAGACGGACGGACAGACAGACGGATTTCATTTTTACAACTGGCGCTAAGCGAAGCAAATATTTGTCCATTTGCTTGCAGTGAAAAACGAATCGCTTGCAACTAAATAAATTGCTTACGCGTAATTTTTTCTTTATTTTTTTTTTTTCAATCTCTTCAATAACTTTGCTGCTTTGTAGATACATTTTATCGCTTATTTACTCATTCAATTTACGCCTCTTTGTTAGAATGTTTAGAGCCATGCTAACAGCTATCAATGAGCTGCTAATTGCATCAGCCTCCCTCAATGAAAAAATCAAAACTTATAACGTAATTTTTTTCTCTATTTTATTATTTATATGCTAATAGCCAAAATAGTGAGTGTAAATAGCTATTTTGAAGCTATGATTTTAAGCCGTTTGTAATCTTTTTCTTATTTCTTTTCTTTTTTTAGGTGTGTAGTGAAATTTTGTATAAATATTTGGTTCATAAAAAGATACAAAAGTATCTGAGCGTTAAACGTAAAAGCATTTCAAAATGCGCACTTTGCTTATAATACTTTTTTATTCGATTATCACTTAATAATAACAACTTAAAAATAGGTTAGACTCTGGGCTTAATTTTGCTTAAAATGATTAACACTTCTTAGGTATGGAAAACCTTGAAATAATTTTTAAATTTAAAAAAATATTATTAAAACAAAAAAAAATATGAGATAAAGGCATATTTCACAAAAAATAAATTAACACCGTTTTCATATGCCTAGATGCATTTTTTTTTAATTTTTGAAATACTTGAAGTATTACTTTCTATGCTTTAGGCCAATAAAGTGAACGCTGTATGCAAATCTCATAAACTTTATTTTAAATATGCGCAATCAATAATAGGTTTTATTTTATTGCGTGGGATAAGTTTAAACGAAGAAGAAGAAGAAAAATAGCAAACTAAAAAGAACGCTGCAGTCGAGTATGTTCGACTACGGAATAACCTGTACCGAACTTATATAAAGTTTTCATCTATATTGGGTGATCAATGGTGCCAATCTTTGCTGTATATCAGTTTTTCTAGCTTATTTTAATGCAAGATACCCTGTAGCCAATCTTTATGTACCTGAAGTTAAGTTCTATATCACAAGAAACACTACGGAATCCGGTCTCACGGATTCGAGTAAATCAAGGTTTTTCTTTTTTTTTAAATATGGAAAAATATTGGATACGTATTTTTTGTTATGTTCAAAGGCTTAAATTTATCTGTAGAAACCACCGCTCAAGTAGTAAACTTTAATGTACGTAGGCACTCAACTCTGTAGAGAGAATTATAAGCTGGATAGTCTACGAACAACTAATGGGTTTGTTATAGATTTGTATGGGAGGTACCGCTTCGAATGGGTTAAATTTGCAAGTGAACACTTGACGGCTTAGCGGAGTCTAAAATTTAAATCGTTTTCATATAGAAGTTAGTATGCTGATCAATAATAAAGAGGGGCTTTTTAACATCCTTCTGTAGGATATATACTTGCAGGAACTAAATATACCTTTTTACCCATCGAGTACAGGGTATAAAAACAAAAATGAGGGGAGAGGGGCTTTGTAACATCGTTCTGTATGTTATATACTTGCAGGAACTAAATGAGAGGTGTGTTTAAACATTATCGCGAATTTTGAATTTTCGCGGGTTACGTATATTCGAATTTCGATTTTTTGTGGCGTTATGTTGGTACTCATGTCTCTCACTTATGCCGACAAGCTCGGCCATTTTGAATGTTCACTTAATTGTTGACAGCTGCTTTGCTTGCACGTGTTTTGGATCGTCTTCGATTTTTACCTATTCAAAAAAATGGATCAAAGAACATGTATAAAATTTTTTTTTTTCTGAATGGAATAAATGGAATAAAAATATTGAAGAAGGCTTATGGGGACCGAGCTCTACCAAAATCAAAAACATTTGATTGGTATAAATTGTTGAAAGAAGGTTGCGAACGTGTTGAAGACGAAGAGCTCCCTGATCAACCAACGACCTCAACGGACGATGCTCACATCCAAAAAGTAAAAGAATTAACTATGAGAGACATTGCTAATGAAATTGGCGTATCGAAAGGATCAATTAATACCATTTTGAAAGATGTTTTTGGACCTCAAACGTGTCAAGTCTCGGTTGGTACCAAAAATGATGATATTTTTTTAAAAACTGTACTAATTTTTCGTGACTTTTTTCCAAAAAATCCCACCAATATCGTTCCGCAAACACCCTATTCGCTTGATTTGGCACCGTGTGACTTCTGGCTATTCCCAAAACTCAAAAGACCACTCCGGGGAACGCGTTTCGAGTCGATTGAGGAGATAAAAGCTAAATCGAAGAAGGCGCTGATGGCTATACCGGAAAGGGACTATTTGGCATGTTTAGAGGATTGGAAAAAACGTTGGCATAGGTGTATTTTATCGGGAGGGGATTACTTTGAAGGGGACAAAATAGATATTCATGAATAAATAAATAATTTAAAAACAAGGAAAAACGTTAACTTCGGTGGAACCGAAGCTGAAATACCCGTTACATGGGCGTGTCGTCTTGGTTTTGACCCTGGATGACCAAAAAAATGTTTTTACCCAATTGGGAGCGAGTACATTCATAAATAATTACTATTAAAAAAAAAAAATCAAAAAAATCGATAAGTTTGTATGGGGGCTATACCTAAAAATGGGCGTGGCACTCTCATTTTCGAACTTAACCTAGTCGTTGCCGAGAAAAGCTTAAGTTTAAAATTTCAGCCCAATATCTTTATATCTTCATCGAAAAGATTGCATAGCAACAAACAGACGGACAGACGGACAGACAGACGGACATGGCTAGATCGATTCCTCTCATCGAGCTGATCAAGAATATATATACTTTATGGGGTCTCCGATGCCTCCTTCAATGCGTTACAAACTTTTTGACAAACTGAATATACCCGTTTACACTATGTGTAACGGGTATAAAAAACACAAAATATGCGATACTTTTGAACACACCTCGTATATCTTTTTACCCATCGAGAACAGGGTATAAAAACAAAAATGGGGGGAGAGGTGGGGTAAGGATAGGTGTTTGGTTGATAATAATTTATTCACTTATTTACTTAATCACATATACTTAGTCTCTCTCTCACTCTCTTTCTCTGTGTCAAATTTTGCAGCTATATCGCAACGAATATATGTGTATGTGAATTCTGTCTGGCTGGATAGCTAATGTACTAAAGCTGGTAACTGGCTGGCTACTATAATTATGAGCTTATGTACATTCATAAAATAGTTTTAAATAAGAATGTTGCAAAATTGTATTGAAAGTTGATTTTGATGGTTTCGAAATATTTAATCTTCAGCTTCTTACATACATTACCACAAATTTAATATACCATATAGCTACGTTACAAGCGAAGTGTGCTGTATAAAGAAATATTATTGAAAAACTATTTGAAATTTCCTGTGCAATGCCTGTGCAACAAAGTCCTCAACGAAGATCAATAATCGCCGAACCGCCGAACCGGATGTAATTGTTTGAGCGTCTAACAAATTGCTGCACGCCAATTGAAATGCAGCACAAGCAATGCAATCTAAACTAAAACTTAGGCTCAGGTGTGTGTGGTCGCTTGCACACTCTGTCGAAGCGTTTACTTATTAATTGATGATATTATTAAAAAAAAAAAAAAAAAAAATATTTAATAATATTTTAGGCAATAATAATAATAATACTCATTTTTATGGCTTTTTAAAAGTTTTTTTTTTTTGTTTTATGTAAATGTCAGAGTCAAAGTGTTGAATTTTGTGTATTTTTCTTGTCGGTATTTTTCTGCCGGAAAATAGACAAAATACAATTATTTATTTGGCCTAAAGGTCATTAAAAAGTAAAAATCAATTTAAAAGCCAGTTTTTGAGACAACAATGAGCAACGCTGCTGCTGCTGCTGCTTGGCATATGAAGTAAATAAACGAAAAATTTTTATGTTTTAATTTCTTTTCTTTGCCAACTGACAACTTACAGCGTCTCGTCTTATTAGAGACAATGAATGAATGAATGAATGAATAATGCTTTGGATACTAATGAACTTGCTGCAAAAAAAAAAAAATATGTACTCGTAAGTATCTTTCATAATGCAAAGGCCACACACAAAGTGAAAGATACAAACGTAAAGCTTCAATACAGTAAAAGATGCTTAAAATGCATTAAGTGATATGTTTGGGATAGCCACAAACCATAATTTTGTTTATTGCATTGCATACGAGTATGCGAAAAAAGACAAATGATGCAAACAATGCGCAACATGTCACTGAATACAGCAAACAAACAATCAAACTCAAATAATGCCAATATTTTCTTTCGATATTTTTTGAACAATAAGTTTGCAAAGTGCATTTTTATTTCAACTTTTGGAGTTTTTTTTTTTTTTTTTTTTTGCGAAACAACGGAAATTTGTCATTTATCATAAATTCAACTAATGATGCAGCTAAGAACCCGAAAAACAAAAAAATATAATAGCAAAAGAATAAGGCACATCAGCAGTGCCACCACTTCACTTCATGCTTTGGCGTTCCATGTTTTTTTTTTTTTGCTCCTCTGGACATCATCTATCATAATCGCACGTTTCGGTTTTGGAAAGCTTGAAGCGCGCGTGGGTGGCTGCCGAATTTTATGCTTTAAAATTAATGAACTCGACTTGACCAAAACAAAACCAAAACCAAAACCAAAAAAAAATTATAAAATATAAAAAGATAAATAAAAAACCCAGAACACCACAACGAAAAAATATTTGAAGGCGCAATTTTTCAATTAACACAAATTAAATAAAAAAAATATTTATTTTGCCAAATCAAATAAAATCTAAATACGAATTTCGCGTAAAGCATTTTATATTTGATTTGGCTGAAGTTTTTGATTGCTACAGCGAATTTTTTTTTTTTGTGCAAAGATTGAAGAAAAACAAGAAAGAACGCTGAAGTCGAGTATGCTCGACTGCAATATATCCTGTACCCAATCTATATGTACCTTAAGTTAGGTTCTATTTGACTACCATACCTCATTGAATTGGATTTTCATAGAAAAACTAAAAAAATCGGGTATATCTTTGATTGGGTTTATACCAAAAATTTTGATAAGTCTACCCATATTGGTCTATTTCATTGGGACTATCATAGACATAATTTATACTAAATTGAAGTTTTCTAGAATAAAAAACAATGACGTTTTTATGTAAAAACCCAAAATTTTGGGGTAAATTTGTATTGGGGCTATACCTAAAATTTTTTTGGTCCAACCCATATTGGGGTATTTTATTGGGACTATCATAGACATAATTTTTACTAAATTTAAATTTCCTAGAATAAAAAACAATGACGTTTTTATGCAAAAAACCCAAAATTTTGGGATACATTTGTATGGGGGTACCCCTTAAAATGGGTCTAGAGAAAAACCGTTTGTAAGTGCACACTTGACGGCCTCTACCTCTTATAGTTTCCGAAATAATCGTTTTCGTACGGCAGACAGCATGACAGACGGATGGACAGACGGACGGACGGACAGACGGACGGACAGACGGACGGACAGACATAGCTAGTTCAACTCCCCTTCCAATGCTGATCATGAATATATATACTTTATCGGGTCTATCTTGCCTCCTTCTGTCTGTTACATACATTCGCACAAACTTAATATACCCTTTTACCCTTAGGGTACAGGGTATAATAAAAAAGAACCATGAAAAATGTTAACTTCAGTGGTACCGAAGCTCAAATTCCCGCCATATCTGGAACGGACATGACTAAATCGACTCGTCTCGTCGAGTTGTTCAAGAATATATATGTGTATGTGTATACTTTATAGCGTCTACAATGTCTCCTTTAATGCGTTACAAACTTTCTGACAAAATGAAAATACACTCCCCACTATGTGTGGCAGTTATTAAAAAATATAAAGTTAAAACAGACTTTAAATAAATTTCACGCCTGATGCGCTTAATGAACGCCTTAGAGACTAATTGCTTTTGTATCTTATAATTCAGATTAAAATAATTTTAGGAGAACATATCTAGTTCAGTTGAAATAAAAATTGAATACACTTCTATAATATTTGTATGGATACCATACCTAAAAGTGGTAAAATATGCTTTATTTTGACTTACATTATCATATATATCATTCCATCCATACACAATTTTGAGTTACAAATGGGCGTTCTCATCAAAACTACCAAATGGTCGTTTCTTCACTGTACTGGAATGAGGTCCAAATGCACACAAACTTACATTGGACATCTGAAAACTTTTTAAATTTGTTGTCCGTTTCGGTTCATAAGAATATTGCCATACTTACAAATTGGAATTTTGATTTTGGAATACGTTTTAAAAAGTTTTTCTTCACATATTGAATATTTTTGGTTTCACACCTATTATTATACCCAATATCGAAGATTTGCAGAAACTTAATATTTTTTTTTTTTTTTTAACTTTTTTGTTACTTAATCTGGAAAAACTAAATTCGGTATAGTTTAAGATCAAACAATTTTCATAATGGTGTGTTCCCCATATTTCATTTATGCATATTAGAGATGGACGTCGGGACGAGAATACCGTGGGTACCGCTGGGTCCTGATTACTTTTTGTTATGAAAACCCAAATATTTGTAAAACTAGTTTTGATTTATTAATCAAAAAGCTTGAAACTAAAAAGTTTCGTACTTAAAAGTAATCAATACCCAGCGAGAGCCCCGGGATTCTTAGGGATTCACGTGCCGACGTCCATCTCTAACGCATATGTTTCTAATGTATACATTTATCAGAGTATAAAAACTTTGCGTGAAATGGTTACCAAATTATTTAAGAACAATGAAAAAAAAAAGACAACACTGAAAAAATCTCTGAGTAAATATATAAGAAACAATTTTCCAAAACGAAAAAAAATGTTCATAGTACTCAATTTTAGCTACTCACGCTCCAAACATGCTTTTATGCAGCACATCCTGTGCTATGCATTGTTTTTGTTGTTGTTATCCTTGTAAAAATAAACATTTTGCGGGCGCAAGTTGTAAAATCTCAAATTAAAAACGTGATCTCAGCGCGAATTGGAAAGTAAATTATTTGATGCTGCAGTCTTTTTTTTTTTCTTTATTTCTCTCTTTCACTCTCTTTACATCAAGCTATAACTTACTCTTTCTATTTTTTTCAAGGATAGCTACGCTTGGTGGAACTGAATACAATTTAGAGGCGAGGCAAGCGCAATAAAGCAAACAAAAAAAAAGTTTAATTTTTTATGGCACATTTCCAAAGGACTGCCGGTAAGTTGCGGCGTGGGGCGAAGCTTGACGACTGCACATTGGCGCAATAAAATGGACAAGGATATATGTATGTATGTATGAAGGGGAGTGAAGTGGAGTGAGTGGAGTGGAGTGGTAAAGTAAATAAAGAAATAGCATGGAAGAAGGAAGTCAAAGTGTTGAAAAATTGCGCGCCCGGGTTAAATTTGCGCGGTTATCTCTCCATTCACGCGCTGCAGAACGACATACGGACGCGACATGGACGGACACAATTTAGCCAAAGCGAAGCAGACAGGATACTTTCGCATGTTGATTGAAAGGAAGTGTGAGACTCCACTCGACTCGACTCGACTGTCGGCGGTTTATCTACGTTTATGCAGCACTTTGCTTCGTGTTGACGTTCATGGCATCGTTTCCAGCGCCATAATTCAGTGCCAGGCGAGCGCACAAACTTTCGGCAGAATTGGAAAGTGTTTTTTTTTTTTTTTATTTGCGAAAAAACAATAACAACAACCATTTTCATGACTGCAGGACACTGTACAGAATGGCGGCGATTGCCTTGAGCCGTGCCGACGCCTTAATTGAGGTACAAATTGAGGCACCTTTTTTTTTTTTTTTTTGCTTTCGTTTTTTCCTTCATCCTTTCAAGCGCACAATTGAAAAATTACAATTGCAAAAGGAATACAAAAAAAAAAAAAAAAAAAAAAAAATACTGTTTTATAAGGATAAGAAGTGGGAGGCCATTTTAGTTAAATTTTCGACTGAGGCTGAACGCTTTTATAACAATTTTATTTTGTATGCTTTTGAATTAGAAAAGAAATGTTTTAAAAGTTTCAGACAAAATTAAATGCTTGAATGGGCAGCAAGCCTTGTTTCAAATTTCCCAAAGAATATTTTGCAATTTTTGTATCAAACCTTGCAAGTTAAATTTCGTCAGTTCAAATTTACAAAAGATTTAATGCGCTTTTTATGGGCGTTTCGTGTTGATTTTTCATTCGTTTTACATTTTTTTTTCTATTGCTGCACATTTTTCAACGAAAAGTTTAGATTTCAGCGCTCATTTCAGTGAAAATTAGTTCGCATTCAACAAAATCAAATGCAAATAAAAAAATAAAAAAAAGATGAAAGCCTTAAATTAATTGTTTTGTGGCAGCAAACGAGTTGCATAAAGAATGAAACATGGCTAAATAGCTTTTTAGCGAGAGACAAACTATAAAATACGTTTACAGCTTTTGAAGTAATTTCGAATTGAAACGCCAATTTACAAAGTTAAACAAATGAAAGCGAAACATTTTTTTTTGTAGACATGAAATTTAATTTGCAATTTAGCACAAAATGCTTTCTTATAGCAGCGAGCAGCAGAACATTTGGCTAGAGATGCATAAGAAGAAGAAGATGGGAGTAGAGTAGTAGTATTCGTTGATCATTACTTTAGCTATAAGCACAAAAGATGAAAAGACGTATTTATTTATCTGTCTGTCTGTCTGTCTGTCCACCCATCCATCCATTCATCCCTCTGTCCGTCTGTCCATTTCAACTCAGCTCTAAGTGCTCTTTTACTTTAGCTGCAATTTAGCGCCGCACCAAATGCCGCTAAACAACAACAACAACAGCAGCAAAGCTTGAGGCAAGCACAACTCTGTGCAGCACAAACAAGCTCAGCACACTCTTCACGTTGCTGTTGTACCATGCAACACGCTCTTGGCGCAGCTTTTGGTGCAATATTTGCAACAACAACAAAAACAACAACAACAAATTCAGCAACCGAAACAACTCGACTGACTCCTCAACAAAGATCCAAGGCATCGAAGCAGCCAAGACTATTGTCGTCGTGTGTGGTCCTGTTCATGGCAATGTCTTCTTTTGCAACTGCAAGCGCAACAAATTGCATACGTACTCTCTCTTTGTACTCTTTAATTAAAATGTACTCTTAAATCAACTTTAGAATTAACAAAGAGAGCGTGGAGACGGTATTCAAGTAAGTAGGAGCATAAAGAAGGAAAAATTGTTGATTAATAATGAAAGGAGATAAGAGAGATAGTGTTAGCTCTGACAGAAGCAAAGTTTTAATACCCTTTAGAGTCATTTCAAAAAAACTTTAAAATTAAGCTTAAATCATAATGGTCAACCCGGAACTGTTAGGAGTCGCCAGATCGCAAAGCTTTTTATAGCTATTTTTATCTCCAACCTTAAATTTTCCTGCGAAAACATTATTTTTTTCAATTCAAAAACCTTTGGATATTAAATTTTAAAATTTCCAAACAACGCTCTGACTAGTTTAGTGTAGAAGGGTCACTCTAAAAATGGTATGACTTAGCATAACAAGAGGAGATTACTTGTAAGTAGTGTTGGCAAAAAGAGTGATTTTTGAGACCCAGTGTGACTAGCAACAGTGACTTAAAAATCGCAGTGACTACGGAACTCTTACGGGTCTAACCAGGCCACTCAAGAAAGGGGAAGCGGGAAGGGAAGAAATACCCAAGCACGTTTAAAATTGCTCCTTTTCTCAAAAAATATGCCATAATCGGCAGACCTGAGAAGTATCTATTATAGGTTTTCAATATAGCCAAAATTTCTTAAGTTACGTCACTAGTTGTGCTCAGTGTTTACTTAAACCTTACGTTAAATAAACATTCAACTTTAGAGGCGTGGTCCCGCCCAACTATTACAGGGTCTTATTGCTAATGGCTGCGGCAGAGTGATTTAAACAGCTGCATCCAATTTGGAGCTTTTCCATACGAATGGTGGTTTCATGCCCAAAATGTAAAAAATATAAAAATATTAATTTATTGTTTCAATTTTCAAACTCGTTTTCCAATTTTTCGCTCTTTAAAAATATTTCTTCTCTTTTTAAAATGTTTACAGCATGCAACAGCATCAAAGAGAACTCAGCTCAAGAACGCGACTATTGTGTTCAGCGCTTCAACGGATCGTATACATATTAATCACTCCTAATGGACTGCAATTGAATTTCAAGTAATCATCAAGTGCCTCTTTGCTGGCAACTCCCCGCTTAATAGCCACAAGCTTGAAGCTCGCCGCATGCTTTTAAGCCAAATACAACTTGGGTGGTCTAGTCCAGGTCTGAAACAGAGCATCAGCAGCAACAGCAGCAGCAGCAGCAGGAGGATCGTTGCATGAATTGCACGCGAAATAAATGCTGCAGAATGAATTGCATTGCATGTTGCATCTGTGCAGTAACTGAACAGCGAACGAGCAGCGTTTTGCAAGAAATTTTGATGATGCGCAAAGGGGAATCAAAAAGTGTGCAGCGGCGCTTGAGTTTGTTTTAAATTGTCAGGAATTTTTAGAAAATGATTAGTTTTCTATTTTTTAATTCTTTCTCAATAAATGCATTCAATTTTTCATAATGCGTAATTAAGTTTTGTAAATTAATCTATTAATTCGTTGGAATGCACATATTTATAGATACAGTAGCTCTCTCTCTAAGCAACTGATGAGCATCATTAGTTCACAGTCAAAATTCCAAGTAAATCGAAGTAAAAACCAAAAAAAAAAAAAAAAAAAAAAAGAGGTAACATCTTGAACATCACCTGCGTTCCAGCAGCGGCAACTGCAGCAACAACTTCTTCTTCTCTGGGGACAACAACGATCTACAACATGTTCTGGCGTTGTTCAAAAAATTGAAAAATTTGAATCGACAGCTACAGCGGTCAGCAGCGGTGGCAATAAAATTTCTCCGAACTTGTATTCGCATCGATCATTGACATCGACAACGTATCGCAGTGTCGAGTATTTTTTTTTTTTTTTTGTATTTTTATTTTATTCTTTTATTTTATTTGTTGACCAACATTATCCGCAAATGCAGCGACAAAAGGAATTTTTTTTTTATTCGGCTTCTACAGCTTAAAGGAAGAAAAAAACTGAACAGGAGTACATGACATGCAGCATGAATGAATGAATGCCGCGTTTTAAAGTAATTGTCGCTTGGTCCCAGCGCTTTGCTAATTAGCCTGCTTAAAATTCTAATTAGACCACCAGGCATGCAAAATACATGTAGCTCTTACTTAGTTGTTGTTGTTGTTGTTATTGTAGCTGCAATTTTGTTGTGGGCAGCACTGGATGCACTGTTATACAGGGTTATGCAATTGATAAGCATTAGATTTTTAAAAGTACTTAAAGTTTAAATACCAACAAGGAACGCTGAAGTTGAGTATGCTCAACTGCAAAATACCCTGTACCCTATCTTTATGTACCTTAAGTTAAGTTCTATCTTACAACCATATTTTATTGTATTGTATTTTTATACAAAAAATCCAAAAAATGGGGTAAATTTTTATGGGCCCATATTGGGATAGTTAATTGGGACTATCAAAGGCATAATTTATACTAAATTCGAAAAAGAAACTAAGACGTTTTTATACAAAATTTGGGGGAGATTGGTGTGGCTGTTACCCCTTAAAATGATACTAGAGTAAAACCGTTTGTAAGTGACTACTTGATGGCTCAGGAGAGTCAAAGTTTCTAAAATGGTGGCCCTATCTCCAATAGTCTACGATAAAATCGTATTCATACGGCAGACGGGCGGGCGGACAGGCGGACATATCTGGATCGACTCTCCTTTTATGAATATATATACTTTATAGGGTCTACCATGCCTCCTTTCACTAGCTGTCAAAATTAAAAAAAACAAGAAAAAACGTTAACTTCGGTAGAACCGAAGCTTAAATACCCGCCACACGAATATTAAGAGAGTTTATGTGTAATCATCAGTGGTCACCCAAGTTTACACACAGTATTAATTTAAAATTTTGAGCTAAAAATACAGATATGTATAACAACATATATCTCGAAAATATATGGAAATGGGCGGTAAGTTTATATGGAAGAAACACCTAAAAATTGGCGTGGCACCATGATATTGGAAGAGTTTTTATCCAATATGGAGTAAATTCATGAATAAATAATAACCATTTTCATACAAAAATTCGAAAATGGGCGGAAATTTTGTATGGGGGCTATGCCAAAAAAAAGGGCGTGGCACATCTGATTTGACATTGGATGACATTAGAGTGTTTTTAGCCAAATTGGAGTGAATATATGCATAAATAATAACTATTTTCATACATCGGAAAAAACGGAAAGTTTATATGGGGGCTATGCCTAAAAGAGGGCGTGGCATCTTGGTTTTAACACTGGATGACAAAGAAATGTTTTTACACAATTGGGAGCGAATACATTCATAAATAATTACAATTTTTATACAAAAAATCGGGAAAAAACGGAAAGTTTGTATGGGGGCTATACCTAAAAATGGGCGTGGCACTCTAATTCTCGAACTCATAATAGTCGTTGCCGAGAAAAGCTTAAGTTCCAAATTTCAGCTTAATATCTTTATATCTTCAACAAAAAAGATGCCTAGAAATATACAGACAGACAGACGGACAGACGGACATAGCTAGATCGATTCGTCTCGTCGAGCTGATCAAGAATATATATACTTTATGGGGTCTACGACGTCTCCTTTAATGCGTTACAAACTTTCAGACAAAATGAATATACCCTTCACACTATGTGTGGCGGGTATAAAAAGTTTTAAAGACCCTGTTTTGGCGACATGATTCAATGTTGAATTGCTCTAAAGTCTTACATTATACCCAAATAGTAGTTTTAAATAAAATTTTGACAACGCTTTGCTTTCGATACGCAAATAAAAAAATTTATAAAAAAAAACCCGTCTCAAACCGGGTAATTTACACGAGCAGGTGTCAAACGCGTCGAAGTCGTAGCTGACAGCAAACTTCACAACGACGAGTGTGGCCCTTTTAATTTTTTTTTTTTTTTTTGTGTTTTTATATTATTTTTGCTGGCTAGCAGCAGCAGCAGCAGCTAGCGATAAATTATGGCTTAATTAAACTAAAATATTTTTCTTTATGCATAATTATGTATGAAGGCAACAGCTAAATGTTGCCCAAATAGCTGACGACTGACTGAGTCACTCTCACTGTCAGCCATAATTATAGAAATATGCAAGGTGCGGAATAATTGATGCGTTTGTCTTAAGATATTTATTTGAATTAAACCTTTTCTTATCAGCAATTAGCTTTCGAAAATGCATTACAAGGAATGAAGAAAAAGAAAAAACACGCCCGAAAATAAGTAAACACAGAATTGACTGAACTGAGTGACTAAGTGACTGAGTGACTGACTGATGACAAACGGCGACAGTCGATCACGCCGTTGACAGCTGCAATAAGTCTTCATCAACGCCATCAAATGAAGTGAAGTGAAGTAAGAAATCTTGTGAAATTACTCAAATAAAAGAAATGTAAGTGTGGCATGCGGAAGAGTTGGCATGCGTTCTTCAATGAAATAAAAATGAAAAAAGAAAGATGCTGTTTATCACAGCAAAATAAATGTTTAAAAGTGACCATTCATCACGCGAAGGAAGGGTAATCAATTTTGTTAAGTACAAATATGATAACTAGAAAAAAAGAAAGAAAGAAGGAAAAGAAAGAAAAGGTTAAGTCACTATTTTGTCACAACAAGCTAATCTGTACTGATGCACTTCGATCGAAGATATTTTTGATAACAATTTGACAAATGTACGACAGCAAATCATTTCTTATCAAGGATCCTCCAAATTGTTAAGGCAATGCTACCAGCAAAAGGGTAAAACTAAGTACTTCGAGGATCAGCACAAACAATAAAGATCATCCTATATACTCACATATACTCGGAGGTCGTTCAGTATTCCTGTAGTATTCTTGCGTGTTTGGCGAAAAGCTGATCGCATCTTCCAGTGATGCGATTCATGGAGAGCCAAGCTGTTTCAGTCTTATTTTGACGATAACTGGACAGTCGCAGAGTAAGTATTCCAGGGACTCTAGAGTAGCATGCTCCTTGCATTTCCGGCAACCGTTCCATTGATTATTGCTAGCTTTTAAGCATAAGTAGCCACTAGGCAATGACCTATTAGAATGCCGATCAGCATTTTGCAGTCTCTCCTGTCAAACTGCAGCATGTACTGCGAAAGTTTTTTGCTAGGGTTCCTACACTTTAATTGGGATACTCCGCAGTTGAAGCTGTTCCTCCACTTTAAATTCCCAGCACGTGTGTTAAGACTACAAAATTTTGGTTGCGATAAGTTCTTTACATGTTTACTAGAAGCTACTTCTTGTGGTATGCTACGTTTTTTTTTTGTTCTTCACACTCTAGCTGAGTGTTTGATAGTATGTGCCCATCACTGCTTAAAATTCACCAAAACTAAAAATTAGATCAAAACAAAAATTCTTTTTACAAAGAAATCAAATTCGGACCACCTTGATGTAACATTTGCTCCAATTTTCGCAGCAACTTGCCTGGTGGTCTCCAACAACAATTGAGCCATCATGCCAAATGTTTCTTTACCAAAAAGTAAATAAAAATATTTAGAGATGACTGACTGACTGAGTGACTGACTGTCTTCACTCAAGTCAAGTGTTAAATGATGACGCGGCATGTGCGATTCTGCTCTTGCAACACGTGTGGCCGTCTTTACTGCTGAACAGCTAAAGCGCCTCTAAAGTACCAAGAAACATAGCCAAGTTGATAATCAAAAGAATTGAGTATGGCTTTAGTGCAGAAAAGAAAAAAAAAAACATAAAAATAAGGCAGCATAAAGAAGAAGACGAAGAAGAAAAAAAAGTCACACGATCATCACTGTCCACAAAAGATCAGCATCTTATGCGACATATTCAACATGTTCGGTGGATCACTAACGCCATCTGCAGACTCTTAATTTGACATAAAACAAGATCAAATGTCACTTTATATCATAACTTGAGTGCGAAGACCTTTCATTGCAGGCTTTTTAGGCACGTACGCAGGAAAAAAATAAAATAATAATAAAAGTAAAATTTAAAAAAGCAAAAAAAATTAATACTAATGAGCTACAGGCGTGACACACCATACACTCAAGGAGGTCAGGAGCTCAGGTGGCGACAATATTTAAAAAAATAAATAAAAATAAGACTTGCCACATTGTGGCATGGCGCTCTTCTGCATACGACCAAACTAAAAAAAAACGCTACTGCTGCAACTGATCGCTTTTTAATATGCAGGCGCGCATGCATTGACCGACTTAAGGCACACACAGAACACAACACACAACACAATCGAATTCAATAAGACAAGAGGAAACCACAAACAAGCAGCTCAGCGCTGTCAACTCGTGGGATCGTTCGTTCGTTCGATCGGATTGGATTGAATACACCACACACCGGTAGGTCTGCTCAGCCAGCTACTGAACTGAGAGTTGAGCTGAGTTGAGTTGAATTGAGCTAAGCTGTCTTGTTTTCGTCTTTTAGACCAGAGCGACCGGGTTGCACTTTACTGCTTTGCTGCTAATTCGTACGAGCTACGCATAATTAATGCACACCGCTTCCTACTCGTATATTTCTTACCACGCTTCCTGAGAAACCTTCATAACTTTTTTTTTTGGTTTTTGGTGACATTTCCTTGTTTTCAACTATTTTCAGTATTTTCATTTCGATTTATGTTTGTATTTTAATTTGTACGTCCGTCTGTCTGTCTGATTCATGTTCATTGCTTAATTCAACGTCAACATTCAACTGGATTAATTGGACCACCACGAAGGTTGCTACTCATTTTCATTTCATATGTTGGCTACTGTGCTGTGCATCTCATTAGGACTTGATCACCGTCGCTCATTATTGATATTTTATTGTTTAATTATATTTTCAGTCTTTTCTTCGATGTTGCTACCTGTAAATTGTGCCTCGAACCGTTTACAGTTCTCATTAATTAAAACCGCCTGCAAGATATATTCGAAATTTTTTTTCTACGAATGCAAACCACAACGCATATCCTTTCGTAGATGTTTCCTTTGTTTGCAGCACTTCATTCAGTGTTTTTGTTGATTTTTTTTTATTTTTTTTATTTTCTTTTGGATTCATTAATTTTTCAAAAATATCTTTTAGCATTTTGTAAATATTTATGCAAGTAATGTTTTGATTTGTTTGCGTTTGCGCACTCCCACCGTTTGAATTGTTGAGAAATCCCAATTCCCGAAACGATCAATTTCTGTTTTGACAGGCTTACTTACTTGTGTAACTGGCTTCTTGTCGTCAGGGGATTTGAAGTGTGTCTAATTTTTCTGTGTGTTTTCAGATAACAATTGTGGCGACAAACTCTTTCTCTGTTCGTTTATTTGTTTGTTTGTTCATTCATTTATCAGTTAAACAGATGTTTAGTCCAAGATTAAAACTATTTAGTTTTATTTTATGAAAATATCGCATATATGTCTGAATTATTAGAAAGGTTAAAAGTTGAAGTCAAAAGATTGAACAAACTATTTGGTAGTTTACCAGAACTTTATATTAATTTACATAGTTAAGTCGTAAGAATTTTGTCACGTCCGAAACTTTTGACTATTGACCAAGAAAAACATAACTTATAATTGAATTCTTTAAGAATTCCTAATTATGACTATATTTGTTCTAAAAATGTAATGTGGATTATTTTAAAAAAATATTAAAAAAACCGTTTCCAATACAACATGTTTATTTTTATGATATACGAGGTGTGTTGAAATATTATCGCGAATTTTGAATTTTCGCGGGTTACGTATATTCGAATTTCGATTTTTTTGTGGCGTTAGGTTGGTACTCATGTCTCTCACTTATGTCGACAAGCTCGGCCATTTTGAATGTTCACTTAATTGTTGACAGCTGCTTTGTTTGCACGTGTTTTGGATCGTCTTCGATTTTTACCTTTTCAAAAAAATGGATCTAAAGAACCTGTACCAATATTTTTTTTTCTGAATGGAATAAATGGAATAAAAATGTTGATAGAAGGCTTATGGGGACCGAGCACTACCAAAATCAACAACATTTGATTGGTATAAATTGTTGAAAGAAGGTTGAGAACGTGTTGAAGACGAAGAGCTCCCTGGTCGACCATCGACCTCAACGGACGATGCTCACATCCAAAAAGTAAAAGAATTATTGCTTGCACACCGTCGATTAACTATGAGAGACATTGCTGATGAATTTGGCGTATCGAAAGGATCAATTAATACAATTTTGAAGGATGTTTTGGGCCTCAAACGTGTCAAGTCTCGGTTGGTACCAAAAATGATGATTTTTTTTAAAAACTGTACTGATTTTTCGTGACTTTTTTTGCCAAAAATCCAACCAATATCGTTCCGCAACCACCGTATTCGCTTGATTTGCTACCGTGTGACTTCTGGCTATTCCCAAAACTCAAGAGACCACTCCGGGGAACGCGTTTCTAGTCGATTGAGGAGATAAAAGCTAAATCGAAGAAGGCGCTGATGGCTATACCGGAAAGGGACTATTTGGCATGTTTCGAGGATTGGAAAAAACGTTGGCATAGGTGTATTTTATCGGGAGGGGATTACTTTAAAGGGGACAAAATAGATATTCATGAATAAATAAATAATTTAAAAAAAAAAACACAAAATATGCAATACTTTTTGAACACACCTCGTATACTAGCGTATGCCCGCCGCTTGCTACTACGTTGTACGCTGTAGGTTTCGGCTACTCTTTCTTCTCTTTTTCATTACGCAACTGTTTTATTTTTTGTGCAATTGTAGCTCTTTTCGGTGTCATTTTTGTACTTTTTGTATGGGGAAAAGTCGAAAAACGACTTCACGTATAAACCGAATGTGCCTAATTTGTTGTTTTAGTGGTCTATAATTATACTTGCATTGTTGCCTTTCAAATTTATTTGATTCGAGACTTATTGGTAGAGTAGTTTCAAAGTACATAGCGGACATAGAAACATTTTTACTTTTTTTTTGTATATAAAGCTCTAAAATATACAAAACAATCCGCGTACAAGATATTACATAGCGAGAAAATGACATTTTGAGCACTAAAAAAGTGAATTTGATGACTTAAAATCCAAAGGATTTAGATTCAAAAATCTCTAAAACTTAAATACCAAAGGCATCCCTCGTATATCCAAACTGTACTTTATATCTGACTCTTCAATATCAATTTTAGCTACTCTAATCGTTTTTTTTCTTCTTCTTTCTATTTCACTGTAAACCTTTTTCTTTACCGCTGCGTGACTAAATGACATAACTCGCTTCCTTCTAAATTAACAACAACTTTACCGCCTAAAAAGTCCAAAATGTTGCCTGTACGTATGTATAGGCGCTTCATACACTTTCGCTTTACAACATATTTCTTTGCATGAATTTATGTCGTAAAAAGTTGGAGCGCCTATAAAGCCGACTCAACTTAATTTTTATATCCAAACCCAGTCCAATCACAATGCATGCTCTATGCCCTACTGAAAGAGTAAAAGAGAAAGAGTGATTTCAATGTACTCATCCGCGAGGCAACAATTTTGTACCAAGTTTTTGTGTTAATTGAAAGTCACTCCATCATGTTGACGTTTGCACTTTAATGGACGTCGTCGTCCATCGTCGACGAATACCGACGAATTCGTTTGCTGTAAGTCCTTAAACAAAAAAATTTACGTCTGTCTGTCAGTTATACTCTATCTCTCTCGCACTTTGGCCGTCTTCATATGCATAAATTTAGGCGCTGAAGTCTATTTGCCAGACCAGACCAGACCAGGTGGGGTTAATTATGTAATAAAAATATTTTTTTGTTGTTTGACATATGAAAATGTGAATTTTCATTACATTTTCATTTTCACTTAGCTTATTTCCAGGAATTATTGTTATTATTTTGTGATATTGTCGGCATTTTTGTTGTATTTTTGCTGTCTTAACGCCGGAAGTATCTTGTTAACATGCAAAACAAGCCATAAGCGTTTCGAGTTTATAAACTATGGCAGCTTTCGGTATTCGTTTAAGTTTAACAGGACTCATTACCAATAGTTTTTTTTTTTTTTTTTTTTTTTTTTTGTATTTGGAATGCTTTAAAGGAATTTATTATCTTATAATTGCTTAAATCGTTCTGTAACTCTTCACATTGTTGACTGCACCCTTATCTCGCATTGCCATGGCACATTTTTAATAAAATTGACACACAAAAAATTTTAATTGTGTCAACGCGTTAATGCCAACCCAAACTAGTCAAGCTACCAGTCGCATCGAATTTTTATCGACTGCAATTGTCTAGCACAGCAGTCTTGCATTCAATTTCAATTTTCAGCATGTGGCAACCCTTTTTAACGTGATTAGTCACGCATGTCCAGTTAGAATCCTTCAATGTCTGACTATTGAAAATGTTTTATGGCACAAAATATTTACGGAAGAGTCATAAACACGTAATGTATACGGTTACAATTTATAGTAATAAAATAATGGCATTGCCCACATTGCTGTCGTCAAGGCTACCACAGCTGTTAAACGAAATGTTAAATGAAGATTTTTAGGGCTAAGCATTTGATTTAGACTTATGACATTTTGGCATACAAACAAACAAAAAAAAAAACGAAGATGTGTATCAATCAAAGAAATTACTTAAATATCTAAGAACACTAAAAAAATTTAAGTTACATACAAACATTTTGGTCATATAAAACTATATCTATATACACAAAAAATATAAAAATGTTTCTATGTCCGCTATGAACTTTGAAACCATCCAACCGCTGTGTCCAAAACTGGTTTTATTTGAAAGACAATGATGTAAATATGATTCAAGACCACTAAAAGAATGGTTTAGTCGCATTCGTTCCATTCATGAAGTCGAAGATTTTCGAATATAATAATTTGCATTACTTGCAAATATACATTAAGTGATTAGGGCGCTGGTATTTTTTAGTGTTTTTTTGTATGTTTGCGAAAAGGAAAAGCGTTGAAAGAGCAGCCGAAATTGACACAAACGCCTTATTTTGTACAACGTTTAGTGCGTTTGGAGACAAATTGGAACAACGTAAATTAGCTCGCCGAGAAACCGCTCCACCGGCGCGCGCGCCGTCTGTTTGTTGCTATTTTTTTCAACAGATATAAAGATATTGGCTGAAATTTTAAACTTAAGTATATCAAGGAACAATTTATACCCCATAAACTTGTTTTTTTCGATTTTTTTTTAATAGTATCTAAATATAAAAATTTTTTTGGTCATCAAGGTCAAAACCAAAAAGAAACCCCCATTTAATGGGTTTTTTAGCTTTGGTTCCACCGAAGTTATCACGTTTTTCCTTGTTGTATCTAAAATATTTGTATTTATCACTCCGTAGTAATTAAAACATAGAAAATGTTTCCAAAGTATTGAATACCAAAAGAATATCTCCAAAAACGTTTAGACTCGTAGGACTCCTGTGTATAGCATTGACACACCATTAAGGGCGTGTGTAAAACTGTCTCAAATCATTTCTTAAAGCGTTCATTTATTTCTGAATCGAAGATTTTTTTTCATGCATTTTTGTTGGCTTCAGTTGCCCCACGCCTTTGTCGCTTTGCGCAGGCGTAATGAGCCACGCAACGTTTAATCGAGCATACGATCGCAGATTAACTTAACCAACGACAACGTGGGTGGTCGCCTTTAAGCAAGCCAACAATATGTTTTTTTCTCTTTAACGCGCTCTCCATACGAATTCATTTAGTGATCGATCGCTGGAAGCAATAATTTGCATGCATTTTGGAACTCATTAAGTGAAACAATTTTAGAATTGGATCGAACATTAATTACGCTCGCGCGCGCTGGCAAGTTGCTGAGATACAAATGTATCTTTTGTGCGTGTAAGTGTGTGTGTGTATTTGTGTTTGAGAATTTGTAAGCCACAGCAGCGTCAATTAATCTCGCTGCTGTGTTTTAAGCGTCAAAACAATGGCATTTCGTTGTAAGTTCAACTTTCCATTAATAACGTTGAACGAAAAAAGCAAAATAAAAAACAAAATAAAACGGAGACTCAGTTCTTTGCGTTCAAATCATAAATCTTGGCGCACGCATAATTACAGTTAAAATTTATAAGCTTATCTCTTTAGCCGCAAATTTATTAGCGTGTAACAACAGTCGGCAAGCGAATCAACCGGACCAGCGAACTAGCGAGCGAGCGAGGCGAGTTGCGATTGTTGTAGCGCTCCGCTTCATTCCAAAAACAGCTCATTATGGCCGGCAACGGCAAAGCAACGATGACTACGACGATGACGACAACCAAAATTTGTATTTAAATGCGTGAAAAACAATTTGTTGCCAATTTTACGACGTCGACGACTGCTGCTGCTGCTGCTGACGCTGCTGTTGATGCTGTTGTTGCTGCTGCTGCGAATATCTCATCTTTGTTGTAGAATTTCGAAGCAAAAGCCAAAGCTAAAGCCGCGGCAAGTGTTGAGACAAACGAATTCATTTGAAACTTGCCTTCACTAGTTTCCTCCTTCCCATCATTTGGGTTCAAGTTGAGTGTCAACCCATTCGATTTATGCATATTGTTTGCCGTACTTGGCACAGCTAAAGTTAGTCGTTGCGTTGCGTTGCGTTGCGTTGTGTCCATTACAATCCATCCCAAACCCATTCGATCCGATACGTTTCATTTCATTCCGGGAAGCCAAGGCCGACCGTGCAGCGCACATTAATCATGGCAAATTTTGTGGCTTCGTTGTAAAGTGTCGCCTTTGGAGCACAGTGTGGGGATTAATGTCTGTTTGTGTAATGTTGGCTCGTCGTTCTCTGTTCTCAGTTCTCTGCGAATTCGAAAAGGTATTTGAATGGGCTTTTTATGGTCGCATTTATTGAATTTATAACGTAATATTTGCAGCTGACTCAGCCAAAGGAATTCGAAGCATCATAGACATACTTTTACTGCGAAGCGAGAATGTATTGCCATAAAAGTAGGTATTCATTGCATGCAAAACTATAAATTTAACAAAATATTACTAAAGTTAAAATGCATTTTTTATGAAGTTATCAAAGGCAACAAAAAAATACTTCGAACTAAAAAACTTAAAAATAAAACTAAAACAAACAAAAACAGTTCAAAGCGATCAAAGTCGTAAAAAAAAATTCACTTAAAACTGGCACTCAAAGTTTCACACCTTCAATCTTAATATTATGCGTCAAATGTGCGCGAGTAAATGAAATAGACGCATATGCTTTTAATGTGAGAGAGCGAGTGTGCAATATATTGTATCTGAGCTGAGCAGAGCTGTTTTGAAAAGTGTCCAAACAAAGAAATCCGAAACCAAATTGTAAATCATGACGAACAATTTTGTGGATTAAGACGTTCGAACATGATTTTTTTTATTATTTATTTGTTTTTTTTTTTTTTTATTGTATTAATTTTTATTTTGCAACTTAATCTTTAACGAGTGACAAACTTAAAAATGCCTATATGCGCATTTTTTTGTAATAAAATTTTATGAAAAAAAATCATTTTATTACAGTGAAACCTGTTTAAAAGCAGCAACTAAACTTCAAATTAAAGTTGTAGCTAGGAGATTAATGTCAAATTTATATTATTTTGAGAGCACAATAAAAGTATAAAATGCTTTTAGTCAGAAAACATTTGTTTGCTTAGCTAGGCTTTTCTGTACTTTGTGTAGCAAAAAACCTAACGATCAAGCTACTCACCACTGCATGATGAGAAGTTATTAAACACCCACACACAATATTCGCATTCACACCATTGAAAGTCTTTTGTCTGCACACTACAGCACTCTGTTCACTTCTATCACTCAAATTTTGGCTTCATATCCAACGAAATTTATATACCCTGCACAAAGAACTTATTGCTTTTGATGTTTTTTAAAAAAATATTTTTATTAAAAGGATTTTGTAATACACACATTGTTTTTACAGACTTACATCAAAAAAATTTGAAGCCAACGTAGTATTGTAAAATGTTTTATTCTGTTAAATTTTGTAAACATTAAATACCTCCTTTTTAAAGTAACATGAGACATTCTTTGGGCAAATTATATAAGGTGATGCTAAGCGGCCTTTGTCTCTCAAAATGTTTCGTACCAAATTGAGTCATGTTTAAAGACAAGAATAGAGAGCAAAGCGAAAGAATACAAATAGTTATACAGGGTCCGCCACGTAACTTTTTTTTTTTGCAATAAAAACAAAACGGTTCATCCGATCATCAAATTTATTTTTCATATTAAAGAACAATCCTTCCGGTTACTTATGGAATATAAGTTCGTTCAAATGGCTGCCTCGGCTGGCCATGCAGTACGCCATTCGGTCGACCCAATTTTGAGGACATTTCCGATTGTTTGCGGCCGTATTTCGGCAATGGCGACGCGAATGTTGTCCTTCAAAGCTTGAATTTCGCTGGCTTGTCCACATAACACTTGTCTTTGACGGCGCCCCACAAATAATAATCCAACGGTGTCAAATCACAGCTCCGAGACGGCCAAACGACATCAGAATTTCGGCTGATAATTCGGTCTCCGAAAACAGTGCGCACAAGATCGATCGTAACGCGTTCCTCAATCGTATACACAACCATTTTCGTTCAGCGGAACGATAAAACTAACTTTCTGTACAATCAGATGTGACATCAGTGTTGCCACACTCGAAATAACCACTAGTTCAAAAAAAAAATGTTAGATGGCGGACCCTGTATATCTATCTCTTTTGCACAAGCAAGACTACATCAAAAGCCGAGCAATCTACTAACTTTGGGTTCAATAAGTCAAACTCGATTTTTTATTTAGTCTTGCATTGATCATTTGCATTGCAAGGTACCTGTGTTTCGTTTGATACCACCTTTCATAATTTCACCATGAAACGCCTTGCCTTGAATTTAAATAAATAATGTTGTCTCTTATTCCAATTAGAATTGCTTTAATAAAATGCTTATTAAAATGATTAAGTTAATAATAAGAAAAAGGTTATATTAAGCGCTCTTGCTCTCTCAATGTGTTGCGTACCAACCTCATTCGTATTTTATTGTTATGGAAAAAATATAAAACAGAAAAAGAAAACACAATTTTTTTTCTCATTCACACTTGAAAAAACGGAGTAATAATAAAAGTAAGCTATCTCTCTCACAGTCATAAGTTTCGGTTCGCATGGTACCATCGATTCACTTGAGACCAACGAAGATGAAACAAACCACGATATTTAAACTCACTCGCTTATTCAATCACTCACTCACTCATTTTTCCGCTCTTTCTGTGTAAACGTTGCTGCCTTATCACTGCGTTTGTGTGTTTATGAGCAGCAAACATTTAGTTGTACTTACTGTGCACTTTTGAATATTCACACTTATACTCAATCCACTCCACTCAATCATTGGAATGTTTTTTGATTACATATTTATTTTTAAGGTGTCGACTACGGTTATGCATAAGCCTCTTTACAATCATGCGTAGGGTATCAGTATCGAAATAGCAATTTCGTAAAGTTTTATTTCTTAGTTTTATTGTCAACTCGCGTACGTTCCTATGCAAATTTTATTGCTAAATTAGAGAAGCACAAGCAATAAAAAAAAATATCTATTAAATATTTAACATTTACATAAAATTTTTTTTCATAAAAACTGTATACAACATTCCAATTTAGACTTTAAGCGCAAAATTATCTTTTTTGCTAATCTTTGGCGTTAATCCGAAACATCGCAGTTTTTAATTTCATTCATAAAATACAAAACAAGCGAGCAGTTAATAAAAAATAAATATAAAAAATTATAGATAGATAATAATAAAAAAAAAAAATAATAATAATCAAAGTAATATTAAACTCGTTAATTGAGTAATTAATTCTGACGCCCACAGAGTTATTTTAAAAAAGAAAAATGTGATTTTGAGTTATGAATGCTGTCTATTGCTGTCTCTTTCTTGCTTATACGCTATGGTACAGTCACACCCAAGCTTGTTGCTATTCAAAATATTTTTTTTTATTAATAAGCCATGAAATTAGGCGACAAGTTGTAGACCACCCACCTACCAGGTTTCCAATTAGAATTGCTTTAATAAAATGCTTATTAAAATGATTAAGTTAATTTAAATAAGAAAAAGATAATAATCGATTTTAATTAAAATTATTTATTTGTGAATTTATAAATTTCTTTTATTATTTTTTTTTTTTCAAAAGAAACAACCGAAACTAGAAATTATTAATAAAATTAAATTATATTTAAATATTTATTTATTTACAAATTTTGACAAGGCCCCAACACAGCAAAACAAATCAGGAACGGGTACTTTTGCTAATAAATACTTATTTATTTATATTTTATTTTATTTTTTTGTCTCATCTAAATAAAATTAAACAAAAAATAAAACGCGACTAGAATAATTTACAAAACTTAGCTAGCTAAATTTTTTAACTAACGATAAATAACTTAATAACTAAAATTTTAGTATATAGTATTTTATTTATTTTTTTTTTTTTAGATTATATTGCTTTGCGTCACACAGTTACACAGTTTAAAATCCGCTCACTCTCGTGTTTGAGTGAAAGTCTTCTGCTTCGTATACACACAAACGATTCAATACTATGAAGGCGTTTCACGTTCCATTTCACGTTCACGTTCCGCTTCACGTTCCTGTAATTCTTGTAGTTCTTCCTCTTCACGTGTTAAAGGAATTGTCGAATGATTGTAAAGTCCTTGTGCCATTAATTGTAAGGCAAGCGGATTTTTGGTACCACTTGATTTCTTTAATTTGGCGCGTTTATTTTGAAACCAGATTTTTATTTGTGCTTCATTGAGGCCCAACTCGGAACTAAGCTGCTGTCGGCGTTTTTCAGTTAAATAGCGACTTTCATTGAATTCGTGCTGTTAAGTGAAGGAAAAAAGGATTTTATATAAAGATTTGAATTGCTGGTAAATTATTTTTATCGTTTATATTTTGTCCTAGCCATAGTACACCTGCTTCAATCATATCTCCCCAAAAAAGAACCACCCTATTCTTAGATAACGCGATCTAAGCAACACTTCTGTTAAATGTTACGATTCTGGGAATACGGTGTCACTACTAATACTTAACCATAACCATAAAAGCTTGACAGCACTTAGGGTGGAATGAAGACATGGCGGGCTTCCTATAAGGAAAATGGGTACTGTGACTTAGGATATTCTCTGCTGATTTGATAATCCTAAGAACGTCCTTAGTCGAGGAATGTCTGATGTGCACAGACATTATTGTACAGTGGTCAAACTGCACGAATCTAGCTCTGGCCTAGGCCGGGCACTCACATAAAATATGTGAACTGTTTTCATCATCTTCCAGACAGTGTCTGCACTCTGCTTCGGAAGATATGGCGATTTTATTTAGGTGGAGTCTTAGTACTTTTTGACCTGTAAGGTACCATGTAAATAGCCTTAGGTTCGAGCGACTGATGGAGAAGTGTTTGCTGAGAACCAGCTGAGTCTATAGAAGCGTTCAGGGCCAAACATAGAGGTTGACCAACCTGTCCTGGCTAGCTCGTCTGCAACTATATTTCCTTCGATGCCCTTATGACCAGGGACCCAACATTGGACAATTTTATGTCCCACGGATAAACATTGAAGAGTGTCAAAACAGTGCAGAGCTAACTTTGAATAGAATGTCCACGAAGTTATCGCTCTGACAGTCCGAAAATATAGTTTACTAATACTAATACTAGTACCCAACTCGAAAATAATTTTTTTTCAGACTTTAACGTAAAAAAAAGCTTTCTCAATGCATTTTTCAAAATCTTACGCGATTGCCTGTCTTTAAATCGATCCGTCTTCTTTCTTTTCATTAGACCCTAACATCTGTGCTTGATAATGTTTAAAAATCTAAAAAAATCTTCGGAAGATTTATAAATTAGACGAAGGTAATTTTCGGAGGACTCTTACAACAACAAAATCTGGTTATTAAAGAAAATCAATTAATCAAATTAGGAGTCTTTTAGCTGTCCTCAAGACTTTGAAAAATCATTATGAACTTTTCACCAAGCCCGGCGGGTAAAGAGGAAAATACTGAAGAACCCCAGCATCAGAATTTAAGCAGTAAAATAGTGTTTTAAAAAGGCTGTTCGGACTAGTTTTTTAATGATTCCACATTAAAAAATTAAAAATGTTTGTTTATGTAAACTCACCTTCAGTCTTGCCAGTTGTGGTCCACTAAATGCAGTGCGTGGACGTTTATCCTCTGAGGTTTCACTATCGCATTTCTCGCCACTTGGACCATTGCTGCCAGTGCCAGCACCGCTAGAACCATTGCTGCTACCCGCTGCTGTTTTCTTCGGTTTGCGTGTTCGAGGACCTGCGTTGAAAAAAAAAAGAACGAACGATGTAGAACGGAGAGGCTATGTATGCTATTAGACTGGAACATAAAAATTCCATGCGGTAGTCGCTTCTTATTGCGCTGCAATGACTTTTCTTACAACAAAAACTCATTGTTACTCGCTTTGTAATATAAATTTTGCACGTTTATTACGATTTATGTGCGTTTTCTGGCGCATTGGACAAACGCACTGGACAGACGGACGGCGGCAACGTGTAACGAAAGTGCGCACAATTAATTCAAATTCACAAATAGACACAGACAACCCTCAAAATGTATGTAACTCCCACTATCATATTCAATCTATCTATCCCAACCAATCCAAAACCAACCCAATTCATGTCATTTTTACTCAGTAGTGGTGAAGGTATTCTGTAAAGCTTGAAATGCTGAAAGTCAAACAATTAAAGTTAAAAGCACAACATTTTCGCGTGTCATTCTCGAAAGTAATCAACGCAATGACTTTCTGACTGTAGCTAATTTTCATTCAAAGTAAATTTACTTGAAAGAAACATCCAAAAGCAATACAGACAAGTCAGTCGTTCTGGTATCTTGAAGCAAGATGTTCTTCATTTAATTAACAACAACAACAACAAACCGAAAAAGGACAAGCGTTTTGCGAGTTAACCCATGTCACTCACACTCATTATTTTTCTTGCTATTTTGAGGCTTCTTTGACTTTTCTTAAGTAATAAAATTTTATGAAAATTTGCGTAGCATCGTTAAAGGGTTTTGGTTTTTGGTTTCCGACTCGTCCATTTCTATTTGAATTTAGTGTCGCATATCCTTTTTCCTCTTTTTGGAAATAGTTTGCAACGAAATGAAAGCAATTATTGGTTGCACTAATGCGCATATTTGAGGCAAACGAAATGAGTTTTTGTTTCTAAAGTCAAATACGGAATTTTGGAAATTCCAGAATTTTGGTGCTTCAAACCGCAAAAGGCGCCATTTATTCATATGTAAATCGTTTCATAGTTTCAACTTACTGCGTCCTGCAAAGAAAAGAAATTTAAAAAAATATTTATTTAGTAAAATTTATTTCTTGGAGTTAAAGTTACAAGTTTAACGCGTTTTTAACTTAAATCAATAAAATAAAAAAGTTGTTTATTTTTTATTTTTTTTGTAAAATTGATTAAATTCCAACAAAGTTGCTGGCGACGTGTAAAAATGCCAAGAAAATCGAAGCATAGCGAGGTTTGCTTAAAACAAACTTTAATTTCTTTAATATATTTTCTTTCCAGCGGCAAAATATGAAACGAAAATATGCATGAAATCTTACAAGACGTGTCATGCATGAAGTACTGCAGAACGTGTCATGCATGAAATCTTGCAAGACGCGTCATACATCAAGTCTAGTACGACGTGACATGCATGAAGTTTTGCAAGATGAGTCATGCATGCAGTCTTGCAAGACTTGTCTGCGACATTTGTTTGAAAATATCGGCAACGACTTGTATGGGGCTGTCGTCGGTATGTCATTCATGATTTCGGAATAGATAAATTATACTTCCTTCAAAAAAGATTGTATTCCACCAAACCTCGTTAAATATAAAAAGAGCACAATTTTATTTTATTTTTATTTTACTTTTTTTTTATTTGTACTTTTTTTTTTTTTTTTTTGGCAACAACCTTCAAAATAAATGTTCCGGCACTAATTTGCACGGCAGCAGAACGCCCAAATTTCAACACCCACAACAAAAAAAATTCTCCATTTTAAGCTTAATCGTTGGAAAAATTGAACAAATCAATTTTGTCAACAAACTCGACGAATTAAACCGAATTAAATGGAAAAACATTAAAAAACAGGAAATAAAGAAGAAAAAAATCGTTGCCACAACGAATTTAGCGAAAGTGGCGTGCGAAGGGGTGGGCTAGAAAAGGACACGTGTTTCGCGTTGGCTGTGAAATAGTCTTATCACGCTTTAAATTTCAAAAACACATTGTTGCCGCTAATCATTCAAGCAAAAACATTACGGCTCAAAAAAAAAAAAAAATGTAAAAAGCGAAAACTTTCTTTAAATCGTCGCCGACGAAAAGGCCTTGAACCTGTCTCATTGTTGTGTATTACAACAGAAAAAATGTTTATAATATAGAATCAGGTGCCAGGAGGGTTGTACAAAGCTATGATTCAGCCACTTTTTGCAGTCAGACAGACAGACAGGCTGGCAGGCAGCTTGTGTCGCTTGCGATAAGAAATTCTGCATTCCAAGGCGTTTTTCGGAACAGTTTGTTTCTCTATGAAAGTCAGACAGTGCAATGCAACATTATCGACAGAGAGAGGCATTTAAATCTGTTTTACTACGTTTTTTTTCCAAAATATTTTTGTTCAACTCTTGTGATTTATGGTGTGTTAAATTCTTTCTTTTTTTTTTGAGGGTAATAAAATTTTGTTACAAAATAATCAATTTTTAAAGTGATTTTTATATTTATTGAATTATGTAGTTGAAAGCTGAGATATTTTATGTAAGTGCAATGATTATTTTCGTTAAAATAGCTCGAATCGAAGCTAATTTTGAATTCATAAAAAAAATATGTAAATGGTTGTATAGGCCTCCAAAATCCGTGCACTCCTCAGCGTTTAATTAGTCGAGCTATCGTGTGTACCTTGGATTTTAATGGTTTTCCGACAAAGAGAGAATCTTCTTTGAATTAAACAAAATCTAAACAAGAAAGAACGCTGAAGTCGAATATGCTCGACTGCAAGATACCCTGTACCCAATCTATATGTACCTTAAGTTAGGTTCTATTTGACTACCATACCTCATTGAATTGGATTTTCATAGAAAAACTTAAAAAACCGGGTACATCTTTGAATGGGGTTATACCTAAAATTTTGTTGGGCCTACCCTTATTAGTCTATTTTATTGGGACTATCATAGACATAATTTATACTAAATTTAAATTTACTAGAATAAAAAGCAATGACGTTTTTATGTAAAAAACCCAATATTATGGGGTAAATTTGTATGGGGGCTATACCTAAAACTTTGTTGGTCCTACCCATATTGGGATATTTTATTGGGACTATCATAGACATAATTTATACTAAATTTGAACTTCCTAGAATAAAAAACAATGACGTTTTATGCAAAAACCCAAAATTTTGGGGTAAATTTGTATGGGGGCTATACCTAAAATTTTGTTGGTCCTACCCATATTGGGATATTTGATTGGGACTATCATAGACATAATTTATACTAAATTTGAACTTCCTAGAATAAAAAACAATGACGTTTTTATGCAAAACCCCAAAATTTTGGTATAGATTTGTATGGGGGATACTCCTTAAAATGGGTCTAGAGAAAAACCGTTTGTAAGTGCACACTTGACGGCCTAGGAGAGTCAGGAGAGCCTAGTTTCAATTTTGAAAGCTCTACCTCTTATAGTCTCCGAAATAATAGTTTTCATACGGCAGATAGCATGACAGACGGACAGACGGACGGACGGACAGACAGACATAGCTAGTTCGAACCCCCTTCCAATGCTGATCAAGAATATATATACTTTATAGGGTCTATCTTGCCTCCTTTTGTCTGTTACATACATTCGCACAAACTTAATAAACCCTTTTACCCTTTGGGTACAAGGTATAAAAATCTCATTTATATTAAGCTGTGCCATCTGTGGTGGTATTTTTGACCGCACGCATACCATACAGCAGAGGCAAACCTTCACGCATATACATACCTAAGCCCGAAAAAAACTTAAACTTTCAAATTTCAGGTGAATATCTTTATTTTAACATTTGAAAAGCTATGTTCCATATTTCAGATCAATATCCTCAAAAGCAGAGAAATAAAGCAGACAGTTCTAATCGTGCTGATCAAGAATATATTTATACTTAGGGTCTACGATACGTTTCCTTTAATGCGTTACAAATTTAGCCACAAACTGACAATACCCGTTTTACACTGCATCTGATGGATACAAAAAAAAAAAAAAAGAAACGAAACGAAAGATGTCTTCATCAACTTGCATAGGAAATGTTGTTAATGTTGTTGCTGTTGTCAACTAAACGAAATAACCAAATTTGGTAAGTTAACAGACCAGCAGCAGCAGCAAAAACAAGAACAAAATTAAGAATAAAATAAAAGAAAAAAGCGCAACAGCAACAACGCATTTGTTTTATTTATGCTTAACATGACTTGTAAATGCCAAAAACAGAGATCACCTTTAAATTAAGACTTTTTTTTTTTTTTGTGCCAACTTTGGCTGCGTTGAACAAATAAAAACTCGAAATGAAATGCATGTGAATCATGAATGAAAACGAAACGAAAAAAAACGCTATGAACGCTTTATGAGCAACAGTTTGGCTACTATTTCAAATCAGTTTTAATAAATTTCAATTGAAAAGCTACACACACACACCAAGCTGCTTGCATGTTGCAAAAGAAAAAAAGCCAATCTGTTGCTTGATCAATTAAACCAAAAAAAAAATCAAATAAAATAAAATTGCATTCGACTAATTTGCATATTTCACGCAATCTTATTTTCAATTAGATGCAATCGTGGCAAATTCAATTAGAGTAAAAGTTGCCAACAGGGCGTATACGCAATCTATTTGCAGCATTTAAGAAAAAAAAAATAGATTGAAGCAAAACTACAACACTCACGCACGCTCTACTTGTGCATTTTTAAATTATTAAATTTGTATCTATAAGATGCATCATAACTGGGAATTATTCCGCGCGCGCATTTTGGGAGTGTTCCAAAGAAAATGCGTTCGATTTGATTTAAAAAAAAACAAAAAAAAACTCCCACGAGCAATAAGCAAATAGAATTGTCGTCGTTGTTCATTGTTCAACTTAAAGTTGTTGACTTGCAGCTGGCTTTCTTGCATTTACTCGTAGATACTTTGATAACTCCACTAGTACATGTTTATTCTATTTGTTACGTCAAATCACAGAAAACATTTGCGCTGTCAGCATTGCAAAGACATCTTCAACGCTGACATTAAGATGAAGATTGACATTACGATCAATTGATCGCACGTTAATTGAAATGAAATGATTGACACTCGCTCCTACACACACACACACACACACACACACTGTAGCGGCAACAACAATTGTATACGTTTGCGGCTTAATTGACATTTTGAAATGCGCTCGCTGAAACCAAACCAAAACTGCAATAACAAAGCTTAACAAAAGCTGTCAACGATCATTTGCCGTCAACAACGCAAACGCAAAAGCAAACGCAAACGCGGCGGCACGTCTCAGCCCGCGCTAATCATGTCAATCGCTCAATCTATACGCTGACTAAATCAAAATAGTTATTTATTTTATTTCATTTCATTTTATTTAGCAAAGGCAAAGCGACATTCCTGTGCATAATTGTCGCGATTGGTGCATCTACAACAATACACGTACAAGTTAGTTAGTTTGCGTGTTGCAGCAGCAGCTAGTTTTAATTGCTTTATCATGGCGACAACAAATTTAGTTGGTGTTGCTTGCAACATTTTGCATAAATACGCTGCATATAAATAATAAAAACAGAAATAAAAAAAAAAGATCTGTTTATTTGTCGTTGTCGCTGACGTTTGACAATTATGTTAATATTTAGAAAGTAAGTTGTTGTTGTTGTTGTTTTTCATATCGCTGCGCTGCATATTTTATGCATTGATCAAGGTAAACCGCGCTACAAATGCAGATAGCAACTAAACGATATGCAACAGATACTTTATCTATAAGATACAAGATACATATGCATATATAAAACCGTCAAGCATACTAATTAAAGTATCAAAATGTCTTGTACGTTACAAAAGAAAAACAACAAAAAGTTTTAGCATGGCAATTTGATTTCATCAATTTTTTAGCGTTTTAAAAAAAAAAGATTTTTTTGTTTCTATTTTTTTTAATTCAAAAATCGGTTAAGAATTGCGCTCTCATAAACAATTTGTCCACAGATTCTTTTTTTGCCCCACTATGCAGCGTTTCAGTTTCCCTTTCGGTTCTTTTTCGTCTCGCATCTGCTCTTTTTTGTTCAATTGCGGCTCTTTTGGGTGGCTTTTTTGTACTTTTTTATACCCTGTACCCAAAGGGTAAAAGGGTATATTAAGTTTGTGCGAATGTATGTAACAGACAGAAGGAGGCATGTTAGACCCTATAATGTATATATATTCTTGATCAGCATTGGAAGGGGAGTCGAACTAGCTTTGTCTGTCCGTCTGTCCGTCCGTCCGTCCGTCTGTCATGCTGTCTGCCGTATAAAAACGATTATTTCGGAGACTATAATAGGTAGAGCTTTCAAAATTGAAACTTAGACTCTCCTAGGCCGTCAAGTGTGCACTTACAAACGGTTTTTCTCTAGACCCATTTTAAGGGGTATCCTCCATACAAATTTATCCCAAAATTTTGGGTTTTTACATAAAAACGTCATTGTTTTTTATTCTTCTTGATAGTCCCAATGAAATAGACCAATATGGGTAGGCCCAACAAAATTTTAGGTATAAACCCAATCAAAGATATACCCGATTTTTTAAGTTTTTCTATGAAAATCCAATTCAATGAGTTATGGTAGTCAAATAGAACCTAAACTTCAATGCACATATAGATTTGGTACAGGGTATCTTGCAGTCGAGCATACTCGGCTTCAGCGTTCTTTCTTGTTTTTGGTAATTGCAGCAACACCAATACATATTGGGGGTAGTATGAAAACTTACGAAAAAAATCTAATAATCGGTCGGAATATCTCATATAGTCCACAATGGACATAGAAACTCTTTTTAATATTTTTTATATATAGATAAACCAAGAACACCAAAACTCGTTGGCGAAATTTTAAAAATTTGATATTCAAAACACCAAAAAATACCAAAAAAAAAAACTACAACTCGCTTTATTAAGTGCGTTTTTCAACACTTTTATGCACAAAAAAAAATTTCCACTTTGCTCTGTTTCGAGCAAAAAGTGCAAAATAATCTTTGTGTTAGTTATTGTTGTAATCGTTTGCACTTATGCAAGGCCACGTGAACAGCACAAGTGCAAAGTTAACGAATATTTAAGCAGCGTTCTTTTCTGCTGCTAAAAGTTGCGAAGTGCAAATAGATACATTAATAAAAAAAATAATTGCAATAGCCTTGCTAGTTAATATATACAAATTATTTTTTTTTTTTTTTTTTTACACTTTTACACCATGGTGTCAATGTTTATTTAATATACATTTTTTGTGGTTTTGAATTAATTTTTTTTTTTTTTTTTTTTTTTTGTAAAAGATATCAGCAGCATATTTCACAGATACACACATTATTACGTATACACACTCGCATAAGATACAATGCAAGCGCACAGCTATAATCAAGACACAGTAGCAGCTATTGATATCGTAAACCGCATTTTCCACAGATATTAGCAAACAATTTTATTAAAAACTGTAATCAATATGCAGCATGCCTATCGAATGCGAATGCGAATACGAATGCGAATGCTGCTGACTGTCTTAAAGCGATTCCCACTTCATAAACTTACAAAACGCACTGCTGCAACAGGTGAGACAGACAGACAGACAGACAGACAGACGAGAGACTGCTAAAGTTGCTTGCAACACCAAGTTTTATGTTTTGATTATTTTGCGACATTGTATCTGCGTATCTTTTAAAAGTATCTCAACAAAAACTAATAGATACATATGTATAGTATGTATATTATTGCAATTGAGGTGTGAAATAATTTACGCTTCCCTGATTATTTCGACTAATTTAGTGCGAACGTAACGCTTTTAAGGCTTCTCAATTACCGTAATATACTCGTAGATGCATACTACATAGTATTCTCAATTACAGATCAAATGTTATTTATTATTTCAATTCAATTTATTACAGCTTGTTATTTAATTGCATAATTAATTAATATAAGCGAAACGAAACGAATCAACTTTCTCCTAATGAACTTATCAAAGTGCCAATGTGGCGCTGGACCACCCAGCTAAAGCGTAACAAAGCAAGATAAAACTAAAACTAAAAAAAAAAAAATGCGGTAGCTATTCATAAGAAATTATTCCCAGCGAAACGTTTTGGCCTAATGAATATTTAAGATAAAAGCCACAGTTTAAGCCGTACGCAGAATGTATTGTTAAACGATTAATAAACTCAAGAAACCAAAAACAGAAGACAGAAAAAGTATCTATCGCTTCCAACTGCGCTTTGTGAAATCGAACTACAGCTCAACGGCAACAGGTCGAAATAATTTGTAGATCAATAAACGCTCGGTTTATGGCTCTATTAGTGTGGCTCATTTATATGAAATGACTGCGCCACCGCCACACAGCGATACACAAAAAAGAGCGCGCGAGAGAAAAGATGATGATTTTAATTACAAAATCAAAAAAAAAAAAAAAAACATCTACAATAATAAAAATGTATCTCAATCTAAACTTGCAACGTGTGCGGCAAGCAGACAGCAGTCAAGCACAAATAAAAATTTATAAACTTCATAATCAACAATGCTGAACTCATAATGAAATATTATCATTATTATTATTTTGCAGCATTTGAGCATTGAAGAAAAACAAATATGCGCAAAAGTATGTTCACACCATGCCTGGCTGGGCTGACTTTCTGAAGGCTGAATGGCTGGCTTAGTTGCCTGTCTCATTGTGTTTGTCCAATGTTCAACTTTCTGTCGGTCTGTCTGTCTGTCTGTGTCTCTTTTGCTTTAGCCTTAACATCAATCTTCCACGGATCAAAGATGCAAAACACTTCAGTATAGACCACCAAGAAGACAAAAAAGATAAAAAAATTCAGTAAGATGCTCCAAATCAACTCGATAATGATGATAATAAACATCATAATAAAGTTTAGGCCAGAGCGCATTCAAGCAAAAGAATTAAACGTCGACATAGCTGACGTCGTCGTAGCAAAGCTTTTCATTGTAGGCGCCCTTTGGCTGCTTTAAATGAATCTCACAGAGCTGTGAGCTGAGAAGCTGTGAGGCGAGTGAGTTGCAGCTTCAGTTTTTTTTTTTTTTTTTTTTTTTCAGTTTGCTTGCGGCACATGTGACGCACAAGCGGCGAGTCTTCCAGGCGGCAATAGAGTTTCAATGTATTTCTCAGATACAAAGCTCTTGAGTCATGCAGTTGGGTTAAGTTAGCAAGCAGAGGAACGAAGACGGCAAATGCCAAAGAGACAGCAACAGCAATCGAGGGTTTCCAAAATACGCTACAGTTTATTAAATGCGGTAATTATGAATTTTAGAGTCAATTAAACTTTTTTTATGAATAGAAAATGGTGTAAGTATTTTTAAAAATCAGCTGTTTTAGCAGCTGTTTTCGTGTATAAACCAAAGAGAGAGAAAGCGCTTAAAGTAGCATGCATTTTATCTCTTCTTGTGTTTTAGTTCTCTTCAGAACTTCACAAGTAGAGTACCACAAATACAGCATATTAGAACATATATACCCGATCATTTTAATTATAGTGTACATACATGTTAAAAACTTTGAAATGTCTTAATAAACAAACGACGGCGACTGCTGCTTCACTATGTGTAAGTGGAGAATTGAACGTCAGTTCAGGGCTACACAAATATATTTAAATTATTTATAGCAAAAAAAAAAATAATAATAGTAAACAAATGGTGAATTAATTTATAAAAGATGAAAAAATATTATGAAATAATTAAGCTAAATTAAGCGCTTAAAACCCGTTTACTGCAGCCCTGAAATTCCTAGTTATGTTGCATTGTTTTTGTTGTTGTTGTAAGTAATTGAATAGTATAACAGCTTGTTTTATTGAAATATCATTGAACCGCCCAAGTTGACCACCTGTGCTGTACGTACAACTGATCGCCTCTTCGAAGTCATAGCATACAGTTGAGACGTGCAAACGTACTTCTTAAGTTAAGTTTTTTTTTTTTATTTAATTGAAAGGGAGACTGAACACTGATTGAGTAACAATTCACTCTCGTTTTTCAATTTTTATACTCTTGTCCTCTCTCACTCTTAGTCGTTCGCTTTTATGCTAATTTTAAAACTTTACTTGCTGCTGCTGCTGCTGTATGGACCACCCAAGCTGTGTTCTCTTGGTCGCTCTTTTGCACGCCTCAAGCCAAGCCGTATCAAACAAAATTGTATTCAAACCGAATCGAACTGAATGAGTGAATGAATGAAAAAAATGTTCGATTGATCTTGTTCGCTTGCCATAAGCTAAATATTCGCCACTGGGTTTTCCTTTTCCCTTTGGGCTGGCTGGCTGGCTGCTTTGATAAATTATCGATAAAACGATGCGAACGCTTTTAATTTGCTTACCTACCGCATTCGTAGCCAAATTAAAAAGGCATAAAACACAAATAAATAAATAAATAAGTAAACTAAACAACAAAACAGATAGAAAACTGTGAGACAGATTTGTGTTGTATTGTGTTGAAGTGGTGCATGGCGTAAAAGACCTTTAGATGAAGAAAGATCTTACACTGGCTAACAGCAAAATTGAAACGAAATAATTTAAATGGAGGCATCGTTGCGAGGATTTCGGAGAGACTAGAACAGTCCGAAAGCTATGCCTATTTCGAAATTAAATTTTAAAAAATGGTGACAAAAAAATATATTTTGGGTCACCCAATGAACGCCAGATTCAAAAGTCGGAATTCCTCTACAACAAGTCGAAAATATTTTGTAACCATTTTTAAAATACATCTACATCTACATTCCAAAGATATAGCTTTTCCGGTTTCAAGACCCCTTTATGCGCCAGCTCAAAATTTTCAAAAATTGCAACATACTACTCACCTAAATAATAAAATTTAGCTTAAGTAAAAAACAAAACTTTTAAATCCCTCAGAAAATCTATTTCAGGCCGCCCACTGGACCTCAGGTTTATCTATCCCAAATCCCAGAAACATGTGAAAAAATTTTTTAAACATCAGTGTTATAAAATTTGTCAAAATAAAGTAACGTATGGGTGAGTGAGGTTAATAAAAATAGTTTCTTATTCCTTCCAGGAACCATGGTTCACACAGTGAAAATTTCGAGAAAATCGTTCTAGAAATCTGGGCTCCTATAGAGCGCAAACATACACACATACAAACACACATTAATTTTTGTATACATGTAGATTATACACATGGTTCCCAAAATGATTTTATAGTATTTTTGCTCCAGGACAATCGAAATAATGCTTTTATGAAGATCGGATCCAACGAATTTTAATGTTTGATTCAATGTTTTCGACAACATGATGAATCTTTTACAACAAAACTTCAGGAAACCAATAGAGACGTAATGGGATCATCTCTTTCTACAAATTCAAAAAAGTATAAAGCGTTTACGTGGGAACTTTCGACTATTTTATTTAAATGTTGTGGTTTAGTGTAATTCAAAGAACAAATAAAAAAAAAAATAAAAAAAAAACATCAAAGCGCAGCATACAAAGTGCTTCAAATTCTTGTCTCGATTGGAACGCGCTGAGTAAATTTTGATTTGAGTTTTTTCGGTAGACGAAACAGCTTCTTAATAAAGTTATCAACGTTTTTTATGACGTTTGACTGCCGAAATACATAAAAATAAAATAAAAAACAACTTCGAAGAATACAAGGCAAGACGAAAGTAGGTAAAAATGCGTTTTAAATTTAATTAAAATACGACTTTAATCGCTTTCATCGATTTAATAGTTTTTGTTTTTGAAACTTTTCGAAAACTATTTCGTATTGACTCTAAAAAATTCTTGCTTAAAGTGTCTATCAGTGTCCAATAGCATTTTCAGTGGAAAAACTTCTTATTCTTTCATTTGCCAATTCGCTGTCAATGTCAAAAGCAAAAGTTTTTTTTTTTTTTTAGAAATTCTCACGCTCCTTCAGGCTGCATGGAAGACTACACTTTTGTTTTCTTTTTTTTTTGCTGCTTGTACTTTTTGACATTTTTGTCGACTTTTAATTACAAACTGAACATATTTGTTTGTTTCTCTTGTCTGTCTGTCTGTCTGTCTGCCTGATTGCTGCATATACCCTACACATTTTTAAAGTTTATTACAGTCACTAAAAGTTTTCAATTTATGTGATACAACGCAGCACTGTGCAGCGCATATGAAAGTCACACTGCTTCGTCTGCCATACACACACACAATCCATTTAAAATTCGCATCATTCGTCGTCATTTTGTGTATCAATGTCTTTAATTAAGTAATTAAATGACTGGCAACAATATAAAAACTGCATAAGGCAATGTAATCTCTGCACTTATTTTAACTGCCATTTTTAAAAGTATCTAGATACATTTTACTTTTTTTTTTGCTACTCGTTTTACAAGATACATATTCTTTTTTTTTTTTTTTTTTTTGCATGTTTTGCCAATTTTTTTGCAATTTTTATGCTTTGTTCAAAGTATTAAAGCAGCATCCTCTTAGAGCGCAATCTCATCCTTATTCTGCTTACGCTTCCATATACACAATAAATGCGTGCGTGAATATATGCATGATATTCTGTTTCGATTGCTTGTTTGTCTCTCTGTTTGTCTGTCTGTCTGTCATTCAGTCTGATTCTCTACTAGCAACACAACAACAATAAAAAAGAAAGAAAAAAAAAACTGTCATTTGTCTATTTTTAACAGACACGCCGACATGAAGGATTTAATTAAATTCAACTCGAGTTGACAGCTTCCATACTTTGTTTCCAATCGTAACAACTAAAATAACAAAAACGATAAGTGTAGCAACAGCAGCCAACTAGGATTACAATAACAACGTTAAGCTTTATATAGAAGGAACTATACGAGTATGTAGCTAGAGTTACATTTTGAATATAGACAGACAAAGTTTAACTCAATTTTCAATTTGTTGTCTGTTTTACCCAAACGCATTAAGCGTTCTAATTGAATTAAAAATATGCTGATAAAAATATTTAAATTGTTCATATAACAATTTATTATAACTACAATAGTTTTAGGTGAAGGTTCTATTAAATAACTCCTTCTGGTTTTCATAGCTAAGTAAGAAACGAAGAAAATTATTCAGAGACTAATGAAGTCCCATAAGATTTGCATTTTAATGATTAATGAGACACCAGCCTCATTTTTTTATACATGCCACACAGAGTGTGAAGGGTATTATCAGTTTGTCGGAAAGTTTGTAACGCATCAAAGGAGGCATCAGAGACCCCATAAAGTAAATATATATATTATTAATCAGCTCGACGAGACGAATCGATTTAGCCATGTCCGTCTGTCTGTCCGTCCGCCTGTCTGAAACTTTAAACTTAAGCTTTTTGTGTTCCTATGTTCCTGTTTGTATGGCAGAACCAAGGTGACACGCCCTTTTTTCGATTTTTTTGTATGAAAATTGTTATTATTTATGAATGTTTTGACTACAAATCGGGTAAAAACACTTTTAATCCAATATCCATCGATCCAATACCAGAAGAAAGGTGCCACGCCCATTTTTAGATATAGCCCCCATACAAACTTACCGTTTTTCCTATTTTTATACCCAGTACCCAAAGGGTAAAAGGGTATATTAGGTTTGTGCGAATGTATGTAACAGGCAGAAGGAGGCAAGATAGACCCTATAAAGTATATATATTCTTGATCAGCATTGGAAGGGGGAGTCGAACTAGCTATGTCTGTCTGTCCGTCTGTCCGTCCGTCCGTCTGTCATGCTGTCTGCCGTATGAAAACGATTATATCGGAGACTATAAGAGGTAGAGCTTTCAAAATTGAAACTTAGACTCTCCTAGGCCGTCAAGTGTGCACTTACAAACGGTTTTTCTCTAGACATATTTTAAGTGGTACCCTCCATACAAATGTACTCCAAAATTTTGGGTTTTTGCATAAAAACGTCATTGTTTTTTATTCTAGGAAATTCAAATTTAGTAAAAATTATGTCTATGATAGTCCCAACAAAATATCCCAATATGGGTAGGACCAACAAAATTTTAGGTATAACCCCATTCAAAGATATACCCGATATTTTAAGTTTTTCTATGAAAATCCATTTCAATGAGGTATGGTAGTCAAATAGAACTTAACTTAAGGTTCATAAAGATTGGGTACAGGGTATCTTGCAGTCGAGCATACTCGACTTCAGCGTTCTTTCTTGTTTGTATTAAAATTGTTATTATTTGTAAATGTATTTACTACAAATTGCGTTTAAGCACTTCTAATGAAATCCAATTTCAAAATAAAGGTGCCACGCCCAATTTTTGATATGGCCCCCATACAAACCAAGCGACCATTTTTCAGATTTTTTATGAAAATAGTTCTTATTTATGGATATATTTGTCGCGATGTTGCGCGAACGTTTTAAATGAGACTCGATTGAGTTTAAGTTTAATATTATTTATTGAATGAAAAGGTACGTATAAAAAAGCTGCCTCACATGAGGTGGTGAAAAATAGGAAGTTATTATTAGTCGTGTTGGACAATTCTCTTTTTATCCTCCTTGAGGAGTTTTCAACACTGCTGCATAGATGGCGCGCGGGACGAGTGTCTGTTTCCGTCTCGCTCTACCACTACAGCACTTGTCCGCCACATATTCACAACAATCTGTGTTAAATCACTTCTACTGTTATCCTATGAATATGCTACCGATATGAAAAGGATCGAGCAACTATAACATATAGACCCCATACAAACTCACCTTCCATTTTTTTCTTTTTTTCAAGAAAATGCTTAAAGTTTCGTGTGGCGGGTATTTGAGCTTCGGTGCTACCGAAGTTAACGTTTTTTCTAGTTTTTAATTAAGGTTCCAAGGCAGCTTAAGCTACTCGCAGCATTTGCGCAGCGCTGGAAAGAGTCTCATAACTGGAAAAAACTCTCCTAACTGGTATGCCAAATCAAATAATGAAAATGTCGAATTGAAAATCATACTTCAAATAAAACTTTTTTAAAGTGCAAAAAGCTATTAAAGCCCAATGCCACCAATCTTCTTTGGAACATCCACTTATTTCATATTTTTCCACTGTTCGTTTTTTTTTTTATTATGTTTTTTTTTTTTTTTTTTGTGGTAAGTATTTATGTACTTATTTTATATATAAATAAATTTACATACATGTATATGTATGTATCTGTGTGTGTATATACGAATTGTCTATAATTATTTATGGCAATTTACATGCAAACATAATCACTTACTTTGTAATTGACGAAAATAAGACATAACACGAATCATATTCGAATCTAATTAGAGGAAGCTTGTTGCTGTTGTTGTTGTTGTTGTTGCTGTTATTTTTGTTGTTGTTCAAAATGTCGCGTCGAGTGTGACTAGCAGCAATTTTGTTACACGTTTAAATTATATGCAAGCGCCTTTTAATGGGCATGTACGACGCCAGCAATTCAGCAAGTCCGAGCAGTCAGTCCGACAGTCAGTCTGTTAGCCAGTTGCAAAAATATTGTAAAATGGAAAAAGACCAAATGGTGATGTCCGGCGGCGGCGTGACTTGAACACATTTTGCATAATTGGCAGCAACAAAAAGGAAAAAAAAACACTGAAACAGAAACATTGACTTCTAATGGCAAATCTATGCAGCTGCCGAAAGCACACTAACAACAACAAACTGCAACATAAAAAAAAAAAAAAAAAAGAATGTGTTTGTGCATCAATATATTTTTATGTACGTAGTCAGTCAGTCAATCAGACAGTTTGTCAATTGTTTTGAAAATGCTTAAAGCGTCTATGACGAGTTTAGTATAGTTTGTCGAGTTATTTTCTTGTTTGGCGCGTTTAACTGCAAATACCATTTATGAAATTAAGTTATTTTACTCTTGGGAGCGTGTTCTGATAGCACCAACTACAACAGACAACAACAACGGCAACGGCTAAAGCTGTTGCAAACAACAACTTGCAACAATTGCTTGCAACCATATTTGGCACTAAATAAAGACTTTGTAGCTTAAAATGAGTTATTAGTCTTTACTTCTTTTTCTTTTTTTCTTCCTTCTTTTTTTTATTTAGCATATTTTGCCACGCCCATTTATGCAATAAATGACAAAATGGCAGCGAAAAAAAAAAAATGAATAAAATTGATAACCATGAAAAGCAGCAAACAAACAAATAAAAATCTTCCACGCTAATCATAATCAAAATAAACATGACATCCTTTCGATACACTTAAGCACCCAAGCACTCAACCACCACCAACAACAACAATGATAATGTTGACATTAGCCATAAAATACTTAAAACCTAAATAAACAAATAACACACAGAACCAAAGACACCCACACCCGCATACCCTACTCAGTCTACTCTATACAATGTGTCACCCTCTCATCACATCACCGCTCTTTTACTTTGCATTCAGACGCGTGCTGCAAACATGTTTCACTTTTTGAGTGTGTCGACAAGATAAGCTCTGCTGTAATCCAATTTAAGTACTCTGCTGCTGCCGCTTTGGTAGCTTCGTATCTTCACCCAAAAAGAGGGCGTTTTTTACTTTTTGTGGGTTTGCTGTTAGTTTGGGCTTACATACAAACGCCTTTCCTACACACAAACACACACACACAGACAAATGTTTGTCCTTGTTGCTTTGGCAAAGCTTGATTGCGGAAAATTGCTTTTATTGAATTTGAAAATATGTTTTATGATGTTGAGTCTATTATAAAGTGCTGAGGACTTAAAAATAGTAATGGGAGTGAGTTAAAACTTGAATAGAGTGCAACAGGTACTATATTTTCAGTTTATTGCAAAAGTTTGTATTTAAGAAAATATCGATACCTCATTTGTATCGAATATCGAAAAATATCAATATTATAAATTGTTCCCATCTCTAGCTATGTCTGTTCAATAAAAAATATAAGACGTATCTGTTTTATATTACAAAGAAAACCATAATACTAACAATAAGAAGCTGAAATCGAAACAAGCAAGAACGTTAACTTCGGAAGCACCGAAGCTCAAATACCCACCACACGAAACTTTATTCATTTTCTTGAAAAAAATTAAAAAAATAAAAGGTGAGTTTGTATGGGTGTATATGTTATAGTGGCTCGATCCTTGTCATATCGGAAGCATATTCATAGGATAACAGGTAGAAGTGATAAAAAAGAACTATTTTCATACAAACTCTGAAAAATGTGCGCTTGGGGCCATATCAAAAAATGGGCGTGGCACCTTTCTTTCGAAATTGGATGTCATTAGAAGTGCTTTTACCCATATTTGTAGTAAATATATTTACAAATATTAACTATTTTCACACAAAAAAATCGAAAAAAATGGTAAGTTTGTATGGGGGCTATATCTAAGAACGGGCGTGGCACCTTGGTTCTGCCATACAAATTGCCTAGGAACACAAAAAGCTTAAGTTTAAAGTTTCAGGTCAATATCTTTAAAACTTTCCGAGAAAAACGCATTGCAACAGACGGACAGACGGACGGACAGACAGACGGACATCGCTAAATCGATTCATCTCGTCGAGCTGATTAATAATATATATACTTTATGGGGTCTCAGATGCCTCCTTTAATGCGTTACAAACTTTCCGACAAACTGATAATACCCTTCACACTATGTGTGGCGGGTTTAAAAATATCAATATGATAACCACAAAGCAAGGGGTCAGAACGTAAGTGGAGATTCATATGAGACACCACATTTGTACCGTTATCAAAGAGGTAAATAGGAACAATACTGGCCCTCCGAAACTGGAGATAAAGAGCACTGCGACTCCATTGGAGTCTATTGCACCCAAGCCCGAAAGAAAAATGGTTAGGCTATGAGTAAAAGAATCTTCCTTTGTCTCTTTAATAAGCAGGAGAGTATCCCTAGTCGAGGTGACTCTGATTAGATTAGTTGCGATAAACAGACTGAATCTAAAGTGGGCCAAAGCCGGACATTCGCAAAGTATGTGTGTGATTGTTTAATCGAACTGCAAACAGAGGGGCGTGCGAATTGCTTAGCTTGTCATCGATCCGAATATAGCATCCAATTTTGATCAAGAGATTCTATGGGAGACGTTAGGCAGTAACCCAGCTAAGCCCTCAGAAAGGCTCTGAACCAAGAAGGGGCGATATGAGTATCGAATGCAAAATATCGGTGTCTCGTCCTCTTCACTTTTACAGCTAAATTTTATTTACGAAGGAAGTCATATTAGGTTATTATAATGAAACATAAGTCTCGGAGATTGGTTCCACATTGAAAGACTCTCTGGGTCGATTCAGTTTTTCAGCGTCATTCGAGTCTTTCCGAACTTTCTTTAATTTCATGTTCGTGCGGTTTCGTGTTTGAAAATTCTAATGTCGTGCGTGCCGTTCTCCGTCAGTAAGTTCGTCTTAAAAACTCAATTGAATCGGAGCACAGAAAAAAAAAAATCATCTTAGGACAAAAAGTGGAGTTATCAAATAAATATTGCAACCCCTTTTAAAGGTGTAAGCCTCAAACAAATCCATATAATCAAGCGTTTTTAAATCTATGGCGACAAGTGCTAATTGTTTAGCCTGACAAATTTGCATTGATTTTTGATTCAAGGACAATGCTGTCTGTCAGGCATAAAGTGTCAATCTCGCTAGACAGACAACTCAAAAAAAAAAAAAAAAACATTGGCCCCTTTAAAAAGAGTACACCCTTCTATACGCTGCATAAAAAGCGTAATGCTTGCGTTAAAAATTAATTAAATTTTTTTAGACAATTGACAAGTTGTGCTGCCACTTGCTGCATCATCATCATCATCATCGCCGTCATCCTTGTCCGCTTCATACTCTTTGCTTTCGTTTTATTACTGGTATCATTTTACGTTTAATCAAGTGCAAATGAAAACACGTCGCAATTCGCAACGCTCTGTCACTCTCTATCTAGCTATCTCTCTCTCTCTCTTTCTCTCTTCGCAATGTATCTCGCAGATACATTCATCTACAATTCAGTTTATTGCGCCACGTCGCATCGAATTGAAAAATAAACTTTTTTTTTTTTTTGATTGTAAAGTGAAATTAAATTGTATTTGCTTTGCACCCTCAATCAAAGCCTCTTACTACCCCATTCGATAAAGTTTATCATTGTTGTTTTTATTGTCAAATCATTGCAACCCCATTTGTTGTTTTTGTTATTTTTATTTAATTTGTTGCAAGTGTTTCACATTGTTCATGCTTTTCTTGCACAACGCTTTATATTTTTTTTCATCTGTCATCGATTGTTGTTAATTAAATGCTATGAATTAATTTGTTGAAATAAAACAAAAAGCACCTCAAGTGTTGACTTTTAATTATTCGTTTCATCATTGACAACAACAACAACAACAGCAACGTCATCATGATCATTTAACAATTTAGCATTAGCTGTCATTATTTATCTTTGCTGTATAACAATGTAAATGTTATTAAAACGTTAAGTGACTAAGTTATTTTATAATGTCAATTAATTTATATAGAAAAGTATCAAGACACATTAAATTTATAGAATCAGAATCTATCTTTACTTTATGAAGTTCATCTAAAAATAAAAAATAATATGTTGCATCTAAATCATAATTGAATACACTCACTCGCTTCTTTTTTACGCTTTTTTTACTCTTGTAATAAACGAGCTGATTTACTTATTTACCGTTTTGAATACACTCACTCAACACATAATGCTTTATGTATCATCACGTTCTTACATGAAATCAATGAGCTGACTCATTTTCCATAAAAAAACCACATTTGGTATTTTGAATATACTCATGTAATATCTCATCGATTTAGAATTTCTCTTATTTTATCTAATTTATGCTTACGAAGTGAATGAACTGACTCAATTTCCATAAAAAAAAAAACATATTTGGTATTTTGAATATACTCAAGTAACGTCTTATTCTCTTTATATATTTCATAAAAATTTTAAAAATATTTTTTTAAAAATTCCCCATATCTAATTTAATACACTCATAAAATTTATACTTATAAAGAAAATTAGTTGAAGCATTTTGCATAAATATACTCGTATCTAATTTTGAATACACTCATTTAAAATCTAATTCTCTTTGTAATTTCATTTACTTTATCAAATTTATACTCATGAATAATATGAGTGTACTCATTTTGTCAAAATATACTCATTTGTCATTTTGACTTCACTCGTTAAAAAAAATCCAAATAAATTATCTCTGACAAAATAAAAAACTAGTTTTTGCTTGTTTTAGATAAAAAGTGTAGAAATATTTCAAATCAAATGAATACTTTACAAATGTGTTCTTTTCTAAGATTTTGCTTACAACTCGACAACTCGAGAAATACATAGAAAACAAATTGCTCAACACATTTTTTACAATTTACATTTCAATTACAAAATGAATATTTAGCTACTGAATAAATACTTTTCAATAAAAGCTTGACAAGTTGAGTGTTTAAATGAATTATACGATTACATGAAGAGTAAATTATTAGTTACAAACTAATAGAACATGCATACAATACTCGGAGTAGTAGCCACTTGGCATCTGAAATGCTTGTTCTACACGACTGCACTGAAATTGTCGCTGAATACTTTTAGGCGTGTCCGGCATAGGACGCATTGCAGTAAGCCATACGTTTGATTCACTTACTTGAATCAAAAATGATTTCGATAAAACACTGTGTACGCTTACCGTTTGGAATATTAATGTCGTTTCGATTCGATTCGTTGCTGCTTGTTGTAATTCATTGTCAAACCTAAGCCAGCAGCCAGAGTCAAGGCAACAACATGCATACTAAGGCGCCACAGCATTGATTGATACACTTTTTCGAGAAAAGTAAAGCAAAGACAATGAAATGCGCAAAAAAAATGACCAAGCATATTTATGTACGTAATTAAAAATGAAAAAAGATACACAGCAGCAGCAGCAACAGATACTTTTGTATCTTGTACAACATAATACGTTGGCTGCATACTTGTCTTGGACTTGTCGGGCTGGTATGCAGGTAAATTTGTTGCATTTGAGTGCATGTGCTGCATGAGAAATGTGTTTAACGATTTGAAAAAGCGCTTAAAGACAAAAAACTAAAGATACACTTTTTATTATATAATTATTTTATTGCTAAGATACATTTCATAGGTGAAGTATTTCAAAGATACAAAATTATGATTGTATCTAAAACTAAATAATTAAAATTATATCAAACTGTTTGCTACTTAACCCATTGCAACATTAAATTGTAGCTTTATAATTCTCTGCGTTTAGCGACAAACGATATACAAGCGCGATAAGACTAACAAACACGTACAAAGCAAAGAAAAAAACATGTTACAATGTATCTGTATCTGTATCTGTTTGTATTGTATCTGTGTTCACTCATAAGCTAAAAGATGTCTCATCTTTTGGCTTAATTACCAAGACGCGTGCTGTTTGTTGATGTAGCGGCTATGGTGCGGTGCGGTGCGGTTCGTTGCATGTTGAAGCAGCAATGTTTGTTGGCGACACTTGTCTGTTGTTGCATATGTCTCATTTAGATGCGTCCCTTGCTTTCGCTTATTTGACTTAGGTAGTTTAAATCTTTTTTTTTTTTTTTTGTTTTTTTTTTTTTTTAGTTAAAGACAAGACGATCTTTGGCTGCCGCGCACTCTTATGTTCTTATGTTTTTTTTTCTTCTTGTTTTTGTTTTTGTTGTTGTTGCAGACCCACAACAGCGTTTTTGCGTTCGTTAATTAACTCATTAACATTTGGTTTCTGAGTCTCTGACGCTGTTATGTTGCTGCTGCTCCACTTTGCCCCCTTTTTGCCGCTTTGTATTCATAACATTTAACGCTTGGCGTGCAGCCTAACATGGTTTTTCTATGTCTTGACATGATTTCTTGCTACGCTCTATGCCTAGACAAGATTTGTGCTCAGCCACTAGCGTAGACTGTTGTGCACTTTAGCTTATCATATGCTCAAAACATCAATCATTTAGTGACCAAACATTCAAGTTCATGACTCACACATGGGGAGCTTGTATGTAGCTGAACAAAAAGCAAAAAAAAAAAAAAAACACAAATCTAAGTCATAACATCCTTTTCAAAAAAATAAAATAAATAAATAAATAAAAGAAGATATATATGCAGCGCTTTTTGGTTCCTATCTCTATCTGTCTGTTATATTTATCGCTATGCTGCAATAATTCACACGCCACAAGCCAAGCCACAGCGTCAAAGAATCTCAATGCAACACCAAAAAGCAAAAAAAAAAGAATAGCAATAGCAACAGGAAGGGTGCACATAAAACATTTGCTGACTTTGGTACTATAGCATTAAATTAAAATGTTCAAATAAATTGTATAGACTGTATGATACCCTACACCAAGATATATTTTAGTTATTTGAAAAAAATTTGATCTTTGGGAAGTTTTGATTTATCTAAAGAAGAGTATTTATGTAGACCAACAAAGTGTAGCGTATATCCGCCGTGTGATACTAAGTTGTATGGGCGTTTTGGCGACTCTTTCGGCTCTTTTCCATTACACATTTCTTTTTTTTTATGCAATTGCAATTATTTTCAGTGGCATTTTTGTACTTTTTTATGGGAAATAATGAAAAATCGACTTCATGAATGAACCGAATGTGCCTAATGCGTTGTTTTAGTGGTCAATAATTATACTTGAACTATTGCTTTTCGAATGCAACCGGTTTGGAACTCATTGGTTGATTGGTTTCAAAGTACATAGCGGACATAGAAATATTTTTATTATTTTATGCACATAGAAGATTGATAGAACGCTTCTTGTTTGTTAAGTGGTTTTTTTCTCAAATCTTATACTCAAACACCATAAAAAATTTTAGCATGTAGGGTATTTAAATATATACGTGAGTGTGTGTGTATGGCAAAACGCTAGCAAAAAAAAAAAAAAAAACAAATCTTGATGAGTTCATTAACAAACTAATTTTGACTTAAATTAAACTTAATGCGAAATGATCATCATCAACAAAGCAAACAAAGAATAAACAGCAATGAATAGCAACAACAGCAAACAACAACAAAAGACTAACAGCAGCAATGTGCAACGACAAACAAACAAAAAAAAAAAAAAAGGCAGCAACAAGAGCAACAGTGGAAAAAAATTGTTTTAATTTGCAGCTTCTGCCCATTTTGTGCGGAAAAAAATCAAAGGCGTAAATGCCGCAATTCACCAAAGACGAAGAGAATATAAATTTGTTGTTGCGAAAAAGATACAAGAGCTGGCTGGGGACATTGATGCAAAAGGGCGCTCGAGCCCATTTATGACCATTGAAGTAAAACGCATTCAAACATGCAAAAAACTCATCGCAGTTGAATCGAACGAAAATTACGAACTGAGCTGACACCAGAGTTGTCAACTTTTAAAAAAGAAAAAGAAAGTAGCTAACTAGAGAAAAACACTTATTTTATAGCAAAAAAAAAAACATACGAAAAAATATTCTGTTACCAGAGTTACCAGCTACCAAACCAATGACTCTTTAGCTAGGTTAAAGAAGAAAATAGGTATAAGGCAGCAAAAAAACAATAAAAAACAGTCTGTTCTTCAGAGACATCTTGATAAGTTGATATAACCATACCTCAATGTGTTTATTTCGATACTTCTAGAGTTCCTGTTCCAGTAGAAGTAATCTAATTGAACCTATGTATATTAAAATAACTTAACTTCTCATATAAATTATGAATTAATGATGAACATAGGACAAAACTCTATCCAATATAGTATCTTCGAGTACTTTCTATCATAGTCAAAAAGTATTCTGCGCTCCTCATTTTAACGAATTAATAAATTTTTTCGGTACCAAAGTGTAACTTTAAAAAAATCTACTTGGCAACTCTGTCTCTGAAATACAGGAATTAATTTACAGTAAACTTAAAGAGCAAACATGTTCGATACGATTTGGTTGCATGCAACCGAACTGTATATTGCTTTCTAGTGATGGAAGTTGTTGCTAAAATAGAGGAATATAGAAGTAAAATGCAGTTGTCAGGCGCACATCCGTTTTTCGTTGCAACTAGGGAGACGATCAACGACGACGACGACAACAAGATTTTGCGATCAATGGGCCTGAAGTGCAATTGTAAAAGAGTAGAGAGTAAAGTGGAGTGGAGTGGAGGGCAGTAGTGGGGTGTACACAACTGACTGACTGGCTGGCTGACTGGCTGGCTGGCTGCCTGTCGCTTGCTGTTATTAATAAAGACCACACATTTTGACAACGAGAAGACCACCCAAGCGGAAGTTTTGCAAAGTTGTCTGCAACATCGATTTCAGCGAGTGATGTCGACATTTCAAAAAACTAAACTAAAACAAAAAAGAGCAGAGCAAACGAATGAGAGAGCGTGGAAAAGGAGCAAACATAGGGCAACCCTTTTTAATTAGATATGCGCACACGCCGCTCAACTATACAATTCACAATTGCTCAGTGGTCATTTTGCCGCATTTAAGGCAAATCTATGTAAAATGCAATGCTTTACTCGTAAAAGGCTCCCCCATTGTGTTTGGCCGGCCTATTGGTGTTGCTTTATAGGCTCATCTAGGGTGCATAATTTAACTTCAAAGCGCTCAGCTATGAGCCATAATAAAGTGGTTGTTGTGTGTATTTTTATTATAAAATAAATTTTAGCTTAAAACAGCAAAAGTAACTTTTATACAATATAAAATCTAGTTTAGAGTGAAGTTTATTACGCTTTTGTGCACATTATTAGCTATACGAGTATATGTATGGGTCTGGGTGGCCTGTATCTAAATAACTTGTCACTTTACGCCCACAAATATTTCTTGTTTTTTTTTTTTTTTATCAAAAATAAAGATAAAAATCAAGTCAAATGCGAAACATATGTGCAACAACTGCTGCTGCCAAAGGCAGATGAACCTAACTGAACTTAACTTGACTTAAAGCAAGCAACTCCAACTCCAACAACAACAACAACATAAAATTGGCAATAAAATTGTCAATTGAATTGAAGCAAAAAGATGCAAAAATATTATGAAAATGACATTTATGAGTGCAACAAAATGAAGCAAAATCCAAACAAAAGTTGAAGACTTAAATGGTGCAACGCTATGCTACAATGCAGCGATTGCAGTCAGTTGTGACAGTGAAATAAATTTGGAATAAATATTATTGAAGCAAATATTTTTACTCCATATACAAATTAAGTTTCTTTATTAAGCACATTTTGTTTACTCATTATCTATACTGACACTCAGTAGACTGTTATCGATATTTTCAAATTCGATAAAGCATTGAATCGATATTTTTTACATTACGAACGATATAAATGATATCGAAAACATTAGTGAACTTCTTTGGCATTGATAACTCCCTAATGTATGAGTTCCAAATCGAAAAGTGTAGCCTAAGCAAAACCCAAAAAAAAGAGAGAGCAAAGCTCTCAGCAACATTTTTAAACACTGTAAAATAAAATAGTTTAAGTTTGGGTTAATGTATGCAACAAAAAGAACTCGAATTCTTCTAGATTCCTTAAAGTTTCAAATATCCGGACGGATCCAAACTCAACAGCCAAAAGGGGGAAAACGTCCAATTGACACATCCTACACGCTTATGAGGCAGAGGTCATAGCATTAAATGAAGCGATGAATCTTCTCAAATCATCTTAAAGTATTCTTGAACATGTATTCCTGTTTTCTGATAGTCAAGTGGCTTGACTTCCACATAAATAAATCGAATATTCATTACTGAGTGTCTTAAATCTCTTAACGTGATACCTCAACACTACAGAATTCATCTCATTTGGTTGCCATAGCACAGAAATATTGAGGGTAACTGCATAGCAGACGAACTTGCCTCCAGGGAAGAACTTGGTTGGGATACCTCTAGTAACTTGCAGGCGCTAATAAAAGAAACTACTCTACTTATATATTATGAATAGAAAAGATATTTCCTTAATGAGAGCAGTGACCGAACACTGTCTCATAGGTATTCATGCTAGTAATAATATTTGTACATACAATGGCAAAAAAGAGGAGAAAGAAAATATTGGACATCTTCCCTGTCATTGTCGAGCTCTAAGTATAAAAAGGTACGAACATTTGGGAAAGTTCTTCTAAGAAAATCTGACGCAAGTAACCACGATCAAAGCCAGAAGCATATCTAAATCAATCTTGTAGACCTGAGCTTTCTGTTTGAGATCATGTGGCGTCATAGTGGATCGTTTTTGGCACAAGTGTTGTAGTGCTCGTCTGAGGACTCGGCCACCGAAACTTAAAGCTATCCTAAGTCCTTTAAACAAAGCACTATCTTCTATATAAGTATTACACTTTTAATAACTGTAGCGAACAACTACAAAAAACACAACATATGCAAATTCAAAGTAATAACTAAATAAAGATCAACAAAAAAAAAAAAGCGCGACAACAAAGAACACACAGATCAAACAAACAAGCAAAAAAAAAAAAAAAAAAGAAACCGATACAATTAAAGTAGCGCACAAGGCAAAAATCAATTTACAAGACGGTGCCAAACCAAAAAAAAACCTATATAAAAAATAAACTAAGAAGAAGAAGAGTATCAGGTGGATTATTGCTGCTGCCAAGTGATCATTTACAGCAGAACAACAACAACAACAACAAGAACAACACTAACATGAATATAAACATCGATGACAACAACAACACAACAACGCAACGATGACGACGAAGACGGAGACGCTCAGCTGAACTAAGTTGAACTGAGATTCAAGAAGATCGCATAGACCACCCCTAAAGTTGCTACAACTGGTGACGGCCTTGGTGGTCCATTGTGTTCTGCACGGATTTACGCTGCGCCCTTCCGCTTATACTGCTTCTTCTTCTTCTTCTTCATTTACTTCTTGAAGCTTAGCTTAGCTTTTTGGCCAAAATATGTGTTCACTCTCACTCTTCTCATGTTCGTTCGTTCGTTCGTTCGTTCCATATGTAAAAATGTTCTTGATGAGTCATGATGCCGCCAGAGCATCACCAGCAACAACAGCAGCAGCAGCCAACAGTAAAGAGCTCCCCCGATTCAAGCTTATTCTGTCATATTGGTCGCTTCATTTTTTTAGTGTTTTGTCTCACTCTTACTTTATAGATATAGCACGCGTGTGGTCTATAACAACAGTTGGATACGCTGACGTACTGACTGACTTCGACTCTGAGACTGAACTGAATTATCAGACTTTAAGCTATGCTATGGAAAGGTGTATACCAAGTTGCTTTAGCTTTGGTTTGGTTTGGTTTAGTATTCGGTTCGAGCGCAAACATTCAATGTTTATGCTTTGTGTCCCTCGTTTTTGCTGTTCTTGTTGTTTTTGTTGTTGTTGTTTCTGCTCGATTCGGTCGATCTTTTGCGATTGTGGCACAGATCTCCAATTAGCCTGCCTTCTGGTTGATGACTTAATTAAGTTCAAGTGGCGCCTGTATTGCGTTCTTTTTTTTTTATATTTAACTCTCTCCTCTCCTCATGTCTCGTCTTTCTACAGTTTGCTTTGTTTTATTTTTTAATCTTTTGTTGCTTCGATTTCGATTACAGCAGCAGCAAATGCTTTGGTTGCAGTTTCTTTTTTTTTTTTTTTTTCGTTTCTTCAACTCGGGTTTCCCTCAACTTTATACACATTTTATCATTGGCGGGCGACTATCTTTAATTTGATTTTTTATTTTTCGATTTTCTTTGCTTGTCTCGTCTTTATCGACTTTGGCGCGTTTTGCTCGTTTTCTATTATAAGTTTCGATTCGATCGATTGACTCGATATTGTCATAAATAACTAAAACGAAGCTCTACGTGATTATGATACCCTACGCCAAAAAACTTTTCTTTAGGTAATTTTTTTTGAGGTATGAATGTGTAAAAATTCGATTAAACAGATGCAAAATTATATTTAATCGATTATTTCGTACATCGATTGAGTCCAAATCATTTAATTGGAAAAATCGGTTGATTAAATAAAATAATCGATAATTAAAATATAAAATTTGCCGATTTAGTAAACTTTTTACAATTTACGATTTAGAAAATTCGTAGAATCTGAAAAGTAAATCTCAAAATGTTACGCGATTACGGGAACATGGCTGATAATATATAGATTTTTACTATTAAATCGTGCTTAAACAAATACATCTACTGTAGGGTATTATAAAGTCGTATAACTCGGTTATAAATAATTTTTATTGCAATTCTTTTGCCATTATTCTTATTTGTTGCAGCAATTCTTAAGTAAATTTATGCTGCGCTGAGTACTTCCAGCAACATAGTCACTAATTACTCGTCCACACGAGCGGCTGCACTTCTTAAGTACCCACATTTACCGATTACATTGACAAACGATCGCAACAAGTATAACTGCTGCTGCTGCTGCTGCTGAGCCCTTTCTTTATAGCCGATTTGATCTTTTTATATAGCAGAGAAGTGCAGCGCATATTCTCAATTTTTATGTGACAGTTTTAGCACATTCGTCGCATTTATGTGATTTATGAATTCTTTGAGCATCGCATTACAAATGCACACACTACGCACTTCTTTGCCCTTGCTTCTTTGCTGCACACACAAACTCACACACACACAACACAACACTACCTACACCAACAACATTCGTGCACCAAGGTTATTTATTTATGCTGCTTCTGCTGTAGCGCCTTGATTCAAAAATATGCAAGATATGAGACAAAACATTACAAAAAGTCTATTTTGGTTTTCTCTTTTGCATTACCCGCCACACATAGTGTGAAGGGTATATTCAGTTTGTCTGAAAGTTTGTAACGCATGAAAGGAGGCGTCGGAGATCCCATAAAGTATATATATTATTGATCAGCTCGACGAGACGAATCGATTTAGCCATGTCCGTCTGTCTGTCTGTCTGTATTGCAATGCGTTTTTTTTTTGGAAGGTTTCAAAGATATTGACCTGAAACTTTAAACTTAAGCTTTTTTGCGCCTAGGCAGTATGGTAAGATCGAGAACCAGGGTGCCACGCCCAATTTGTAGGTATAGCCCCCATACAAACTTACCATCTTTTTTTTTTTTTTCTATAAAAATAGTTATTATTTATCAATGTTTTGACTACAAATCGGGTAAAAACACTTTTAATCAATATCCATCCATCCAATACCAGAGGAAAGGTGCCACGCCCATTTTTAGATATAGCCCCCATACAAACTTACCATTTTTTTCCTATTTGTTGTATTAAAATTGTTATTATTTGTAAATGTATTTACTACAAATTGCGTTAAAGCACTTCTAATAAAATCCAATTTCATAATAAAGGTGCCACGCCCAATTTTTGATATGGCCCCCATACAAACCAAGCGCCCATTTTTCAGATTTTGTATGAAAATAGTTCTTATTTATGGATATATTCACTCCAATCTGTGTAAAATCACTTTTACGGTTATCCTATAAATATGCTAGCGATATGACAAGGATCGAGCCACTATAACATATACCCCATACAAACTCACTTTCCATTTTTTCTTTTTTTAAGAAAATGATTAAATTTTCGTGTGGCGGGTATTTGAGCTTCGGTGCTACCGAAGTTAATGTTTTTCTTGTTTTTTTATTAATTCGTTTAGTTTTTTCAAATTGTTCGTATTCAAATCGCATAAAAAAAAAAAAAAGTGATTTCAAATCGCAAAAGTTTAATTCGTAACTTAATGAATTTATTTTCAAAATGAAAACTCTTGGAATTGTCTTATATTAAGAAACTTTTTAGTCAGTCCTTCTTGCGCATCTCCTATGCGTTGCAGTCACAATTGTATTGTGTGTGCGATTTGCTTTATTTTTCTTTTTTGTTTTTTTTTTTTATTATTATTTTTAAGTGTTTTTCACATTTGTGACAACTTGGTGCACATTTTTCAACTTGTGAAATTATTTTGCAAATCTGTTGTACCATCCATCGCCAAGTGGTGGTGGCTTGATGGCATTCAGCGACTATGTCGGCTTCTTTTGAACATAACACTGTGGGTGGCATGAAATAGTTGTTCTACAGCGTCCTGCTATATGCATACATATGTGTATGGGCACACGTTGCACACAAACTAAACTTTGACCTCTGACAATAAATTTTTAAACTTTTGAAATTTATTGAAATACACACATCAAACAGCGACGACAAATTTAAAACGCCCATGCTGCACTTACAAACCCACAAGCTCTTTCATACTCTTTCTCTATTTCTCATTCTAATATTGCCTCAAACCCCAAAACAAAAGCAAAAAAAATATTTCTTCGTAAAAGTTTCGCACATAATAAATGCGATAATGACTTTTTAATGACAAACTGGCTGCCGTCTTTAAAAAAATTCAAAAGAGCCACGTAAGTGAAAAATAAAACATTTTAACTCAATGCAAAATTGAATACGAGAATACATTGAAAACTAAAATAATATTAGAAACGTTAAAGGTTTTCCAAATAATAAATACGCACTGAAAACCCTTGACAACCAGCAGTACTGGCTCAAGTCAATTGACCGGAGTGACTTTGTTTCTGACTAGTCTACTCGGGTTTGTCTACACTGCCTAGTCAGGACAGTTGATGCCAAGTGACCCTTTTTGGGGAATCTTAACACAGTTTCGCTTGCTCATAATATAAGACTTATTTGATCTTAACTAGCTCGCTCAATAAGATTTTTTTTTTTTTATTTTTTTTTTTTACCCCTCTATTTTTTTTTTAAAACAAAAAAAATTTTTTTATAATTTCCAAGCAAGGTAAGAGGTTTTTTTTTATTTTTTTTTGGGGTTTTGGCTGATCCACAACCCTAACAGCCCGCCCAATACTGGACCAGAATTTAAAACAAGATAGTTGACCCACAAAGGTCAATCAGCACCCGTTTTTCCAAATCCCCTTGCATTCCTTTGCATATTCAAGACTTTTAGCGAATTAAATCAACTTTAATCCCATTTTTGATTGTATACTATGTATCTGCATATCTAACGCTTCCTTTGCTTTGTATAGTATCTACGCTATTAATGCATTTTAGCATTATAATTTCGCTTGCATTTTTTTTTCTCTCTAATTTTCCATACATAATAGAATCACATTCTTCCTCATTCCATAACCACATTCACTTGTCATTCAAAGGCCATCAGAAAAACGAACATGAAATGAAATAAAAAAAAAATAAATAAATAAAATAAAAACGCAACTGGAGCGCAAATTCTTTCCATCTTATTAGATTTCTATGTTCCACTTGCCTGATTGCGTTAGTTGTTGCTATTATTGGTTTTAGTTGAATTTGTTTACAATTTTTGTGCAACAACAATAAAAATATTTTTGCTTTCGGTCCATCAAAAAAAAAAAAAAAAAAATGAAACCATTTATGGGATTTTGATGAGCAACAACAACAACAACAACAACCATCTTACACTTTCCGCATACTTGAGCATATGAAGCAAAAAAAAAAATATTAAATTAAACAAAAAATGCTGTCCCTACAATTTAAGCCTCTTACGGTCTCTTTGGTAAGCGTGTTAGCCCATTGAGCAAGCAACTAAATATATGAATGAACATTTTGAATGAGGCAAATAAACAAACAAACGTAGACAAACAGACAGACGGACAGACTGTCAGCACGTGGTTTTTGCGTTGATTTCGCTTGACGCGCAACTCACGGCAACTACAAATATTTTGATGGATTTTACATTAGAGCATTTATGTATTTTGGATCTGGAGAAAATATGTGCACAAATCATTCTAACAAAAGAAGAAAATTGAAGAGGGGAAAATTTGTATTTTTTTTTTTTTTTTTTTTGGAAGTTAATTTAATGAGAAGGTCATGCAGAGAATTTTTAAAGTCAACAAAAAAAGAAATGTACTAGAAAAATATGTTTTATTTAGATTTTCGAAAAGTCAGCTGATTTCTAAATTATATTAAATTACAGAATGGAATAGTTTTTCTTTCATAAATAAAAGATTTCTTTAGATTTAAAAGTGATTTTTCATTTTGGGTGTTCCAAAATACTCTTAAATATTGGAAACTTGTCGTACTTTTCTTCGTATTCCGGCCATTTTTGCTTTAGTGCGCGACTCAAAGCTCGATAGAGTTCCACCATAATCGTTTCATTCAGTTTGAGAAGCTCATAGTAGATCATGCCGCGCTGGTCTCACTAAATTCTGATCGTAAGCTTCATAAGATAAATATTCGGCTTTGGAAGAATGCTGTTGGCTGGTCGTGCAAGGCCCTTACCTTAGGGTTATCGTAATGGACCCACTTTTCATCGCCAGTCACAATTGTATGAAAAAACACCCTGCATTTTCTGCCGTTCAAGCAGCTGTTTTCTGGTGAAAAATTGACTCTCAACGTCACTCGGCTTCAATTCAAATAGCACCCAATTTTCAGCTTATGAATCATTCCCAAGGCTTTAAAACGCCTGGAAATTATAGCTTTATCAACTCCCAATGAATCTGAAACTTCTTGTTGAGATTGAGTAATGCCTCTAATTCTTCGTTTTCAAATTTTTTTTTGGCTGTCCTGGACGTTCATTAGTATTCAAATCAAAGTCACCAAACCACTTACGACACAATTTTTCAGTTACTCGCCGTAAACTTCCCAATGGCAACCTCTTATGTCAACGTTCATTATTAATTCAAACTCCCAATGCTACGTAGGATAATATTTTTCTTTAAATATACAATTTTTATTTCAAAAGCTATCTACTTTTCTATTTTTTCTTACTTTTTAGACAAATAGCTAATGTCTGTGTAGTCCAGGTTCGAGTCCCAAACGGTATATTCTACTTTTTTTTTAAGCTTGAAAAATAGCTGCAAATTCGGTTGCAAGTTTTAGATTATCTTCTTAGTAATTGTTGTTATTGTTGTAGATAATGTTGTTGTTGTTTTTTAAAACAACATATTTAAGCGATTTTTCAACATGTTTGCAGTTATTATTTTATTTTTAGTTAGTTGTCGGTTTTTTTTTTTTTTTTTTTTAATGTATTTTTAATGGGCTTAAAAAATTTACTTTTATTTACATTGAATTTTTTTTTGTTAACTAAATATTAATGATGTTGTTGTTGCACCTCAGTTGTTGTAGTTTTTGTTGTTAACAGTTGCTTGCGGCTTAGCATGTGCGTTCAGCTGTTGCTGTAAGAGAGAGGAAAAAGTCGCTGGGCCAAAAGTGTACATTTGGACACTTTAAATTTTGTTTTTTTTTTTTGACAAAAGTTGTTGTTAGTTGCTCAGGCGTTGTTGTCTGTCGTTGTTGTTGCTACTTATAAATATATATTGTTGTAGTGGTTGTTGTTGTTGCTGTTTGCATTATAGCAGGTGTTAATTGTCAGCTGGGTGCGTACGTTCGCTGCTTGATTTCAGTTAGTTATCCATTCGACTTGAGACTTGCTTACTTTTTTGAGCTTGGCTGGCTGACTTGTTTGATATGCGACTTTGTTGTTACTGTTGCTGCTTTGGTTGTTGTTGTTGATGATCAGTTGCAGTTTAAAATTTTTATTGTTGTTGTTTTTCTTTATGGCTTACAAGAATTTTTCTTAAAATAAACATGGTGTTTAGTTTTAAATATTTGTCTTTTTTTGAGGTTTGAGTAGTTTTTTTTTAAATATTTTTTAGCATAGGTTTTTTTCGACTGCTTACAATCATTGTCACCAACACAGGTTGTAATTCAAGCCTGGAAATTGTTATATACATCTATAATCTCAGAGAGTCAATCCGTTTTTTTGGCGCTTCACCGTAGTTGTTTTCCAGGACACAGACTCAAAAAGAGTGTACCTTGCTCCAGGAAACAAGAACAAGATACGTGTACTCCTGGCGCAACATAAAATTTTTAATGGCTCAATTATGGTGATCATATGGTGAATGTGGATTACCACTTTACTTATCACCGCAGCCTTACGTAACATTTTAAATTATTTTTCCCGTTACAAAGTGTAAACGGGATTTAGGTAAAAATTTTGCAATGAATAAAGACATCGAGACCCCATAAAGATCAAATCGTCTTGACATCTCGTTTAGAAATAGATTAAATGCATGTCCGTCATTAAGTAGTCCGACTGTTGGAAAGCAGATACTCGGAAGTTATAAAGATATTCGAAAAGACCCTCGAAACTTAAACTTTTGTGCCAGAATTACCTGTATCAGAAAATCAAAAGCTGAAATGCCCGAATTTTAGATTAGCCCCATACAAAGCATGCAATAATCGACTTTTTGTACAAAAATAGTTAGTAAACTATGATATCTTAATAAAACAAGCAAGAACGTTAAAATACTTCTGAAGGGCAGAAGCTCAAATACCCGCCAAACGAAACTTTATTCCATTTTCTTGAAAAAGCCCATAAAAAAAATGGCCAAGCTTTGATCTTGTATGAAAATACGTTTTATTATAGTGGCTCGATCCTTAATCCAAATAGGGAAGCATACTTCACAGGATAACAGTAGAAGTCAAATCTACGCCACAGCCCATTTTTATGATAATATAGCCTCCATACAAACTAACCGCCCTATTTTCGAGTAAAAATATGAAAAATTTGCGTTTTCTGGATGAATTCAATTAAATTTATCAAAACAATGGGCGTGGCACCTTGTGAACATTTTCGATATTGGTAAGGATCGGGCAAATTGAATATAAAGCGTCCATACAAATTTGTACCAAAATTCATCGTGAAATTTAATCTAAGCTACTTGGTGAACATATAAAAAAAAAAGTGTTGTGTAACAAATGGAAAGTTTGTATGGGGTCCACATCTAAATTAACGTGTTTCGTGGTTCGTTTGCCATACGGTAAATCTGCCAATAAAAACACAAAAAATCAAATCGTCTTAAAGTTTCAGGTCAATATCTTTAAAAGCTTTCCGAGAAAAACGCATTGCAACAGACGGACAAACAAACAGACGGACATGGCTAAACGATACGTCTCGTCGAGCTGATTAATAATATACAAAAAACCAAATTAAACGGTTGCCAGAATTGCCTCAGAAAATCAAAAGGTTAAATGCGTTACAAACTTTAAACCGACAAACATGACAATACGATTACAAAACGTAATCAGAAGTAAACGGGTATAAAGGAAAAAAAAAGAAACTTTAAATTCGGCGGAACCGATGCTTTTATAGGCGTCACGTTATATTTACAGCCATGCTTCCTGTAATCGTAAACGCAAAAATTTTGCGATTTACTTTTCAAATCGCAAACTTTTTTTTGAAAAAACTGAATGTAGTGAAAAGGGCTATAAGGCTACAGAGTTTAAACTTCAATAATTTGTCCTACTGTATTAGATCACATTATAGAAAAATCACTTTATAAATAAAAACCTTTTCATAAAAAAACTCAAAAATGGGCGTTATATTATGTTGTTGTGCTATATGCTTTGTTGATCCCAACTAAACTATGGGTCATTTTCTGTTTTTACCATATATGAAATAAATCGCATACATGGTCGTCGCTTTTACCAAGTCTTCACTGTTTTAAACACAAATAAATGAAGAAAAAAAAACATCTAAAAGAACTTGTATTCCCCTAACAACTAAAAAGCAGCAACATACTCGTACATTCTCAACACAAACCACAATCATCTTCGTTTTCTTTGAATGCGTTGCAAGTTGCTCTTTTTGTGTGCCACACGCAAATCCAATTATTTAAATAAATAACCAAAAAAAAAAAATGAAATTCCAATTGGATTTTCATCATTCAGCTTTTGTTGCGCATAAATTCAACTTAATGAAATGTTTCAATCAGAACATTTTAAATCAAATCAAACTAAATTGACTGCGTGAATTCTGAAGGCACCCCTTTCGTTTGTATTTATTAAAAGATTTGTGTACCAATTTTTTTAAACTGCTGCTGCAATGCAAAAATAATAAAAATATGATTACGAGATTTAAATGCAAAATAAAAAGGAAAATTAAAAAAAAAAAAAAAGAGTAACGCTTTTTGCCTTGATTTGTGTGTTTGCCATCAAAGCGACCGGAAACATGAACTGACTGCAAGGACAAACACAATTGTAGGGACCTATTTCAAGCAGATGTTTTGCTTTGGCGTCTTAAATTTTTTTTTTTTTTTTCATTGTTTTTGTTTAGCATTTAATATTGTAGAGACTCGTTAAAAGGTAGCAAAACATTTTCTTGACATTCATAATGATTGACGTTGATGCTGTTGACCGCTACATGTAGTATTAATTGAACAATCAATTCGTTGTCAACATGTTTGCCAGCAATCTGCTACAATATAAATCTGCGCAAAAATGGGTAAACGCCAGAATACATATATATGCATAGTTTTGCATAAAATCCATTTTTTTCGAAGAGGAGCAAAAATGTGCAAAATTGTTTATATTCATCGTAAAATATATATTTCAGTTAGAAATAATACACAGTTACTTTCATGGAGACTGTGTGATATAATCGTTGTTTTTTATAATCAAATTTTTTATTTTATTTATTTTTTTTTTTTTTTTTGTTATTTAACATTTTTTATGATATGTATGTCACAAATACTACTAAATTCAATTGAAATTATACAACAACAATCGACTTATGCTCAATAAATCGTAAGCGTAAGTAAAACGTTAAACAATTAATCAATACCACAAATGTTTATAAACTACAAAATGTTTTAACCTTTAAAAATGGCAATTAAATCGTTGATATTACAGCAGCAATTGCTACTTAGATTTGTATTTATGTTCTTCGTGTTGTTAATTTTTTTTTTTTTTGAGTTTTATTACTGCTTAAGGCAGCAATATTGCTGTTGCTGTTGTTGTTGTGTCTATTTATTGTACATTTAATTGAAGTTGAAGGCTTAATGACAACAATTAAAATCTAAAACAATGAAAAGAAAAAAAAAAAAAAACAAAAGAAAAACAAAACAAAAACAAAAAAAAAAACAACAAATTAAAGCCAAAAACAAATAAACAAGCAGCAGCAACAATAACAAAAACAACAAACAAACAAAAAAGACTATGTATTAGTTTCTAATTAAGCAATTGAAATCTGATACAACAACAATATACACACACACACACACACACACACACATATTACAGCTATAAACAAACTACATAAATGCAAGCAAGGCAAAAAAAAAAAATCACAAGTTTAAGTCCAATAATTGAGTTGCGCAGGCGCACAACGACAACAATCATCAATAGCAGCAGCAACAGCAACAATGATTGCTATCGCTACAGAGAAAATGAGTTCCCACTCGCTTTGTACTCGCTTCTCGTTTGCTTGCTGCAATAGCTTAATCACTCAAAGCAAAGCGCGCGCTTAATGCGTCTAAGTGATTGCCTTATTTGATTGGCAACTAAGCGAGTGAGCGAGTACAGTGAATGAGGAGTTTAGTGCGCTCATCTGAGATCTGTGATGCTATCTAGCGATGCGCAATATAAGCCTCTTGGAAAAGCTATAACTAAGATTGTTTTTAAGCAATTGTCCGAGGTTATGTAATAAAAATAACAAAGAGTTTTAAAATAAGTTACGAGAGTTGTTTAAAAAAAAATCAATGAAAAAGTTTGTAAGTGTTTCTAACCCCGTTTTACGGTAGGCATCTAACCAGCCAAAATCGTACGTGACGCAAACGTGTCATATCGTGTTTATTTTTATTAATAATTTGTTTTAATTAAATCGTTTTGTCTGCATTTTTTTTTTTGTCAATGTATTTTTATACCCGCCCGGAAAGTTTGTAATGCCTTAAAGTAGTAAAAAAAGTATATATAGTACTGATCAGCTCGTCGAGACGAATCGATTTAGCCATGCCCGTCTGTCAGTCTGTTTATTTCTACGAATTTTTTTTTTTTTTTTTTGGTGTTTTTTTTTTTTTTTTTTTTTTTTTTTTTTTTTTTTAATTTTTTTTTTTTTTTTAAAGGTTTTTTTTGTAGTTTCATTATAATTTTCCATTTTTTTTAATTTTTTTATGAAAATATATTTTTTTTTGAATGTTACTTCAAATTGGGTTTTAAGATTTTAATGTCAAAATCAAGGTGCCACGCCCATTTCCGGGTATAGCCTCCATACAAATATACCGCACATTTTCGAGTTTATGTTTGAAAATAGTTCTTATTTATAAATATATTCACTCCAATCCGGGTAAAATCACTTCTACTGTCATCCTATGAATATGCTATCGATATGACAAGGATCGAGCCACTATAACTTACAAGCCCCGTACAAAATCAGTTTACTTTTTTGTACCTTATATATATATTTTGATCAGCAATAAAAGAGGAGTCGAACTAGCTTTGTCTATCTGTCTGTCCGTCCGACCGTCCGTCTGTCCGTCTATCATGCTGTCTGCCGTATAAAAACGATTATCTCGGAGACTATAAGAGGTAGAGCTTCCATACTTAAAACTTAGACTCTTCTAACCCGCGAAGTGAGCACATACAAACGGGTTGTCTCAAACCCTATTTTAATGGGTACCGCCTTACAAATCTAACCCAACATTTTGGATTTTGCATAAAAACGTCATTGCTTCTTATTCTAGGAAGTTTAAATTTGGTATAAATTATGCCTATGATAGTCCCAATGCAATATCTGTATTTTTATTCAATTTATATTTTGTATAGTTTTAAACTCGGTGCTATATTATTTGCCATAATAAATAATTTAGCTGTAAATCTTTTCAAACCACTCACCTAAATGAACAAATCGCAAAGTTAATTACTTCAATAGAAACTTTGTGCACAGTTTAACCCACGAATGTGTGCACTTCAATTTATTTAGTTCAGCACTCAAAACTTAACGAAGATCATTATTAGACTCCACTTTTTCTCTCTCTCTCTCTCTCTCAGATTTCATATTTTATAACGGTTAATAACTGAAGACTTAAATTTCTTATTGGCAACAGGTCAGTCCGTCCGTCCGTCAGTCAGTTCAGTGCACTCGAAGTGAATACAAAAAAAAAGCGTGTGAAGCAAAAGCAAAAAAAAAAAATTTATACATTTTAATCAACTTATCAAAAAGTGTCAGACGCGCAACGGCAATCAACATTTGCAACTTGTGTGGTCCAATCGTTCAACACACACACATAAACACACACGCGACACGACACAAAGCCAGTGCGACAAATAGGCAAACTTACGGACTGTCAGACGGACGGACGAAGCGACAAACTGTTGCTGTTAGTAGTGAAACCTGAGGCAAATACATATGTAATATTGCATGAATTCGAACGAGTTGTTGCCTAGTCTAGAGTAGAGTAGAGAGTGACGCGTCAATGTCTTCGAATATGTAGACACTGCCCCGAGGAATCGAAACGTTTCGAATCAAAACGAATCGAAACATTACAAGTGATCTGATCTGCAAACCGGCTAAGATTGAAATTTGCGCCAGTTTAAAGCGCTTCAATCAACGCTAGACGAAGTAAACAATCAATCTTATTGACACCGTTTTTTTTTTAAAAGAAGAAGAAAAAAAATATACGCACACGAAACGCAACAGTTGATGGCGACAAAATAAAAAAAAAAAAATAGATTGGATTGTAGCACCAATTAGCGCGCTAAGCTTATTGGCAAAACAGTTTCGAGATATACAAAATATAAATATTTTTTTTTTGGTTATTTTCAAATATAAATAACTAAACTGGGCTAATTGGAGTTCTAGAGAATGACAGTTTAAAAGTTTGCGCTAATGAATAAACGCATTAAAATTCGTTGCCAATTGTCACAAATCAGCAACATTTAAAATTAATAGCAAAGCTAGAAAAAAACATTCCAATTGGAATTAATTTTCAATTGAAATCGGAATCAAAAATAGTTAACAGCAAAAAAAAAACAACAACAACAAACAACATCATCATCATATGTCAGCGACAGTCATCATGATTGTCACAATTATTACGCACATAAATCGTAATAAAACAACAACAACAACCACACAAGAAGATAAATAGCAACAATGCAGCCGAAGCAAAACGATGCTGTGGTAAGAGACGAGTCGAGACGAGACGAGACACGATGATGTCTTTTAATATGTTGCTTCTTCGTTTTTATAACTGCAATCGATCTGCACAATCTACAATCAACAACAACAACAACCACAGCAAATGCAGCTAGAATAGCAAGGACAACTGCAACGGCAAATTGAGTCGCACTCAATGACACAAAGACAGAATTTAAAAAAAAAAAAAAAAAAAAACAACAACAAAAACAAAATAATAATAAGACAAAGAGTTAAAACGAATGAGAGGCAACAACAATAATAAATACGATATGCAATCGTCCAGTGCAGCCGATGCGTTGGCGCTCAATGAGCTTTGAAATGACGAACTGCAAACGAATCGAATGCAGAATGCACAGAAGCCGAAGCCGAAGTAAAGCGGGAGCTGAGTTGAGTTGAGCAATTGGCTACAGTTTTACACCGCGCAGCGCAGATATCACAAATCGAAAGCAACTGCAGCCAGGGGAGACATATACATAGGCATAGAGTAATACACCAGGTTTGATTTAAATGTTTGCGAACGTAGTTAAATAATTTAAGGGAGTTGTGGAAAACTACAATCAGAGTTGATTTTAAAAAAAATGAGATGAAATAGTTACGAAACAGCTTTATAAAAATATTACCAATTGGGAAACCAAGTCCAAGCTATAAAAGAGCGAAACACCCACACACACTGCTCTGGTTCGAATTGTATCCTGCGCATTTTATAAAGCAGAAAAAATACTTACATTCTGTAAAAGAAAGTATCTGAAATTCTTTAATTATCGTGGTGTGGTTCACTCTGTGTTCCTCTGGCGGAATTGTGGAGGGGCAACTCTTGTATTTTTCACGACGGCAACGCGTTATCTCATGTTGCAGTGATTTTGCAGGAGTACAAAGCCAAAATCTCAATAAATATCAACGAGCAACAACCTTACTCGCCAGATTTGGTTCCCTGTGACTTTTTTCTATTCGCAAAACTAAAATTGCCTCTTCGGAAAAGCCGTTTTGAGATGATCGTTGTCATCAAACAAAATTCGAAATTTTTATAGAATGTATTCTGTGAGATTTTTCTTCTCTTTAGTCTACATAAATGCTCTAGTTCAACCAGAAACCGTTTTTTTAAACAAATATTCGGAGAGGAATATTTTTGGCAACAGCATAAGTAACCAATCCCATTACTCTTAATTTAATATCAAATTTAGCAATCTTCGAATCAAATCTTGTTAAATTGATAGAGCGCCGCAGCGCTGGATTAACACAAGCCACAAGTAGCATTAATAAGAAAAACAAGAGGAGCAAAACGAAGAGAGTTCTATATATCCATAGCGTGCATTTCATTAATTCTCAACGCTAACTGCTAAATAAAATTTATTTATATTGCAAAGTGAACAAGAAGAAGAAGAAGAGGAGAGAGAGTAAGATGATAGTGGTAAGGATATTAAATTGAATAAGAGTGAGACAAAAGATCTTTAACTATTCAACAAGACTTTGGTTTGACGTCTTTTGTCGCTGCAATTGCTGAGCCTGAGCTTTATTAGAGTAGAACAACAACAACAACAACAACAAGAAAACACATATATACAAACATACAAGGACAAGCTTAAATGTTGTTCGTGTTCGCTGTCAACTTGGGTGGTCTCGGTTTCGGTCTTCATTGCAGTACAGCGCAATACAGTCAGCAGTCAGCAGCAAAGGCAGGAAGCTATAACAGCAACAACAATAACAACAACAACAACTGCAGACTATCTCAAACATTTTTTACTGCAAATTTACTGACTTAATTTTATTATTTAACCTGGTCGAAACGTACGAATTGCAGCAAACATACTCGTAGAAGTTTTGTTGTTGTTGTTGTTGTTGTTGCACACACATAGATCAGAGTTAGACGATAGCCGTATTAGTTGATCACATGCATAAGACTGTTTGCTGTTTGTTCTTTAGTAACTTTGTTGTCTTCTATATTACGAGCAATTCTTGCATAGTTGTCTCCTTTACTACTTGAGTCATCAACATATTATCGCGCATTTTGCGCGCTTGATGACATTATGAGCATGCGCAGCGTTGACAAGCAAAAAAACAACAACAACAACAGCAACAACAACATTGTCTAATATCGCAATTAGTTTCAGTTGACAGTAGCAGCAACAACAGCAGTAGCCACAGATCCTAGCGTGGGATAGTAGCAATTGAGTGGGTTTATACAATGTAATCGTATTGTTTTCAGTTTGTTGAATTTGGTATGCATTATACCAGAGATAGCTTTGTTTTTAAGGTATTAGTTTCGGTTTTATAATTTTAATCAGTACAAAAAAAAAAAAAAATAAATCTATTTATTTAATAAATATATTATAAATTCTCTTTCAGCTGGTTTCAAATCACTCATGTCATTCATTGAAATATTGAATACAATTCACAATTAGGTAAATCTATGAGAAAATGGTATTTCCCCTCTCACAAAGCATTGACGGCACCATTAAAGCTATTATCCGATTAAAAAAAAGCTTTTCGATATAGAACAACCCTAGGGTGTGGGAGCATACACATTTACCCAAGGAGGGTGTGAGTATGTTATATATCGAGCCAAGTGGTAGTGGAAGTCATGGTAACACTTCCAGAACTACGTTTGTCGTTGGGGATTAATGATAGAAATGCGTTGAATAAGATTACCGACACTCACTTCACTGTCAACATCATTTTTAAAGCAAAAAACATTAGCGCCGCTTATTGTACTCCAAATTGCTAAACAATTCCAAGAAGTTTTGTATCTCTCAATTATACACAGCATCAACTACAACTACAATCAAGTATTCATTTAAATATGTACGAGTATGAAGGTATACGAGTACATATACTCGTAGTATACCCAAGCATTGCCAATGTTTACACAACACTCGAAGTCTGATGGCAACACTTTGGCATAAGTTGCTTCTCTTCAATAGATTGTCGTCATTTCACCGCCATCAACATTGTCTTTACTCTTTATACGTACCACTTGTACACTACTCTATACATTTCTCACTAATTTCAGCTGATTTGCTTATAACTTGGCTAAAATGAGACCAAACCAAATGCTTTCGAAAAAAAAAAAAAAATGAGAGAAATGAAACATCTTGAATAACACTCAAGTGTCAGTTTCTGAACACGATCATAATGATGATGATGATGATGATGACGATGATGATAATGATAATGATGTTGTTGCTTTCGTGTCTTCGCTTCAAGATCAGGCTTCAAGTCTTTTAATTTTTTTTCTACCTTTTTTGGTAACAATTTTAAATGTTAATGAAGCAGTAATTCCAATAAGTGTGACTATCAATTTTAAACACTTCTTTTTTTCACATTTATTTATTTATTCAAAGTTAAAAATTGTTAATTTTTATAAAAGCTTTAATACGCTATACATTCAGTTATATTTTAAAAGATAAACTTTGGAACAGCGAGATATCCCAAAGGACTATTAGCCATGCTCACGTAATCGCAATCGCAAACATTTTGCGATTTAGTTTTCAAATCGTGAATTTTAGTGCTCCGGCAATTGCAAATCGCACGATATTTCCGACACAAAGAATATTTAGGAAATGAAATATAATTTTTGCGATTGCCGGAACACGAATGATTTACATAATCGTACGAATTTACAAAATGGTAAATCGCAAAATATTTACGATTTACGGGAACATGGCTGTATATTTGATCAAGCTGCACAGTGTGTTGTGTTGCACACGACATAACTAAACAAAACGTATATACAAATCAAGCTGCATTTGAAGCGTATAGAAACAAAAATCAAACAAGCAAACAAACAATAAGCTAAGCTCCCACAGACAGATAGACAGCTGTCTGATGCAGCTTCAACTATAATAAAACAGCAGCAGCAGCGGCAGCGGCGTTGTTCAAGATTTTTCGTCGCTACAGTTCGATTCGATTCCCAATTAAACTTGACAAATGCGGTTGACCACACACGCACGCAATGCACTGACTCGAATTGACTCAACTCGACTCAAATCGACTTTATTGAAACCAAAAAATTGTAGATGATCCCAGCCACAAAATGAGATAATCAAAGAGGCAGACATGTCAAATACGATGACATCAATGTCAAATCTTAGAAGCAGTGCTTTGGTATAGCATTGAAACTGTTGTTTTAGACTACTTTCATTGCAGACAGACGTACAGACAAACGGACGGACGGACGGAGAGACTTATGTATATATACAAATTTTATTGCTTATTATTGTTGTTGTTGTTGTTGCTTTCATCATTAACACCAAAAAGCGTCAAGAAAAATGATACACGATCAACGAGCCCAACTCACACACTCACTCACTTCTTCCATAGAAAATATAGTTTTGAAATGAAGTTTTTTTTATTCTTCACAGTTTTGTAGTTACAATTTATGAGCTAACTTTACAACGAGTCGGTCTTTCAGCCTATTCCATTCATTCATTCATTCATACATGCAGCAGTCTGTCAATCACTCACTCATCTCATACTTTTCTTACCACAAATGACACGCATAACGAATGTCTTAATAAGCAGCGTTCTGCATCTAAATCATATGTCTGGCAAATCCCTATATTCTTCTTGTTACCTTTTCATCTAAAAAACAAAACAAACAAAAAAACTAGTTAAAAGCATGTTTTATGAAACAAAATATCTTTCGAAGCGGAAACTTAAGACTGGCAATGCTGTGATCAGCTGCACAAATAAAAAATAATTTTATGTTATACAACATTTTGAAGTCAAAGTTCACTTTATACATGACGACATAATGCTTGTCAATATTGTATTTAAATAGGTAACTATGTAATTAATCTACAAATGTCTGTATTTCATGTGACACGAGAAATGAGACACCATACAACTAAGTCATCGTCGTCGTCGCTTTAAAACAAATCAATCGAAGTTTGCTGTAAAGTGCTGCTAAATAAAAGCGTTGCTAAAGCTGGGTGCGCCAACTTGAGCTGCGATCGTTTGGCAGCAGCTATTAGGCAAATGTATGCTATATAAGAGATTTAATGAGCAGTTAAAAAGAAAAAAAAAACAATATGAATGAATGAATTCGAATGAATGAGAGAATGAGAGAGAGAAACGATTAATGACGACGAAATATCGCTGTCAAGATTAATTAGGCTGTGATAATACGTATGCCTCTCCTATTTCCACCATAACTGTAATTTTTACACCCCACAATCATTAGCACTTTATATTATATTATATACATAAGTAAGTATGTGACTATATGTTTGTGTTGAATTTATGGTTTATTTTTTTAGTGTTAATTAAGCTTCTTATATTATTTATTTCTTTCGATTGCTACAAATATTTGTCATAAAAAATATAAACAATTCAAAATGCAACAACATTTCAGTTGATCTCAATCAAGATGTCAGTCAGCAAATCAATCATGCAGTCATTTTGTTTGATATTGTTTTCAATATTTGTAAACAGTCAGTATCAGTTTAGTTATTCAATCATTCAGTCAGTCAGTCAGTGAGTCAATCAGAAAATGTTAAACCACAAACAAATGCATGGAAAATTTTCCTTTAATTCCCGCTTTTTATACAGCTATGCGCCCATAATCGCAAAATCGTACGATTTTAAATTATTCGTGCTACGGCAATTGCAAAAGTTATGTTTCATTTCAAAAATGTTTCTTAGCATTGTTGCATAAAATGTTATCGGTTACAAATTAGACCGATAAGCATCTTAAAAAATTGAAAATTGTTGTTGCTTTGAATAAATTTTCTACTCTTTAAGTTTAGGCATGAGTAAAAAATATTGATTTGAAATTTGAATTCAGAATCAATCATATTAAAAAGTACAAAAATTAAATCTTCAAACATTACAAAATGAAAATTCAGTTTGTCGGAAAGTTTGTAACGCATTAAAGGAGGCACCGTAGACCCTATAAAGTATATATATTCTTGATCACCTCGACGAGACAAATCGATTTAGCCATGTCCGTCTGTCTGTCCGTCTGTCTGTGTGTTGCTGCGCGATTTATTCGCTCAGTTTTAAAGATTTTGGGCTGAAATTTTAAACTTAAGCTTTTCTAGGTTCTGTGTAGTTTCTATGTTAAAATCAATGTGCCACGCCCACTTTTAGGTATAGCTCCCATACAAAAAGTACAACATTTTTTCAAGTTCTTATATGAAAAATGTATTTATAAAGCGAATGGCTTCAAATATGGTTAAAATGTTTCTTATACCATGCCAAAATCTTCAGTTTAAAATTGGTCCAAATCGGACCGCGAGTTCCTAAATTTTTAAGAGTATATTTAATTTGTTTAGTATTTTGAAATAAATTTTAATACAAATGCTGCACACGAAGGTCTATCAACGTCAAATGATGTGTAACAGGTATAAAGTATAAGCTTCGGTCCAACCGAAGTTAACTTTTTTACACTAGTGTAACAGGTATAAAAAAATTTTATTAGATAATCGAAAGTTTATGTTTTGTTTATCGATGGACGCGAAAAACTACTGGACGGATTTTCACGAAGGATGGTTTAGGGCAAAAAAATTGTAAAATGTAATTTTGACCCTGGCTAATGGGGGCCTTGAAACAGAAAAGTGAATAGACGTAGAGACTTGAAACAGGGCTCATTTGAAAGATGGTTAAAAAACATTTTTGGCGTTCAAGGTGTTCAAGGGATTTCCGGAATTTGGACCTGGGACCCATATGTAAATCCAATATAGATTTTTTTGACCAATTTTTTTTTTTTTTATTTTTATTACAGATGAGCACTTAGACGACATTTTAGAAATTTTTGACCCGGGGCCTAATGAGAACCTTGAAAAAAAGTCATACATTTAAATTGAAACTGAAACTGGGCGTATTTTAATGATGGTTAGTCGTGTTTATGGGATTTCCAAAATTTGAACCCACATTTTTTGAACAATTTATATTTAGCCACCAAAGAGAAGCAAAAACGCGAGCAAAGTCGCGGGTACCTGCTAGTACATTATACATTTATTTATTAAGTTTATTTCAAAACTTTTTTTTTGCATAATCCAGCAACTCCGAAATCGGTATGGATTTTTTAAATTTGGTTAGATTATTTGCTTGTAAAATACTAAAAAAAAAAAATATTCAATCAAACTCGTTTAATTTTTTCTTTTGTGTTGTTCCCAAATGCTTTATTTTCTTGTTCGTTATTATTATTATTATTTTGTTCATTATTTTTATTATTGTAAGTATTTTTTGATAATGATGAATGAAGTCATTTGCGTGTAGAAAATATTTTGACAGTTGTTAATAACTGACACGCTGTCGTGTACCAAGCGCAACGGTATGCCGCGTGCCATACTCCGCCGTTTCGATCCGATCCGTTCCATTCCGTTTCGCATTCATTCATTCAACAAGAATCGAACAAACACAAATGAAGTTATAAAAGATATTTTATTTTGTTGGCTTTCAGATTTTTTTTTTTATTTTTTTTTTTTTTTTGGTGTTTGCTTTTGTTAGTTTTATTGTATGAAACCCATATGCGGAAACTTGTCTTTTAGCGCGTTCTTTCGTTTTTTTTTGGCTTTAATTTCGCTTGGCAATCAAATCAAACAATCAAAAATAACTTGCTGTGTGGTCCAAACATATCAAAATCATATTCATTCAAAGCTTACAGCTTACAGCTTTCAGAAAAGACAAAAGCATTTAAAAGAAAATAAAAAAAAAATAAATAAAAAAAATAAAATATAAATGAATCAATATAAAATTCTGATCGAGTGAACGTCGGTGATTCGGTGTTGTTGTTGTTGTGCGTTGAAATCGAAACTTTTTTTTGTTAAAATTTAGATTTTTTGTTAATTTTGTTTTGAATGTATTTTTTGAGTTGTTTAAAATTTAAAAAATTTTAAAACACAATTTTGATAAGCTTCTAGAGAGTGGAGTGCGCATGTGTGGCCATATGTGATATACTTAAGCGTTATGTCTAAGTAAGCTTAAGTGCTTTTGTCTAAAAGGTTTAATTGAAGCCAAATTTGTAACAGAAACTATGCCTCATATTGCCAAGCCGATGCCAAGCCGATGCCAAGCCAAGTTAAGTTAACAAACTACAAACAGTTTAACGCCTTTTCGTTGCCACATCTCGTACGCTCGTTCATTCGAATACGTTATCTGCTAGCAGCAGTTTCAGTTACAGTTTAAGCCAAATTCGTAAAGCAACAACAAGAGGAACAGTTGCAACTACGACGACAACGACGACAACGACGACATTTTTTACTATCTTTAAAATAAATACATACAAAAATAAATAAATGCCTTGGACTAGAGTAGCGTAATGTGGAGTAGAGTAGAGTAGAGAAGTACAAGTATCTTGTTGCTCGTTTTGGATGTTGTCCAGTGACAGTTTTATTACTGCGTCATGGCAGCCATGCAACATGCCAGTGGCCATTTAAGGCGTACAAATACATAAAGTTAAATTGTTTTACTTTTTTTTTTCTTTTCTGTATTTTTTTTTTTTTATTTTTATTTTTTTTGCGATAGCTTAACATTTGAAATTAATTTTTGTCACTTCATAAATTGCGAATGTCTTCATAGCTGCTGTTGAGAAATGCGTGCAAATGCCTTAAATATAAAAAAAAATAGAGTGTTTGCCATATGAGCATATTTTTTTATTTTTTTTTCGAATAATAAACTCGTTAATGTAGGTGCAAAGTACAAAAATCCTTATACCTAATATAGCAATGAAAATATGCAACTTGAATAAAATTGAAATATTATTAACAACATTTCCGCCATTCAAATAAAATTTATTTTCGTATTACAAAAAAAAAAAAACATTTGTAAAAAAAAAACGTTGAAAAAAATGTAGCTAATCTGTAAAAAGATACAGCAACATGAAGAGATTCTAAATAGTGCACAATAAATGACATCGGTGTACGTAATATATCGGAATTGCTTTGGCATAGCAGAAATTTTGCAAAGTATTACACAACGAGAAAAAAAAAATGCAAATACATTTCTCAAAATGCAAGTTAGAACGATTATTTTAAAAACTAAAACCCATGTTTTCAAAAATAAGAGTACTGCAAGATATTTAAAAACCAGCCACGAAAGTTTTTGAAATCTATATAGTAAAAATGTTTCTATGTCCGCTATGGAGTTTCAAACCATTCAAATGATGAGTCTCAAACCGGTTTCATATAAAAGGCAGCAATGCATATTATAATTATAGAGCACTAAAACAATGCATTAGACCCATCCAGCTCATTCATAAAGTCGTTTTTCGGTTTTTCCCATTCATAAACGTTTTGCTTTTCTATGGTTTCGCTGCAATAAAAAAACGGTATTTTTTAGTGCTTTCTTGTATGTTTTTATACTAGCGCCAACAAAAAAAAAAAACCAAAAGTACAAAAATAGCACCGAAAAAAATTTAGTTGCACAAAAAAACAAGAAAAAACGTTAACTTCGGTAGAACCGAAGCTTAAATACCCGTCACACGAATATTTAAAGAGTTTATTTGTAATCATCAGTGGTCACCCAAGTTTACACACAATATTAATTTCAAAATTTTGAGCTAAAAATACAGATATGTATAACAACATATTTCTCGAAAAAAATCTGGAAACGGGAGGTAAGTTTGTATGGAAGAAACACCTAAAAATGGGCGTGGCACCATGATATTCGAAGAGTTTTTACCCAACATATAGTAAATTCATGAAAAAATAATAACCATTTTGATACAAAAATTCGAAAATGGACGGAAAGTTTGTGTGGGGGCTATACCAAAAAAATGGGCGTGGCACATCTGATTTGACATTGGATGACATTAGAAGTGTTTTCACCCAATTTGGAGTGAATATATGCATAAATAATAACTATTTTTATACAAAAAATCGGAAAAAACGTACAGTTCATATGGGGGCTATGCCTAAAAGAGGGCGTGGCATCTTGGTTTTAACACTGGATGACAAAAGAAATGTTTTTACCCAATTGGAAGCGAATACATTCATAAATAATTAGTATTTTTATACAAAAATCTAAAAGAAACGGTAAGTTTGTATGGGGGCTATACCTAAAAATGGGCGAGGCACTCTCATTCTCGAACTTAACATAGTCGTTGCCGAGAAAAGCTTAAGTTCCAAATTTCAGCTTAATAACTTTATATCTTTAACAAAAAAGATGCCTAGAAATATACAGACAGACGGACATGGCTAGATCGATCGTCTCGTCGAGCTGATTAAGAATATATATACAATATATATACTTTATGGGTCTACGACGTCTCCTTCAATGCGTTACAAACTTTCAGACAAACTGAATATACCTTTCACACTATGTGGGTATAAAAAAACGGTAAATTCGAAACGGAAAAGACCAGTTAAATCCATATACGCTGGGTATCCGCTAGTATATTTAATATTTATAAAAATTTTTCATGTTAACGACCTGCATAGTGCATAGTGTACGGGTCCAAACGCCTCTAGCACTATATTCTTTTTTTTTTTTTTTTTAGAATTCGTGATTTGTTCGTTAAAGCGTTCTTACTGACAACATGCGGATTTCTTGGCAGAAAAAATATTAATTTTTTTGGTATCTTTATATGAATGGGAAATAATTAAAAGAAGTAACGGCTGGAAAATAAGGCCAGTGTTATAGAATCTCTCATTTGCATGCTACAAATATATTATGACTGAACTTTTGACGTTTTGAGACCGAATTTTGTAAGGATATTACGGCAGTGTAAAAAACTACACATTGAATTAGGGATAATCTTGAAAATACAATTCATATTAAAAATGGAGAGTGCAGACTAAAGTTGCATTGCTAGAGCAAATAATTATTTAAGTTTAATGCTGAAAACTTAAGTTTAACACAATTATTATAACTTCTTCTTCTTCTCTACTCTTTTTTAGTTTTTATTGGTTTTTTTATCATGCAGGAAACGCGAACACTTTCATTCTGTAGTACATTTTAATAACAACAACAACAACAACGACAACAAAATGACAAACTAACACAAAACAATCTAAGTGTAAAAGAGAAAGCAAGACAATAAATTAAAATAATATTAAATGCGTGCAAGTGAGAGGCTAAGTACTTATATATATATATATATGTAAATGTAGTATATAATATACATACACATATGTATACATACTGTATGTGTATGCAGAACATTTGAATGCCAGCACCAAAGCCGGAAAGTTTTCTGCACCTCAATGGCTCAATTTAGTCTAACACGCTGCAAAGTAAATTGAATGATCCACCGCCTCCTTGCCTGCATGTCTGTCTGTCTGTCTGTCTGGTTCTAGTAGTAAGTTGGCTAACTGACTTTACCAACTGGCTGTCTCTTAGTCTGTCGGGCTGGTTGGGTTGCCTTTTAGGCTTACGGGCTGGTCTGGTGGCTAACGTGATTATCATATGACGTGACAGCTTCAAATATTTATGATGCATTTAGGTCATAAACATGTTCTTTTGCATTGTTCTTGCTTTAGTTAGTTTAAAGTTTTTTTTATTTTTCTTGTTGTTGTTGGTGGAGTTGTTGTAGACAAAATTGTTTCGTTCAAAACGTAAATTGCCAGATACAACAACAACAACAAAACAACAAGAACAAGTGACTAGCGATTTTCCGACTTAATTTGCACAGCGCCAGGCAAGTTTTTTTTTTTTGTTGTTTTTAGTTCTAAATTTAGAATAAAATGCATTCTTCTTCTTCTTGGCAGCAGTCAATAAAATTACTACAATAAAAACGACGACGCCGCTGTTATCGACTTTATGTCATGACCCACGTCTTCTCCCCGTCATAAACATTTAATTTACCAGGAAATGCAGTTAAGCAGTCTTCGACACTTTAAATTATGATTTCTGACCGATATAAAAGCACGAAATACTATAAACGCAGACGCCATTTATCGATAATTTCTATATACGTCATTGCCAGATGAAAGTCGCGCAATAATAATTGCAGCAATTAATAATAAAAAAAAAAATTGCAAAATAATAAATCGATCGATCGATCCAGTGTTCGTTCGTTTGAACTTTAATTTCAAGAGGCGTTAAATCATCATTAAAAATGTCAATGATACGCTGCAATATTTCAAAAAAAAAAAAAAATATATCGGTCTTTAATTTACTCAATATTTTATTAATTACTGCTTTCGTTTGGACGATAAAGAAAATTACAAAAACTAAAAAAATATTAGAAGGCGTCTTTTGGAATGATAAGATGAATGAGTTTAAGTTTCAAAAAAAAAAAAAAGAAAAACAATATAGTCCAATTTATAAAGAAGTTTAGACATATTTTTGGTGTATTATTTTAATTGCAAACAATATATAGAAAATTCCAATATCTCAAGATTTGATTCTCACTTTCAACGCTACTTTTATGCATTGTGCAAAATAGTCTATCATATCGTTATAGCATGGATTCGTCCATCGATAAATGACCCAGAAATAAAAAAGATATCGATAAACCAATATTCAAACAAAATAACGATATTTGTGCCAGCCCTAAAGTATCTTACAGCGTTGTCCCAAGTTGTTAAGATCTTCTATAAAATCCACTTGAAATTTTAATTCATCACCGAGAAAACTCGAAATATCAATATAGTGACAGTTTCCCATGATATCGGTACTTTAAGTGTATTGACATTATTGATACCTTTGGAATATCGATACTTCGAAGAATCAATGTTATAGAATGTTATGGAATATCGTTGTCAACCCAGACAAATCCACACACATTACGTTTGCCCTGAGAAGAGGAGACTGCCCTGCCGTCAGTCTGGATGGCGTTGCCATACCCAGGCAGCGTCACTGCAAAGTACTTAGGCCTGGTATTGGATAGGCGCTTAACCTGGAGTAGTCATCTCTCACAAAAACGTTCCCAGTTGAACGAGAGGTTGCGCAAGCATCTGTGGCTGCTAGATAGAAGGTCCACCATCAAACTAAGGGTCAAACTCCTCCTTTACAAAGCCATACTTAAACCTATGTGGACGTATGGCATAGCACTATGGGGCACTGCAAAGAGAAACAACAGGGAAAGAATCCAAGTCTTCCAAAACAAGGATCTGCGCATTATTTCTGAGGCGCACCCATATCATACCAATGAGAAATTCACCAGGAACTAGATGTCCCTCATAAGCCAGGAGGTGGCTAGGCTCACTAAGGCATATCTGGATAGACTGGACAACCATGTCAACCCTCTGGCCATACACCGCCTGGATTTACCACACACATAAACTTTTAAATCCTCCTCCATCACTCCCCCCCCTTTTTAAACACCAATAACAACTCCCAAGTCATGGAATACTTTATAGAAAGTCAATGTTATGCATTACAATTCGCTGATAGTCCCCTTTAGGGACTGATTGCAAATAAAGAACACAGCATTAAAAAAAAAAAATGTTATCGATAATTTAAAATATCAATGCTATCGATATTTTAAGTATCGATATTTTAAAGTATCGATATATTACATAATTTGAAACCAAATTCATATCATTGCATATAATTTTTTTTTATATTTTTTTTTTTTCTAAATGATGAAAAGAAGATTAGTATCTTCTTCTCTCTCTCTCTCTCTCTCTCTCTCAGTCTCTATCTCTCTTACCCATTTCTTAGAGCAGCTAAATGCCAAAATTACATTTTTTTTAATATCATTTCATATTTTTAGCTCGATAAACGTTCGTTTATAAACTAAACGCAACATTTTGAAATAAAACGTTTGCTAATTTAGTTAATTTTACATTACATACTTTTCGTTCGGGCTTAACATTGTCGATTCACAGCTCTACAGAACCGAAGAGAGTATAAAAAAAATTACACAATAAAATCGAAAAGCTCGAAGTATCGAAATGCATCGTGTAAGACGAACAACAAAGAAGATCCAAATTGATTTCAAACAACAAAATGCAACAACAAAATGCAAGAGAAAGCAAGAGAATGCAAGAGAATCAAGTGGGAAAATGTAATTGCAGTAAATGGATAATTGAAAATCGTTTGTTTATGTTGTAGCCTGCTGCCGCTGATGTTGTTCTTATTGTTCTTGTTGTTGTTGTTGTTGCTGCTGTTAGTTTGTTGTTTTAATGTCGTTCTGTATTCTGCTTCTGCTGCTTGTTTTTTGTGTTAAGGAAACAAATTGAAAATTACTTAATGGTTCGGTGGCGTCGTCGTCATCGTCGTCGTCGTCTTCGTCTTCGTCTTCGTCGACGTCATTCAACGCTACAAAAGCTACTGTTAAATGAGCGCCAATTGAAGTTAAAATGAAATAAAAAATTCGTACAATACATACATACTTGCGTTTATTTCTATATAAAATAGCCACGGTAGAAAAAAGAAAATACGGAAGAAAAGTAAATAGAATTTTATCAGAGCAAAGACAAAGGTAAAAGTGTAATGGAAAAAGACAATAATAGAACAAGTGGCAAGTAAAATGTCAAACTTTTGCTATTGGCTGAATATAGTATAAAAAGAAATGAAAAAAATGACACACTTTTATATTTAATGTCAAAATTCGTTAAAGCATTTTAGTCCTGAATCTATAGAAAACTTGACATAGGAAAGCCTCGACTTACAATGGTAATCCTGGTGCGATGTTGTGATTTGTTTAACAGTGAAATGTAACATGGTTCTGGACAAAGCAAATTTGAGCGCAGTTTTTGCGAAATAGTTCGGAAAATCCAAATTTTTTTCTACAAAGAAACGAGTGATTTTGGTTCAAAGTATATAAATAAACATTTATATACTCTTCAGATTCTTCAAAACAACAGAAACAACAACGTATGCATTACATTGAGATATGCATATTTTTTTGTAAAATTTATAATTCATGAGTTAGCTTTCCGAATCAGTTGGCTATAAATAAATAATACAAATTCCGACCAAAGAAGCCGGCTGATGAGTTGTCCTAGCGGGCAATAAAACACTATCCCCGCTGCTATTTCCATTTTTCTGTAAACATTTCATTAAGGGGTTATATAATTAAGGAGGCAAAAAAGGCATTTTCAAGAATTTTTCTAGCAAACTATTTGTTTATTGATTGAAACTTGGCAGGTATATTATGACAACCTTAAACTATATTCACATATGTTTTATTGCCAAAAATAATTATCGGGAACGTGATATTGCCATATCTCTAATTGGATCATCCAAAATTCAAAAACCAAATAAATTTCAATAATATAAAAATAATCTAGTGGTTAATCGAAGGAATTAGCAAAAAATTTTTTTACAAAATGGCGGCTACTCAAAAGTTCGATTTTCAACCAAAATTTGGCTCTTTAATTTTTTTAAAAATAAAATTTTTTTTGAAAGGGGAAATTTTCATTTTAATTACTAAAAATATAGTGAAGAAGCTTGTGTAAAAGTTTCAGACCGATCGGTTCAGTCGTTTCGAGAAATCGCTTACCGACTTAAAACACCGTTTCGAGAAAACGCGTTTAAAGTTTTAAAAGCACTTACTGACGCGAGATCTCTCGGCGCGCCTTCACAATGTGTCTATAACTAATCTCGATCGACTTGAAATTTTGTGTGTGTATATTCAGATATATATTTATTAAGAAATTCAAAAAAAATCGATGTTGAAAATCCTAACGTATATAACCCCTAGCCTTGAACATGCTAAAATTCATAAAACTCCAAAAATATTTATTTTACTCTCTACAGTTTCAAAAAAAAAAATTTTGTTAATGCTAAAATACCACTTTCATTTATGTATGTATTATATTTATCTAAATATTCATCTACATATTTATCACGTCATTCTTTTTATCGTTGTAATTTATCGGTCTGTATCTTGTGCAAATTATACAATTCATATAATTATAGTTCTAAGCGTCATAATCAATTTCACTGCGGCTGAGCAAAGATTATAAAAAAAAAAGAAGATAAGCTACATAAAAAAAAAAAAATAATAATTTACAATTATCAGCGTTTTCCATGCGAACAAACATGATTTTGATGCGTCCTAACCTTTCATTAACTTAAATCAAATAAAAAAATATGAATAAACTAACTCGCTCTCCATCTCTCTTATCATTTAAACAGCTGATAGATTCAAAACTGCTGTTGTTTGGTTGGTTGTTGCTTGCTTGCTTACTCGATGAATTATAACGTTTCACCAATTGTTCCATAACTTTTTTTTTCTTTCTTATTTAAATTTTTATTTTTATTATTTTTTTGCGGCTTTTGCTGTTTCAAAACGTTTTGTGGTCAATGGTTTCGTTCATTCGTTCGCATGAAAATGACATTTTAATGAAATAGTCTGACTGAAAATGTATCTCAACAAATGTCATCGTCAACGTTTTAGTTGCTACGCACTTGTCAGCTGTTATGCCTACTTTGCTTCAGGCTCTCTATATGTCCGTCCGTCCGTCTGTCTGTTAGTGAATTCAGCTAAGCGTATTAGAAACGCATAAAAATTGCTATGCAAAGACGACTTTTTTTTATTAACTTTTACCATAAGCAGTTAAGTATCTATAAAAGCATAGTTTTTTTTTTTTTTGTAGGCGTTTTTATTTTTATTGAATATTCCAATATGCTTCACATTTAGTACGCACGCACAAGCCTAACAATTTGTCAAATTATCACTTTTTGTTTATATTAAATTTAATATTTATTTGCTTTTCATTCGTTGAATTCAAAAAAAAAAAAATCTTAAATCAGTAAAACATGTTTTATTTATAATTTTCATTTGAAATCTCACGCTAAATCGTTGTTTGCAGCTAAAAGCTAAAAGCAACAAAACTCCTTTGCAGCTGCTTCGGGCGTCGAAAAAATAACAAATACGTCGAATTATTAACAACAAACGATCAAGATCTCGTTTAAGTCACGCTAATAAATAAATTAGAAAAAAAAAGAAAGCAAAAAAAAATATAAATTATGGTCTACAAATATTATAAACTGAGAATCAGACGGACAGACAGACGGACGCATGTCAAACAGTTTCATAGTTTAGCAAGTAATTGCTTCAAAATACAAAAATATATGCGTTTCATAAATTAAATATTTAAGCACTTTTTGTATAATTAATATTTATATTTAAATGTATACCAAATAAATTCTTTAAAGGAGTAAATTTTTCTTACAAAAAAATTATAAAAATAAAGTGTAATTTGGCGGTTTTTTTTACACTACGATTACACTCAAGTTATCGTTAAAAAATCGATAAATCAGTCTTCCAAACGAGACGATAATTTAAATCGAATTATCGAAGCAAAAAAATATTATGAAAATAAATAAATTGTAATTCACTTCAAATTTAGGCATGAGTAGAAAATATTGTTTTAAAACCTGAAAAGTACAAAAATGAAATCTATAAACAATACAAAATGAAATAAACATATTTTTAAATAATCGAAAGCATATTTTTTGTATATTATGCCCCGTTTCCATTACTCCAAACTCGCGTTAAATCGTATACAAAAAAGATAGGCAGTTAGGTATGAAAAAAGTTGCGTTGAATTTAAACGCGACTTTCGATAACACGCGTTCAAACCGATTTTAAACCGATTAATTTGATAATCGTAAGTTATTCATATTTATGAAAACAGCTGACAAAGTAACCGAAAAAATTATACATTTACCCAGACGCTTCAGCTGCATATATCCAAAAGACGGCTTATCTTTACATGCTCGTATTGGACTGCAGTTACTGAAGCAACAACACAAACATCCATTCATTTGTTTAAAAAAACTATGTTTCAGAAAAAAACATTTTTCTTTTTTAGCGCTGTACAATTTGTTTACTTCATAACGAACAAAATCAGCTGTTTGAACTCGAACGCTAACGCTAAAACGCAATGGAAACATTTTTATAAATTGTTAACGCGATAACAAAACGCGGCTCAGTGGAAACGGGGCATTAAATGCATTTACATTTCATTTCACTTACTCAAACGCTGCCATTTTGAAATCGGAAATATTTTGCGATTTGCGTTTAACGATTTGAAAAGTAAATCGCAAAATTTTAGCATTTGCTGTGGCTGTATACATTTTGCATGGCTGTATATATTTCAACAACAACAACAACACAAAAAAATATATATACCAATAACAAAAACAACAACAAATAATAACAATAACAAACACAGCTCCATAAAGCCACAACAGAAAATTTAAACAAAAGAGTACAAAAAAATGTTTATCCAGTTAATTAGCTTTGAATGCACACAACAAACCCACTTGAAAAAAAAACGTTATACAATATTATATTCTTTGTACCTACTTTATATACATATTGTATTATTTAGTTAATATTTATTTAACTTTATGATTTATTTATAAAAGGAATAATTATTGCAAATTAAACGTAGATCAGCGATAACAATTCAATTCGCTTTTATTTTGCAATTAATTATGCAAAAAAAAAAAATAGTTGTTACTATTAAATTTTGATTTAATTAAAAAACAATTTTTTTTTATACATAAAGTAAATAAATTGTTTACCTAAAATGATATGCAATGAACTATTTATTATGATAATGTTGCAGCGATTAGAGTAAATTCCCTGCGGTGGCATAAACTAAATTCATAAGTACACCACACAATTGTTTAAAGATTCATGGTACTTAAGTAAAACACATTTATGTAGTTTGATGTTGATTATGGTGGTGGTAAGAGCATTTTATATATATATAAACACACATACACACATATACTAATAAGCTTAAATTATGTTACACAAGCCATAAGGACATAAAAACCACTTGAAACACTTCTAAAGCTGATGATAACAAGGACAAACATTCATTCATATACATAGACTCGTATGTATGCTACTTGTACAATATGTAGACAAGGGGTAGACTTTTTGTTGTTTGTGTTGTTGTTGTTGGTGGTTGAAACTAATCTAATAAAGCGGCAGATTGTCTATCACCCTTATGTGCGCCCTCATAACACTCGTAAGAGTAATAAATGTATCTCATAGATACATATACTAAAGAGTATATTGTTGTTGTTGTTGTTTTTATTATAACCGCGTTAAGTAGCTATGAAAGTGATTACAATAATGACAATTTGTAAAGCGTAAAAAATTGATTCAGTTGCGTTTTGTTGTAGTTAAATAAAAACTATCTAAGCAAAAAAGAGGCGTGGAATAAATATATATATTCATGATTAATATTGAAAGCGTTATACATGTATGTATGTTTTTATGATCGTCTGTTCTGCTGCTTGAAATATACATTTCTACCAAAATCAAAAAATTTTTATTTCGTTGGCTGCTCGTTCGGTTCCTTTCTTTCGGTGGCATTTTTGTACTTTTGTTTTTTTATTATTATCAATTTTTTTTTTTGACCAAAAAAAAAAAAAAAAAAAAAAATACTTTTTTTTTTATTGCAGCGAGATCCAAATATGTTGGGGCTTGTATAAAAGCATACAAAAAATCAATAAAAGGTCGAAAATTGACTTTTATTCATGAACCGAATATGCCTAATGGATTGTTTAAGTGGTCTATAATTATTCTTGAATTGTTGCCTTTCAAATAAAAACCGGTTTGGGAGTCATCGGATGGCTGGTTTCAAAGTCCATAGCGGACATAGAAACATTTTAACTATTTTATATAAAAATTAATAATATTCATAAGTGGCATTTTCTCTTATTTTCCCATTAAAATCTGTCTAAGATACCTTTCTGCTACGTAAAACCTTAGAGGACAATGGGGTACTATTGGATTAACACGGAAAATCAAATGCATCTACGCACACAAACTTGTGTGTATTCATTAGGTATACGAGTGACTAGAGACGCTAAAATGAGTGTATTCATTTCAAATATATAAAAACCAAACGAAATGGAATTAAATAAATACACTCGTGCAGGAAATACAACAACAACTGCTGCACTCATTTTTATGCTCTATTTTAAAACGTTTCGATACATTATAATATGTTTCATGTCATACTGTTCCGATATTGGTTTAGATTCGATTTTAATTGCACTTAATGTTTTCTAAAACGACTGTGTACTATTCCATAACGTTCCATAGCGTCAAGTTATGTTTCATACCATGCCGTAACTCTATAAAACGTTTACGTAGAATAATTTTGTTTCTTTTTTTTTTCTTCAATATTAAAATAAATATTCTAAACAAAATATAACAATTTCAAAATGATAAACTCACCAGAACTCGGCCGATCACTATAACGCGTACAATAGACCCAAGCGGGCCAAACTATAGGTGTGCTGCTGCTATTGCTGCTAGTTGTTGTTTTTGTTGTACTCGTAGACACTTCACTGCTTTTCAATTCCTCCGACGCTGCTGCTGCTGCAGTGTTTCTTGTGACACCTTGCGGCTGTTGTTGTTGTTCACCTGGCGATTTAGCCAAATCGAGCGCACCGCCAGCACTACTAGCTGCGGTACTACAAGAATCATTGCTATTTGTACAAATGTTAGCCAAAGTGCTACAAAAATTAAGCGTACTAGCCGATGGCGTTGTATTAGCCAAATTAAGTGCTTTAGCGGCGGCGTTGACATTCGAATTTGATTGTTTCTTACGATTGCTGCTATTACGCGTTGTACTTGTTGTTGTATTTGACATAGGCGAACTATTACGCGTTGATGTTGTTGACGAATCACCGCTTGCAGGACGTTGTTGTTGTAGTGCTGCTGCAGCAGCAGCAGCGGCCGCAACAGCAGCAGCCGCAGCAGCAGCTGAGGAACGTTGTTGTGTACCAAAGTCGGCTTTTAAAATATTATCAATGCTAAACTTGAGCGCAGAATCATGTAAATTATTATTATGATAATGATGATGTGCATGATGATGCTGATGATGATGATGAAGAGCGGATGATGTTGCGGAAGCTGTTGATACGGATCAAGCGGATTTTGTACATTTTGGTGTGTTTGCGATTGTTGCTGCTGCTGCTGGCTGCTGCTGCAATTGAAATGGCAATGTGGCATTTACATGCATTTGTGCTTGCAACTGATTTAATTTACTCAATGAATTTGTTGTTGCATTTGTTGGTATGCCCAACGCTGTTAGCTTAGCCAAAGCATCTGGTGGCGCTAATGTTGCCGCCGCAGCGGCAGCAGCATTAAATTGCGACATTTTTGTGATGGCACATAATTGTGTTTCGGTTGGACCACGTAAGCCAAGCGGTAATACTGTTACCGGTGTTACGCCACGCACCGCAGCTGCTGCGGCGGCATTACGTAATGTCAGCGCATTTACACGTGCTGCAGCCATTAGCTGCAATTGTTGCTTCATCAGCTCCTCAGCGTAAAGTTGTGATTTACGTAGAAATTCCTCTTGAAAGGGTGAAACTTGTGCTGCAATATTATTATTGTTGTTGTTGTTATTATTATTTTGAATATTATTATTAGCAGCGCTGCTATAGACGACTGACGTCTGTGTAGGACAATAGAGAGTATTTATGAGTAAATTTTTATGTTGCTCCACGCTTTGTTGTTGTTGTTGCTGCTGTTGTGCTTCATGTTGCTCCTGTCCAACAGATAAAACGCTTATTTCACTACAACAGCTAGCCGCATCATCTAAATCGTTTTCATATTCCATACTTCTTCTGCTGTTACCATTTTGTTCTTGCTCCAGCTCATCGTCTCCTTGCTCCTCCGCCACCGCCACCGCTAACGCTGCTGCTGCTTCTTCTTCGTCCTCGTTATCATCGATATCTACATCATCGGCTATAACTAAATCCGTGGTTGTCTCATCATCGTCATCATCTTCAATTTCGATTTCATTAATTTTTATTGTTTCTTGTAATGCATTAAGACGTGGACTTGTTACGCTGTGCTTGGGCAGCAATAAACAATCAGGATGCATATTTGTTGTTGTTGCTGTTGTTGTTGTGTTTGTGCTTGACAGACTTTCAGCTTTAGCGTTTAGTCCTAAATTTAACGCGTGCCGCGTAGTCGCCAGTGTGAACATTGATTCAATTAAACAATTTTTTTTTTTTTTTTTTATTTGTTTGTTTTTTTTTTTATGCACTTAATTTTTTTTTTTTTTAAATATTTTTATTATTTTTTTTTTAACACTTTAAAACGCGCATACAAAATGCCGTCGGTAAATGCGCCTTTGCAAAACGCGACGCGACATTATTTTTTAATAAAAGTAAAAAACCGAACGAAAAGCGTATTCAATTTTTTTGCAATTAAACTGTTTTGCAGTCGATTGAATAATTTGTGCGTACCAAAACTATTGCTCCACTGCATTTACGCTGCTTATGTATTACAGACACTCACACACACACGTACAAAGTTCCGCTGCGTTGCGCTTTCAATTAAACGCAACAACAACAGCAAAAACAATAACGTAATAAAAAAAAAAGAAATACACTTTTTTAATACGCAACGCAACAACAACAACGAACGAACAAACGAACGAACAAACGTACGAACAAGCGAACGAAAGTGCGAGCGACAATGATGATGCGTGCCCTAGAATACAACGATGCCCGACAACGAGCCAGCAACTTTTAACTAAAGCCAGCTAACGACCAAAAGCAATGCCAAAGCCAACACAATACATAAAAACACAAAATATACAAATATAAAAATAAACCGGAAATAAAACGCGACAGCCACGACGTTGCTCTCACACTAATACACACACACATGCACGTTTATTTTACTCTCTGCGCTGACATTATCCAATTGGAGACAGCTGCTGCTTGAGCATAAATGTATGCGTGTATGTGTGTGAGCACGAGAGAGCATGAGCATGGGGCGTTGCATTTAGTTGCAGCAATATAGTCGTCTCGCTTGCGCACATGCGTATATTATATGCTGTGCTGTGCTATTAAATTGTATCTTTTCTTTATTTATATATTTTATGTTGATCCTTTTGTTAAATATTCTTGTTTAATTTTTTTTTTTTTGTTTATTGTGCGCGCATTGTTTGCTGTCAGTTGAGGTTATGTTAAGTGTTTGTATATTTGTTAATTAAGTATGCTGCTGCCGACATTTGAGCAGATCATTGTTGTTGTTATTACTGTTGTCGCGTTGCAGTATTTCATACATAAATTGCGCTACATTGCTGCAATATGCCTCATGTAACTGCGCAGCTGCAGTCCTTGCAAAAAAATATAAGCATCCTTTATATAAAAACGTTTTTCTGTACATGCATACATACATATATATATTTTTTTGCACGTTTTGCTTTTATTTTTATTAAAAAAAATTGTATACTCTTTTTTAGTTGTTGTTTTTGTTAGTTTTTTTGTTTCTACATTTTTACTGCGCCTTTATAAATCACCACAATTTTGTTGTTTAACATCTGCTGTGATTTCATAATTGCTCTTGATGTTGTCTTCGCACATTGTGCGTTAAATGATATACAGGCAGACAGACAGACAGATACATTTTAGTATATATGTAGATACTTCTGTATACAATGTATGTACATATGTGTGTTTGTATAATATTTATAGTGTTTGCGTGTTTGTAGTATTGTTGTAGTTGCATTTAACGTTTGCACAATTTAATTACTTTGCTCAATTTAGTAACACAAAATTTAGTAGCTTAGCAATAAAAGCAATCAAGCGCATATTTCTAGAAAATCGAGTGTAAGCAATTAAGACTTTCAAAATTGTTTCTTAGGAAATTACAAGAGAGAAATTAATAAAAAAAAAAAAAAAAAAGATACTTAAAACATATTTAACATCTTTTATGCTGCTTCGATAATTAAATACGCGCCTTTTTAAATGTCGTAATATAATACGGAAATTATTTATTAAATTAATAGCGATTTCTTATTCACTGCACACAAACTACACAAAACAATCGACGACTTGTATCAAAGTTTTGCGCACGAATTGCTGCTTTTTCAATGAATGCTACGCAAAAAAAAAAAAAAAAAAAACAAACATGAAAGATGCCGCGCACGCCATCATCACAATAAGATTGTGCGGATTAATCGCGCAGAAAATCTTTATCAGGAATAAAATAGCAGAACAAAAAAAAAAAAAAAACAAATACAATAAAACTACAAACTAAACGGCATCAACTTCAACAACAGCACTGAAAAATGAGCATCAACATCAAAAGCAATAAGTAACAAACATATTTACTACAACAACAACAACGATTTACAAAGAAACTATGGCGGCAACGGTGAAGGCGGCTAAAACTTAAGTTGCGAGTGTAGCACTAAAAGTTATTACTAACCCGATTCGATAGCTCATTTGTCTTGTATTGGATGACTGGTTGCGAATAACGAAAGTTCTGAAAAGAAAAAACTTTTACATTGAGTTTTGTAGAGCGAAATGGACCGTCTAGTGGAGTACGGAGAGAAGCAATTAAAATCAAGGAAAGATGTAAACTGCGGTTGAGTCGAAGTTTTGGTAGCTCTGTATATAGGAACAATATGATACATAATCTTATAACTATTCAATGTACACATAGACCACCATAACAAAAGTTTTCACCATATTTTAAGCAATTTGAAGGGGAGTCGAACTAGCTATGTCTGTCCGTCCGTCTGTCATGCTGTTTTTCGTATGAAAACTATTATCTCGGAGACTATAAGAGATAAAGCTTCCATATTTGAAACTTAGACTCCCATAAGCCGACAAATGTGCACTTACAAACGAGTTTTTTAGCCCCATTTTAAGGTGTACCTCCCATATAAATCTACCACAAAATTTTCTTTCTAATTCTTTGTTTCTTTTTCTTGGAACTTCAAATTTAGTATATAGTCCCAATGTAATGTATCCCAATATGGGTAGGCCCAACAAAATTTTAGGTATAGCCCTTATACAAATTGAATCCATTTTTTAAGTTTTTATATAAAAATCCAATACAATGGAGAAATGGTAAAAAGATAGAACTTAACTTAAGGTACATAAAAATTGGGTACAGGGTATCTTGCAGTCGAGCTTACTCAGCTTCAGCGTTTTTTTTTTCTATATAAAAAACCTTTTAAATAAACCTATGGTTTGTATGGAGGTTAGATTCTATAGTGACCCAATCCTTACCAAATCTCTTGTGAGGTCATGTGCTGATATTAGAATTTTTTTTTTATCAACTTGGATTGAAAACATTCATAAATAATAACTATTTTCATACAAAAATTAGAAAATGTGCGGTGGATGTGTGGGAACTTTGCCTAAAAAAGGGGGGTGTGGCATATTTATTTTAATACTTTAACTGCATAGAGCTGAGAAACGCTTAAGTTTGGAATTTCAGGTCAATATCTTTAAAACTAAGCAAATGAAACACATAAGTACAGACTGATGGACGGACAGACAGACGGACATAGCTAGATCAACTCGTCTAGTCATGCAGTTTAAGAATGTATTTAATTTATGGGGTCGATGATGTCATCTTTCTGACAAAAAGAAAATATAAAAATCTGGACCGAAGAGCATGGTTCCTTTATATGAAAGACCATGCTATTCTGAGATTGGTTGTCTAATACAGCGAACAGCAGGATGGTTTGGCAGACAAACATGGTCAAAAGAACTCAGCTATCAAAAAGAAGAAGAATATTTACTTTATGGGTTTTGTGTGGAAGAAATATTGTTAGAACAATATTCCTAACAGATTTCTACAGGCTAAAAATCTCCAGTGAAGAACGTTTTTTTCAAAGTTGAATATCTTAAGAGATTGTTAAGCTATGGAATCAACAAAAACTCAGCTTATTGTTTAGATAAGCGAATGCTTTGATAAGGATTTTTTACCCAAATCGCCATATACTCCATATTGACCATTTTTATTCACTTTCTTTAAATATGTACGTTGCTGATAAGTGCACTAATTTATTTTTTGCACTCTCCTTTATCATTTATTACTCTTTACTCAACAAATACTTTTAGTGTAACACACGCGCACATCATTTACAGCAACAATATTAACAAGTTAGAGTATATAAGAAGTAATACAACAACAACAAAATAATAACAATAATAACAACAATGATAGCATAACAAAAACACAAAATACAAAAAGAAAAACTTACTCAACAAATAGCTTAACATAAAAGCGACACAAGAAGCAACGCAACCACTGCCACCGCCATCTTCATCGCCGCCGCCACCACCAACACTGCGGTTAAAATAAAAACAAGCCAAATAACAATAACAACAACAACAACAACAAAAAATCGCATTGCAAACAATTTAGATGCTTAGCAATAGATAAACTTAAAGAGGCTTTTATTTAAACAAAAGCGCAACGAAATAAACGCCAATAAGATAGCCAAGACAAAAATCGTTGTCAGCAACGCAAGCTGCACAAGCAGCAGCAGCAGCAGCATAAAACTAAACCACTGTGCTGTGCTGTGTGTGTGTGCGTCTGTGGGCTGCTGCTGCTGTGTAAGTTGACGCGCAAAATGAATGTTGTACTTTACAGCACAGCAGCCCCAGCAGCCCGAGCAGCAGCAGCAAAAGTCGATGAAGAGATGAGTTGAGTAGTAAAGCGCTGCAAACGTAGTGCGGGCTGGAAACGGAAGTGCATAAGACAAAAGCACAGACGAAGCGACTTTTATTTGCTATCTCACTCATTCTCTTTTTTGTAGTAATTTATAAGCTTACTCTCTCTCTCTGTCTCTCCTTCTTACGCTCTCGTTGCAATGCAATCTATGCAAGCTGCACGCCATTCGTATTTTAAGCGTTGTTGTTTTTGTTGTTGTTGCTTTTGTGCTCCTGCAATTCTTAGTTTGCTCCATAAACATTGTTGACTGCGATTTCATTTCATTTCTTTCTTTAACGTTTTCTGCTGAGTGTTGTAAAATTGATTGCGCTTGTACTTTGCTGTTCTTCTTCTTCTTTTTTTTTTTTTTTTTTGTAGCGAAGCAGCAGCAGCAGCACAGCTTGTGATCTATGCATTCAACTCTTTATGCCCCCTCTTTTATTTGGTATGTACCCACCTCATCATCCTTATTCGCTTATTTGTTTTTGTTGCACTTTGTTGGCAATCCTTTTGCATCAGTTTTGTTGGTTTATTCGTTATTTCGTTTGTTTCTACGCTGATCTTTTAATCGATTCGTAACATTTATTATATACTCTGATTTAAGCGTCTTTTTTTTTTTGTTTCTTTACTTTATTTCGTTAGTTGTCATTGTTGTTTTGGTTTTTCTTTTTTTTTTTTTTTTTGTAATTTTGTGTTGTTGTTCAGCTTGTTGAGTTGTTGTTTGTCTAATGTCTGCAAGCTAAAGTGACATACACATCTAAACAGTTAGAGATGTTATGTTTCTTCTAAACTTAAAGAGTATTTATTTATGTTTTTTTTTATTTTTTAAATAGAACAATCAAAAATTTTACTCGAGTTTTTGAGTAGAAAATTTTGGTACTGGAAATATTAAATACGACAAATTTGTTTAATGATTTCTTCGGAAAAGTTCAAAAACGTAAATAAAAAAACAAGGATAAATGTTAACTTCGGTGGAACCGAAGCTGAAATACCCGTTACATGGGCGTGGAGTCTTGGTTTTGATCCTGGATGAAAAAATAAATGTTTTTACCCAATTGGGAGCGAGTACATTCATAACAAATTAATATTTTTGAACAAAAAATCGAAAAAATCGATAAGTTTGTATGGGGGCTATACCTAAAAATGGACGTGGCACTCTCATTTTCGAACTTAACATAGTCGTTGCCGAGAAAAGCTTAAGTTTAAAATTTCAGCCAAATATCTTAATATCTTCATTGAATAAATCGCATAGCAACAAACAGACGGACAGACTGACAGACGGACAGATGGACATGGCTCGATCGATTCGTCTCATCGAGCTGATCAAGAATATATATACTTAATGGGGTCTCCGATGCCTCCTTCAATGCGTTACAAACTTTTGGACAAACTGAATATACCCGTTTACACTATGTGTAATGGGTATAACAAGTAAGAACGTTGAAGTCGAGTATGTTCGATCTGTACTCAATCATCATTTACCATTAGTTTAGTCTTATCTTAGTACCATATTTAATTGTATTGAATTTTCATACAAAAAATCCAAAACGTTGTAAATTTGTATGGGGGCTATACCTAAAAAATTTTTTTTTAACGTACCCATATTGGGATATTTCATTGCGACTATCGTAGGCATGATTTATACTAAATTTGAAGTTCCAAGAAAAAAAAACAAATAACTTTTTATGCAAAAACACAAAGTTTTGGAGAAGATTTGTATGGGAGGTACCCCTTACCGTTTGAAAAACCGTTTGAAAGTGATCACTAAGTGATGGCTCATGAGAGTCTAAGTTTAGAACATGGTGGCCCTAACGAATTGACGGACGAACATAGCTTTTTAGACTCTTCTAATAATGCTGTTCAAGAATATATATACTACCATGCCTTCTTCTGTCTGTTACATAAGTGTGCACAAACTTAATATTTCCTTTTACCCCTTGGGTATAAAATTTCAAAATTTGTCTTATAACGTAGCGTTACAGAAATCTCTGGAGAAATTTATGTCTGCTGTTTAAAAACTTCACTAAGAAGTTTTATTTTCATTTTTTTTTAATGGATATAAATTGTCAAGTGAAAATGCTTGGCGTTAGTGCCCCTAATTTTTCTTTAAAATTTTTATCTCTTCGAAGCACTCATAACCCACTTTCAACAACAAATTATTTTTATACACTAATTTTGAAATACAATCGTCAACCTTAAAAATGTTGTCAAAAGAAGTTCAACCATAACAAAATAATCGACTTGAATACCATCACTAAATCGATTTTTATTTTAAATTTGCTGCATTGCACTGATTCTTTGTTGCATTTTTCTTTCAAATTTTTTTATTTTTTTTTTTTTTGAAACTCATTAAAAAGACAATGGTGCTGTCATAAATTGAACTCCGTTCTCCCCTTATTGCGCGCACACCAAAAGCCATTTCAGACAACTAACAGCTGCGCTGCTGCACACAAATTAATAATTTGCAATATTTTGCAATCGATAACAAAAATTGATTGCACTATAAATGACGACATTTATGAGTAAATATCGATGTGATGACGACGACGATGATGATGACGACGTTTACAACAACAACAACAAAAAAACGTTACAGTGGGGGAATACGCGCAATTGACCATTTTTTTTATAATTTTTTTCTGTTGCCTTTTTTTTTTTTCAATTCAACTTGGCTAAAAGCCAGATATACCCCTGTGGCGTATTTTATCTACTTTGCTCTTTAAACTGCGATTTGTTTTAGTTAAATTTATATTTTTTTAAATTTATTTTTTTTATTTTTTTTTTCATTGCATGTATTTGTTTTGTAGCAACAACTTTGTTGTTGATGATTAAATTATTCAATAAGTGGCATTTGCCTTCAATTATCTCGTAATATTAAATTGGTAATTTGTTGTTGTTTTTGTAATGAAAATGTATTTTAACAAGTTTGTTTTATGTATAAATGTATCTACAAACATATGTACATATGTATCTGTGTATTTATTTATTCAATAAACAGCTTATTGCTGTCAATTAACACATTCGATAGCTAATAGAAGTAAATGATAGTAATATTTGTTATTATTGTAACATCGTTCATACAAAATGGCATCAATTTACAACTCAGTAATTGTATGTTTGTATAATTATTATATTTATATACATTGTACTATATGCACATACTTTTTGTACTTTAATTGTTATTGTTCGTTAGAAAAAAAAATCGATAAAATTACTAGCATAAATTTTTAATGTATGAAAATAGTTCTTTTTTATGATTATATGCACTCCTATCTGGGTAAAATCACTTCTACTGTCATCATATGAATATACTACCGATATGACATGGATCGGTTCTCTATAACCTACAAACCCCAAACAAACTAACCTTCCATTTGTTCAAGAAAATTATTGTTATACATATCTTCATTTAAACCTTAAAATTTTACATATATTTTTTAAATTTCAGCCCCAACTTGAGTTGTCCCTATCCAAACCCTTTGCAGAAAATAATCTATGTCAATGATGATCATATACAGTGGTGCTCACAGACTTAAGCCACAAGACTTCAACCAATAATTTAAACGAAAATTAAAAAAAGTTTTTATTTCACAGCTCCAATTTTTTGTGTCACATAAGTTCTATATATCAGTGTTCTAATAGAAGAATAACCAAGCTATAAAAATATATATTCAACAAAAAAAAAATCTGAGACCATCTCCAAAATGTCCTGCTCACATACTTAAGCCACCTGGAAAAAAATGGTTGAAAAAGTTAAAATTTGCCCAATATTCCTTATACTTTTAATAAATTTACATTTTAATATTGAGTGGGACCACTTTTCTGCTTAAGAACAGCGGAGCAACGCTTTGGCATTGAATCCACAAGACGTGCGCACTGTTGAGGGGGTGATTTTCTTCCACTCTTCTTGCAAAATTCGCCACAAATCGTTTTTATTTGCTGGTTTTTTTTTGGCCAGCGACTTGTTTAAGAATTCTCCACAAGTTCTCTATAGGGTTCAAGTCGGGGCTCTGCGGTGGCCATTGCAAAACATTGATTGCCTCTAGGTTAAGCCATGACTTGACTATCTTGCTGGTGTGTTTCGGGTCGTTGTCCTGTTGAAATATCCAGGCAAGTGGCAAATTTTCGGCATATTCTCCAGATAAATTGTTAATAAGGATGTTCCTGTACATTTCGCCGTTCATAATGCCTTCTATCTTCACTAGGGGACCTACGCCCAATGCGGTGAAACAGTCCCAGACCATAATCGAAGCGCCACCATGTTTAACGGTCTTCTTCGTGTCCAATTGTTTGTTGGGAGGTTTACCATCACTCCCAAAGACATTGAACTTGGATTCGTCGCTCCAAACAATCATGTTCCAAAAATTGGGACCTTTTGAATATGCTCTGAGGCGAATTGAAAGCGCTTTTTAACATTTTTAATGGACAGCAATGGTTGTTTTTTGGACAATGCGTCCATATAACGAACATTCACGCCATAATCTGCCGCCATTTGACCTCTGATTTGCGTCGAAGTCAAGAACTGATCGGTTTTACTGATTTTGGCAATCCATCTATCGTCGTTTCAAGTGTTTTTTCTGGGCTTTTCACGCGGAATATTTTCCCAGGTTCCATGTTTCTTATAAAATATTAGCTTTCTTTCGGCCGGATTTTTGTTTTTATTTTTAGCCATAGCTGTCAAATTGTTTTCGGAAACGTATTTAGTATTCAATATTTTAGTTTAGAAAATAAACTAAAAAACTTTCCCGGAAAAAACACAAGTTTGACGATTTTAGCTCAAGGTGGCTTAAGTATATGAGCAGAGCGATTTTTTTGGGAACACCCGAATTCCTACTTGTTATTTTTTACTGTGATCAGCTGCTTGAATAACAGTGTTGAAAAATGTAAAAACTTCGGGGCGAAATAAATATGTTCAAAAAAAGTTATTAAGAAAACAGTTTATGGTAGTGGCAGTGGCTTAAGTCTATGAGCACCACTGTATGAACTAATTAAAGTTTCGTGTGGTGGGTATTTGAGCTTCGGTTCTACCGAAGAAAACGTTTTTTCTTAATTTTTGATTGATTTTGTTTGCCTAAAAATATTTCTCAACCTTTCTCAAACTGCATTCATATATCGCTGCTTTTCAATTGTAAAAGAAAAACGTGAAAGACATGTGCAGTACAGCTATGAACTTCCAATTGTCTAGTCTATAGTTTACATATCTAGCTAATCATTTATGCAAACATACAATCAAAATCTATCCAATCGTTCGCTTGATATGCTGCCAGAACTACTAAACGACGATGAGGTCAAATTGAATGGTTTAAATGGTCATTTCAATGGCAGCAATTTAACAAGCCATAATTAGTTGATTGTCCTAAATAACTATGATACAATAACAAAGACAAACCAAACCAAACAACAAGCAACGAGCAACGAATACAAGAATGACGGTGACACTAAACAAATAAACGAATTTGTTAAGAAGCAACAATAACAACAACAACAACAACATTCAACAGTCAACAGCCAACAACCGAAACGACCACAGTCCAACTTAGTAGCTAAAGCAAAGCAAAGCAAAGCAGAAACAAGTTAAATTGAATTGAAATTGACAATAAATTGACATTTGCATTGCGCAGCAAAATTGAAAAGGATGTGACGAGCAACAGAATATTATAGTAAAACGAACCAAAGAACTATGGCATAGACGAGAAGAAGGAATTTAATTGAATTAAAAAAAACGAACAACAGTTAAACAATTGAATAAGTGCAAGCGAGATAGAAGAGTGCAATTGATTGTGAAGGACACAAACTTTTATTGTTGTTGTTGTTGTTCTTGTTGCTTGTCGGCCATATTGTCGCTGTCAGCTCGCTCTCTCTCTTTCTCGTTTCTGAGCTGCTCTATTATTGTGTTTATTAAGCTTTTATTTATTTAATTTATATTTGCATAGCAAAAACGTTTACTACTTCTATCTCTTTCATGTATCTATTCCATCCTATGCCATCCCATCCATCTGTCGTTCAATTATTTTACATTGAACTTATTTTTTTTTTTTTTTGTAGTTTGTTGTTGATTATTCAAATGGAAACATATTGAGCGGCACTTGATGACAGGCCATCGCCTGCAATTACAATTTGACGTTAAAAGTTTCAGTTCAGCTTTAAGATTGAAAAAAAAAAGCAAATGAATGAAGTGGAAAGTAGTCATACATGTGTGCATAGCGTACGTGGCGTGGCTGTCAAATCGTGTACAATGGCTAAAGTGGAGCATTAGCAAAATGCCGCTTTTGTATCTGTATCTGTGTATTCTATAGACTGGGTCAGTTCGATAAATACTTCTCTCCGCGGTAGATACTCGTGCAGATAGACATGCAGACTGGCTAGCTAACTTGCTGCTATCAAGCAAAAAAGACAATTCTATAGTTGCTGTTGTTGTTGTTTGTACGTATAGCAGCAGCACACAAATAGGCATTTAAGCTTGACTGTCAGTTGCGCTGCCACAACTAGATTGTAACGAAGCGTGTAATTAGGCGCTGCCAGAACAGTTCAAATGTCGTGTTTATTTAGTTTAGAAATTGGCGCTACAATCAAAGCGTTGTTGTAGTTGTTTAAGTTATACATTGATTTCGTATTTATTAAATAGAGAAATAAACATTTATATATAGACTGTATAAAGCGTTTAATATAAATAATATAATAGAGCGATTATAAATTTATGGAAAATATACGCACGTATCTTATAGGCAGCCACCAAATAGTCAGATGAAGTTTATTAAATGATTTTGTCAACCTTCATTTTGTAGTTTTTTTTAAATATATTTTAAAATGTAGATAGCAACCCTGGAAAAAAGACAATAGACAACACTGTGCGAAAAAAATTGCTATCAGGGGTTATACTAGAGGTTGTAGGTCTGGTCGAATCAAACAAAACTGTATACTTGAAATTTTCCGGAGACCATCCAAATCTGGAATTATGGTCAAAAAATTATTTTGCCTCTCTTTTTTTGCATTTATAGGGCTATAATTCAGTCAATTTACTTGTTTTGGAAAGAAGAAATATAGATTGTGTTATGACAGTTCAGATGATATCTGTACGTATATTCAAGGCAAATGCATTTTTATACCCGCCACACGTAGTGTGAAGGGTATATTCAGTTTGTCTGAAAGTTTATTACACATCGAAGGAGACGTCGAAGACCCCATAAAGTATATATATTCTTGATCAGCTCGACGAGACGAATCGATCTAGCCATGTCCGTCTGTCCGTCTGTCTGTCTGTCTGTATATTTCTAGGCATCTTTTTTTGTTGAAGATATAAAGGTATTAAGCTGAAATTTGGAACTTAAGCTTTTCTCGGTAACGACTATGTTAAGTTCGAGAATGAAAGTGCCACGCCCATTTTAAGGTATAGCTCCCATACAAACGTACCTTTTTTTCGATTTTTTGTATAAAAATACTAATTTTTTATGAATGTATTCGCTCCCAATTGGGTAAAAACATTTTTTTGGTCATCCAGTGTTAAAACCAAGATGCCACGCCCTCTTTTAGGCATAGCCCCCATATGAACTGTACGTTTTTTCCGATTTTTTGTATTAAAATAGTTATTATTTATGCATATATTCACTCCAATTTTGCTAAAAACACTTCTAATGCCATCCAATGTCAAATCATATGTGCCACGCCCATTTTTTGGTATGACCCCCCACACAAACTTTCCGTCCATTTTCGAATTTTTGTATCAAAATAATTATTATTTACTATATATTGGGTAAAAAACTCTTCCAATATCATGGTGCCATGCCCATTTTTAGGTGTTTCTTCCATACAAACTTACCGCCCATTTTCAGAACTTTTCGAGAAATATGTTGTTATACATATCTGTATTTTTAGCTCAAATTTTAAAATTAATATTGTGTGTAAACTTGGGTGACCACTGATGATTACACATAAACTCTTTAAAGATTCGTGTGACGGGTATTTAAGCTTCGGTTCTACCGAAGTTAACGTTTTTTCTTGTTTTTATTATTATGTCCTTTAAATTTTTCGATTATTAAAGTTAGTTTAGATAGAGGTGGCTGAGGAGAAACCCATACTCCCTCACACAATAAACATATAACTGCTGTTTTGCTACCAGAAAAACATAAGAGCCAACCTGTACAATTAAGGAAGGACCGTAGTTTGGATTACACACAAAGAAATTGTTCTAACGATTCTGAAGTGTCCTCTTCCTTACAACACTTCTACAGGTTCTGTTGAAAGGAATACGTAGCTAATATGGTCGCGTGTTCCCCGATGGGCCAATGCCTCGTGATGGTAGCTGTTAGCAAGATTTTTACGGGAATTACCTAAAGAGGTGAAGAGATTCGTAACATGGGCGACCATAGCTTTTATTGGAATCTATGCCCTGACTGACTGGGATTCCATCTGATCAAAAACAACTGCTTGATTAATAGGTCGATGGGTTGTAAAGTTAGTTTAAGGATAAACGTTTTTTTTAAAAAATATCTTAATTTGAGGAATAATATAACGAAACCCGAGATATGAAGTTGCAATTGGCTAGTAAATAATTTTACTAAATTCTGTTCGCTTACTTATTTCATTTTGCGAAAAATTTACCAGAACTTTACTGGAAAAGTAAACGAACAGCTTTTCATGTTTAAACAATATTTTTGAAATTTTATGTTTTTTGATAATATTTTTCCTTCTTTTTTTTTTTTTTTTTTTTAAATAAATTGTTTAACATGTTTATGATCAGTTAAAAAATGCCCTTTAGCAACAACACGAATGCGGCATGCACCTGACCTTATGCAACAACAACAACAACAGCAAAGCTAAACATAGACGATAACGCTACAAAAGCGGTAACACGAAACAACAACAAAAAAACAACAAATGCTATCTAACACTAACTAAAAAAAAAACTAAAGTCAAAACCACCATTAAAGTAGATAACAACAAAGAAAGTCCGGCTTTTTGGCGTTTTTTTTTTTTTTTGTTTAAAGCAAATTCGTTTGGGGCCAAGTTGGAGCGCAATTGCCAACATTTCGTTCGAATGTCAAAAGGTCAGCGATGAGCAGCATTATTCATGAGTGTAATTTTCAGTGAAAAAACGAAAGAATTGCAACTACAAATTTGCATTTTTGCGCCTTTATGCACGTTTTTTTTTTTTTTTAGTATTTTAGTTGATTTTCTTTGCAAGCGTTTGTGATTTTATATCGCTTGAAAATTGATTTGTTCACTTAACGCGAGCGCGGTTTGCCTGCTTTTTCCTTTTCTTTTAGCCTTTTGCAACAAAATACAGCAATGTTCCCTCGGGAGTAACTTAGTCGTTTTTAATGTTAAAAGTTGCAAGCATGAGGCAGGCAGTGAGGCAGGCACCTGTAAATCGAATTGAAAATGCTTGCGATAAAAGCAAATACGCCGCACATTGTAAACTGTTGAAAAAGATCAGATCAGGCTAATTGCCAAAACCAATGAAACAAAGAAGAAGAAGAAGAATGTAGCGCACATTAAGGCATTTAAGCTATTTAACGCTCATTATGCGGCAATAAGAAGCAACAAAATAAGAAAAATTTTGCAAAGCAAATCCTTACATGTGGCGCTGCATACGAGTATGTCCTTTAGAAAGCATTGATCAAACTTTCTCAAATTCATTTAAGTTTTCTTTTTTTCGTTGTTCACGAAATGAAACAGTGTCACTATTATGATTTCAAATACATACACACACATACACATAAACACACACACACACCTCAGCGTACAAATAGCTTCAATAATTGACAATTCAAATCGCAACTTTCGGCAAACTATTTGCACAATTTGACACTCAATGACAGCGATTGGGATTGGTAAATTTTGGCTGCAGATAACTGTAATCGCGAAGCGAGTTAAAAATTGACACAAAAACCAAAAAATGTCAAATGTCAATTGTCAGAAATACCAACGAATGTCAAAAAGTCAAACTATGAATAACATATTGCCATGTTATACATAGCTACAAAATAATGGAAGAATAGAAAGAATAAAAAACAGTAAACATTTCGAAGAATGTTCTAATTAAAATGACTAAAATCAATAAAATTTTATAAAAATGTATGACTTAGTTTATTGTTCCATGTACATGGAAGATAAGATAAGTTATCGACTGCTTCTCATCACTAACAAATGTTAAAAGTGTTAAGAAATTGCCTTATTGGAACTCTTAAAATCTTTGAACCTGTCAGAGTGAACAACGAGAACCGTATTTGCATGAATGACAATCTGTACCAGCTACATAACGAATGGATGAACGGCTCCGGCGAGACAAGTGCACAAAAAAATATGAACAAAATAGGCAGCCCGGTATACGAGGTCTGACCAGAGACACGAGTCTGGTATCACGGGCAGCCGAAAGGTCGAATGGCTAGTAACCAAAAGGGTCGATCTTTCGATACTTTGTAGTGCCTGTGGTTTATACCCAAATTCGCGGGTGAAGCGTTTTAGCTCGAATGTGGCATGTCGTTCCAGACATGTCTTCGAAATTGGTATCAGACGATGTACTGTCTGGGAATCAGGTTGGCGGTAACCAAACCCAAATGGTGCCCATAGGATTAAGTCTAGATAGACAGTGGATTCTATAATTGGTATATATATTTGGTTTGTCATCGACGGGGCTCTTTTAAAATCTCATCTCAAGTTAAGTTGGATAATTCCTAAGATAACAAACTCTCTCGATTTCTGTTATTGGCAAAATATTATCCACACAATAATCGTTGAGACGCCTTTTTTGATACCAAACTTCTAGGTAAGGAACTTGTGTGCACATAACTACCCAAAGGAGATGAAAGCCACCCTATACAGGTATTGAGGGAACGCAGCTTGGAGGAACCAAAGAAGAACTTTGTAGTCCTTGTAGTTTCTACAAGGCTCTGTTGAAGCGTATTTCGCACGTTCCCCAATGAGCCAAAGTCCCGAAATAAGGGCTGAAATAAGTTACTTTTATACAAAATATAAAAGTAAATCTTAATATTAAAAAAAAAACAAACTCCAAAGTAATCATTTGTTACAAGATTTCGATAGTTAAATTGATACTTTTGAAGCTCTAATAAATTTAGTGCAATTGAAGAAAGTTTGCAACACATTTTCAACATATTTTTTTTTTTTTTTTTTTTTTTTTTTTTTGGAATTCTCAAACTTTATTTTATTTGTTTATTTTTTGTAAATTCCTAAATCAAATCATGCACAAGCAAATCACTAACGAAGTACAGCAACAACAACAACAAAAGCAACAATAACAACATCAAATATACAATAGTTAACAAACAACAACAACAACAAAAATACTAAAAAAAAATGAAGTTAGAAGCAACAAAATAAACGATCAACTAACAAACCAAAGGTGAGAGTAGATTTGCAACACAGAAGGCACAACTAAAATAACACCTTGGCAAGTTGCAGTAGCAGCAAAAGCAACAACAACAACAACTACAAAACACTTGAGAAGAAGCAAAAAAAAAAAACACCTGGAAAATTGAGTGCAAAATATGGCAAAGTGAACATGGAAGGAACATGGCATACGAACACAAAGTAAATAAACTCGTGTGCAATCATTCCATTTCAATAAGATGGCATGGGGTACGGGTGTGGAATGGAGAGGGAGATGGGAATTGGGAATGGGTAGCTGGCATAAAAGTGCATTTGAACGACATTGCTGCCATGTCAGACGTGGATCTGCATTTGCAGTTTAAATGTAAACGCTCGACAAGCATTGAAACTGATGGCAAAGTGGTGAAGCGGAGTTAGCGCGGTAACAGTGGCAGTCATGTAGCCAATTAAAAACGAAATACGACAAAACGCGAAATTGTGGCAGGCCGAGATTCGAATTCACATTGAAAAGAGGCGAGAGAAAAACAAAAAAAAAAAAAAAAAATAAACAAAAATAAATAAAATAAATAAAGATGAAGTTAAATAAAGGATTAACAGCAAATACAACAACAACAAAAATAGTGAACTAAATCAGCAAAAAAAAAAAGCACAAATGAGGATCGATCGAATGTGAAACGAAGTCACGTTTAGCGCGGAAGTGCGAACTTGTGAGAGAGAGAGAGAAAGAAAGAGAAGATCTTTACGAGGGAAGTTTAATACTAAGCAGATGTTGGTATTTGTAACAAACCGATTTTATATCAAACAACACTCGCAACACAAAACACAGTGTTAATATTCCAAGGAGAAATCTAAGCAGCACAATCAAATCAGGACAATGGCAGCCAAGCAGTGGCCAAAAAGGCTAAATAGATGCGCTGCGCTTGCGCTTGCGCTTGTAAGGGAATCAAATGAAGAAAAAAAATCGCTTTTAATTGCGACTTAATATAATCAGCATATAAGATTTCAACTCAATTGAACCAAATTGGCAGCAACAAAACAACAAAATGGCGTTGCTAGAGCAAAACAGCAGAGCAGCAACATTGCCAACTTGTGTCAATTAGTTGTCGCTTTCAAAAAAAAAAAAAAAAATAAATAAAAAAAAAAATAAATAAAATAAAGTTGGAGATTTCAATCGGAAAAAGGCGAATGAATAAACAAAACAAATTTGCACAATAGTCTTCTAATTAGAATAATGAAGCAGCTCTAAATAAATATGCATAGTTGCACTTATACACACACACACACACATACACATGAGTTTCTTATTAGCTGCATATAATGCGCATCTTGATAGTCAAGTGTCAACGTAAAATAAACCGTTAACGAATTTTCGCTTTGAATTTTATTTTATTTTATTTATTTATATATTTTTTTGTAAGTTTTCTTTTAATGCTTTGTTAACAAACAACTCGTTTGCTTGTTGATGTTTATTTTTTTCGTTTGTTTTGTTGTCGACAGTAGAGCAACAGTAGTAACAGCAGCCGCAGTGGCAGCAACATTGCAACATGACACCTCGACATGACAACAAAATGAGCTTCTGTTACTGTTTGAGATCGTTTGCCGATTTTATACAAACCAAACAACAACAACAACACAAATGCAGCAACGCCATGAATGACAACTAAAAAAAAATATTGCATTGCGTTCAATATTTAACACCATTCGAAACGGCAAAAATATATACATACGAGTATATGTATGTACGTACATATGTACATATGTATATAACTAAATATTTATATAGAGCCAAATATTAAAACAACTTAAACAATTTTTTGTGTAGATTTCCGAGTTAGCTTGCAGATAAACTATTAAAGTGTAGTTGTGGAAATTTATTTGCTGATATTTTAATAACTTCGAGAAAAATATTTAAATATTTTCGGTATAATGGGAGCTTCAAAATTATGAATAAAATAACAGTTTTGTTTTTATTTCTACTGCGTATGGCAACAGCTGTTATAAATCGCTCTGTTAACTTTCGTTTATTAGGGCACTGTTAATATACGTCGATAATGCAGTTTACAGTATGAGTGAGGGAAAATAATATGGACCGACAAAATTTAATGAAAGACATGAAGCAGAACCAAGCGGGGAAAGTCCGAAGGATTCGAGCTCAGAATTATTTTACCATTCATGGTTTTCGCTATATATTTTAACCCAAAGACGTAAAAACAAAAAATTGTAACGGTTTTGGGAAGGGAATATCGATGCAAGTATTTAGAGATAAACGTCGGGACGAGAGTCCCACTGAATCGCGTGGGTCCCGCTGGTTCTCGATTACTTTTAAGTACGAAACTGTAAATATTTATAAATTACTAGCTGAACTACCCGGCCTTGCTCGGGTCAATTCAATTTTCTAGTTCAATTATTTGTAAATATGATACATTTTTTTCGTTTATATGGTGCCACGCCCACCGCCCATTTTTCCAATAATTTATACTTTTCTCGGTGTAGTAGCATATGTACCGAATTCCATTTCTCTTGGCAGTCCTATTTTTACAACTTTTCAGGTCCTAGTAACACATGTACACCGTATCATTTCGTTCCAATTTTTGTAAAAGTAGATAAATCTCTGTATTTATTCTATGGGGTCACGCCCACCGTCCATTTTTCTAAAAAACCATATATCCTATCTTTTAAGTAGGACTAAAAAATTCACATCTACAAAATTTTATTGCAATTGGTTGAGTTGTTTCGGAAATGTTCAACGAGTTTATTCTATATTCTATTCCCATTTAGAAGTACGAAAAAAAGTTTACGTCCTATTTTGGGACCTACTGAATATAAGCACAATATTTCATAAGAATCGAACAAGCAGTTTCGGAGGAGTTTTATTACAAACACTATATCACGAGGATTGAATATATATTAGGGATAACACTGCACTGTTTTATTCAAAGCTTTTTGATTAATAAATCGAATCTAGTTTGACAAATATTTACTAAAACTAATCGGAACCCAGCGGCACCTCTACAAGTAGTATCGTTTCCAAACAGTTCGATTGCAAATAGTATCGTTTTCAAGCAGTTTAATTTCAAGCAGTTTAATTTGAAGCAGTTTAGCTTCAAGCAGTTTAATTTCAAGCAGTTTACTTTGAAGCAGTTCAATTTCAAGTAATATCAATTCTAAGCAGTTTGAATCCAAGACGGGGTAGAACAGTTGATAAGTTCTGTCTGTAATGTAAACTTCCGATAAGCTTATTACTCAGGCTTACAATTTTCAGAACCAATGACTGAACAAAGAATTTTTGCACGCTAATTCAGAATTATTGACTTAGAATTATTGAGCTATTGTATTTAGCTAAAAGATAAGTACAGTGTTAAAAACTTAAAAATAAAAATGATGTTCAATCAGCCTACTTTTACTTGAATCTATGCCATTCACATTTAGTAAAAATAAGTTCACATTTTTTTTGTAGATTTTATTATAGTTGTATTGATTTATTAATGATTTCTTCTTATGTTTCTTAGTTAGTTGCTGAATTTAATATTTATATACACAACATATTTTTTTTTTATTAAATATTCTTTTTTGTTTTTATTTTACTTATTTGTTTTTTTTTTAATTTGCATTTCATATATTCATAATTATGGTTTTTTATATATATTTATGTATATTAAATTACTTGTTTTAATCATTATAAGTTAATTATTCAAGAAACAGTTAAAATCGCTTAATTTTTATGTAAACATTTTATTTATTTATTATTATTTTTCTTTTTTTTTTTTTTCTTTTCGTTTATTTTTTTTTTATTATTTTTATATATAATTTTTGTTTACATAAACTGTTTTATAATTTTTATTATTTAAAGTTTTTTTTTTTTTTTTTTAATTATTACAATAGTCATTTATTTATTTTTTTTACAGTGTACTATAATTAAAGTTTAAGTCTATATAACTGTATATTTATTACATAAGTAAATACCACAACAAGCAGCTTGATATTTTTTTTAATATTTTTTTTATTCGATTTAAAGTCTTTAATAAAAATAATTGAACACAAAAAAAAAAAAAAAAAAATACTATTTAAATTTTTAAATTATATACAAAATAATAATAGACAAATTTATAAAACATGTTTATAACTATTAATACTTTTCTGGTAGTAATTACAATTATGCATTTTTTTTTTATTTTTTTTTATGTAAAAGTGGAGTGAAGATTTTTGTTATTTTTTTGTATATATATAACAGTATAAATGTATTTATTATATATTTATTTTTATATACACATAAAATACATATTGCATGAAATAAACATTTGTTTTTAAGCACAGCACGCACTTTTAATAAAATGTTTAGGAAATTAAAAATTTTATGTAAAAAAAATTAGAAAAATATACAGAATTTAAAAAAAAAAATTTTGGAATCTTCTGCACTCGCAAAATTATTTTTCTAAAACCAAAGTTTTGTATATTTGTTTTAATCGTGCTTACAAAATTTTTGAACATTTCTTTTAAAGTGGGTACTATGCTTTTGGTAAGATTTTTAAAAGTTTAAAAAAAAATACATAAAATCTTAATAGATTTAATAAAAAATATAAATGTTTAAAAAAAACATTTATGAAGTTCTTTAAAAATAAAATATATTTTTTAACATACAAAATTTTAATTTTGTTTTTATTTATTTTTTTTTTCGCTTGTTTTTTTTTTTTTTTTTTAAGAAAATGTTTTTATACATAAATATGCTGTTGTATAGAAATATATATATAATATACATACAATTATGTAAATTTTGAGAAAGTTATACAAATATATTTAAAAATTTTTAATATTTTTATTATTGTTATTATATTTTATATTATTTTTCATTTATTTATTTCTCATTTTCTTATTTTTTTTACCCGTATCTGCAATTCTAATCGCAAAAATTTTACATTACAATCTAACTGTATGCACTGAGAGAAATTTTTTAGAGAAAATGTATTCATTCATTTATATTTTTTAAACAAAAAAAAAAAGAGCGAACATTTAGAAAATTTCAATAAAAAAATTAAATAACGAAAAAAAAACTAATTAAAGAAAAACTTGAAATTATTTTGTATATATAATATTGTTTTGAATTGCATGCATTTATTTTTTATATATATTTTTATTAAATATTTTAAAATAACTTTTTTATTTTGTTGTTGTTTTTTTTTTTTTTTATTCGTTTAATTTATTAATTTACATACATATTTACAAAAAGTCTGGATTTTTGCTATAGCGGAAGTTATTTTTATGTAAATGTTTATTGATTTAGTAAAGCTAATTTTATCATTTACAAATTTATTAAATTTTATGAGATTGCAGCTTTAGTTTTATTTTTTTATTATTTTATTTTTTTCTTTTTTTTTTGTTAATTTACACATCTATAAGCGTATTTTTTGTCATACATATTTCATTGTAATGGAAATTGAGTTAACAAAGATATAAACAAAAATTTTTGATAAATTAAAAAAAAAAAAAAACAATAAAATTTTTATTTAAAAAAAAATATTTATAATAATAAAATAAAAACTATAAACAATCTAGATTTATAATTCATAAAATGAGACACTCAGGTGTAAAACATGCTGGAGTTATTGATTTCTTTGCATTTAAAATTGTAGAGTTCAACTTTTTTTTTTAGAATAACTAACACATAGACGAAGACCCAATATAATAGTACAAGGTAGTATGCAGTTAGCCCCTTGAGTAACTTAAATACTAGAAGAGATCGTAGACCGTAGAGTAGATAAAGAATAAGTTTAAATTTCTGTCAAATCTCTACTTTTGCTTCTAGATTTTGAATTACTCGAAGATTTCAAGTGACTTACTTCACCCCATACTATTCTATATATTGATTAACTACACATGTCGTTGGCCTAACCATATCCGTTCGTAAGTTTTAACGTAATTAATTCTACGATATACTTCTGCTGCTTTTTAAATAAATTTTTCTAGAAAACTGGGGGAAATCTTTTTTGAAGTAAATAAGTGGTCAAAAAAAAATAATCATATAACATTATTTTTAGAGTATACGCAATACGCAGAGATGACTACTTGCGTTACCGATAGAAAAAAGATGTCTATCTTGAAATTGTTTGCTTTTTCTAGCACAAAAGGTGTAATTTTATGAGTAAAATAATATTTTTCTACAACACAAATTTGGATACCCTTTAACTTCAAAACTGTTTGTTTCTATTTTGTATTTTTTCCTGCCTCATAATAAAAAAATAAAAAATAAAAAAAAAAAAAAACAAATACATCTTAATTTTTACTTGACATCGCATCCGTTTTAATAGTTTCTGTATTCTGATTTTTTTTTTTAAAGCTTACAACTAAAACAACTATACTATTTTTTATTTATATATTTATATATCTCTACAGATTTTATTTTATTTTAGAGTTTGCATTTTGAAATACATTTAATTTATAAATTTGTTTTGAATTTTTTTTTTTTTCATTCTAATTTGTTTTTATTTCTCACATTTCAAAAATATTAATTAAAATTATTATTTTGTATAAAAAAATAATAGCAACTATAATTTTTTTATTTATTTTTTTTTTTTTGTTGCTTACAAATAAAAAAAAAATAAATTTACGGCTTCATTTTTTTGTTTATTTATTTTAATTACAATATAAATTAATTAATTTACGTAAGTCTAAAGAAAAATGAGAGCGCATTGCAGCAACATACAGCGCCCTAAGCGAGAGAGGGCAGTATTTAAACTAATCAAACACAAGCAAGTTTTTTTTTTTTTCTTTAGCCAAATAAAAAGTAAAACCAAGGTTTCGTTCTACATACTGCCACAGGCAACAAGCTTATTAAAGGCGCTGTAGCGCAAATGACGCAACTTAAATGTGCTACGCTGCTGTATTTATATAAAAGCAGGCAGCATATGAGTGTGTATTTTACATATAAGTAAATTATGTAAATATGTGTATTTTTTTTTTTTGTTTACTTTTTTGTGTTGCTATATTTTAATTATAGGAAATTTATTATTTTAGCATACATTAATTAATAATATAATTAAAATATTATTATTATTATTATTTACTAAATGGTAGGCTAACATCTACAACACTATTTTAATTATTTGTTTTTTGGTTTTTTTTGTTTTGTGTTTAATATATATATTTACAATTTTGTATATTTTCGGCTTTGTTTTATTTTTTATGTATTTGACATATCAGTTTTATATTCATAAGTTCTAATTTTGAAATTGTTTCGCATTCAATGTACTGAAACTGTCTGTGACGCTACATAAACATTTTTTTTTGTTTTTTTTTTTGTTTGCTTTTGTCTATCTGCTGCACGCTCAGTAAGCATTCCTAAGTGTTAAATGATCTTGAAAATAAGATCAGTTCTCGTAGTAAATACATTAATACATAAGCGAACTTTGTTATTGGTGGCTTTCATTATCATACTCACTCTAAGTTTATACATTGTTTAAAATTATTTAAAAACTATAGCAAAAATTAATTTAAATATATATAAAAATAATTACAAAATAAATTTACTCACTGAGCGTGTAGCGTACAGCATAATGACAAAAAAAAAAAAAATAAATAACGTAAGTTACAGCGTTCTATTTAGATTCGTTAAAAATTTAGTCAAAAACAAAAGCAACTTTAACGTTAGTACTCAGACTTTTCACGCGACAAATTCCGTAAAAGAATACTTTTTGAAACATGTCAACAATTTCACAAAGCTGCAAACCGGTTTAATAATTGCACAATGTAAGCTGGCCACGAAAAACTTTTTATTTAATTTAAAGTGTATTTTTTTTTTCAAATAAATTTTAAAATAATAAAAAAATTTAACATGGTCTTTATCGAACCAATTTGCAGCATTACCATTTAACAATTTGAGTTTCATTTTGAAATTCTGGTATTTTTGATCATATTTGTTTTTTCTGTTTTTTTTTTTTTTGTGTATTCACATTAAATTTTGTTTTTAAAGTTTTTGTTTATAGCTGATTACAATTATTTAGTTATAATGATGAAATTCTATTCATATTTATATATATATATATAAACTATATAATTATGTAAGTAACAACGAAAGCACAAAATACGTTCGTTCAACACTTCCGTACCGTAGTGCTTACGTTGTATTATTTTCAGTGGTTAAACCTACGAGTACATTAATTTAAATTGATTTTTTGTATATATTAACAACAACAACATTGAGAAAATTACAATTACAAAAATGTAAGAAAAGAAACGCAACAAGCGTGTCACTAACGCACACGCACGTGCGGCGGCGCTGCTAATAAAACCATACCAACAAAAAAAATTGAAACACTTCGGGTTCCAACGCTGCGGTTGCGGCTGCTGCTGCGTTTTACCAAGCAACATGCTTTAAAATTAAATTCGTCGCGGCCTGCTTGTAACTGAAGAAATATCAGTCTGTTCTTTCTTTTTGGCTCTACGTGTTTTTAATTTCATCGGTTTTGACGGCAACGTCGTTACCATTGTCGTCACAGCATCCGCATCCGCAAACGCAACGCTATCGGTTAAGTGTAGAGTGCAATCGATACGCATTGGAAGTTAGCTATCCGTTTCTCATCTATTTATTGTAGTTGTACCGGTTCCACTGCTGCTTGTGTTAGCATTTATTGTAACGCAACTAGCATTTGTATTGCCGCCGCCGCTGCCGCCGTTACCGTTGTTATTGTTCGCATTACTTGCAGTCACACTGATGCCTCCATTGTTTGCCACTGAGACAATTTGCTCGACAGTCAGTCCCTTATTAATCTCTTTGGTTACCACCGCCGGTGCAGCTGATACAGCTACTTCACTGTTTGTATTATTTGTTGACATCAGTTGACGTATTGTAGTCGACGCAGCCACCTGTACGTTAGCGCCACCACCACCGCCAGCTACACTCGTACTATTTACAGTTGTGCCTAATGGTAACGTGCGCACATTTGTCGTAAATATTGCCGGATTATTTGCCAAACGACCGCGCAACACATGATGCAGTCCACCAGGTCCAATTTGCATTTGCATTGGGCTTGCGTTATTCTTCTGCAATGGCTTGACATTTAGCAGACTGGTATAGAGCACACGTTTATTATTGTCTGTAGCGCTATTAGCAACAGTTGCAACAGTTTTTAACTTCTGTTGTTGATGTTGCAAGCTTGTAGCGCCACCTGCCTTATTCAGCAAAACTGTTGTCGCACCAAGTTGTTGTTGATGTGTAACCAGATTGCTTTCATGTTGTCCACCAGCAGCAGTTGTCGTTATAAAGTTTAATTTAAGATTCGAATTCTGTAAATCTTTATAATGGATTTTTTGTGTCGTTGTTGTTGTTTGACCCGTTGCTGCTGCAGCTGCTGCGGCTGCCGCTTGTAATTCAGCTGCTGTTGTATAGTTTCCAGCGGTACTGCTGTTGCTGCTTGTCAAATAAATTTTATTGCCTTGCTGTGTGCCTGCTTGGGCCTGAGATGTTATAATTGCTGTTGGTTGCAGACTATAATTATGATTGGCAGCTATTGCAGCAGCAGAACTTTGCTTCTGTTGTGTTGTTTGCTGCTGATGCTGTTGTTGTTGAAGATTCATATCCGATACAAGCATTGGAAACGATGACATCTTTATCACTTTGCTCATTTGCACTTTTTGCAATTGTGCTTGCTGCTGTTGCTGCTGCTGTTGTTGTTGTTGGTTATCCGTTGTGGATACCGTTGTCTCCTGTATGGTTATGTGATCATTGTTGGACGAATTGACATCATCGTCGCCATGCTGCGTCGTTAATTGCTGTTGTTGCTGTTGTTGCTGCTGCTGCAACTGCTGTAGATGTTGCTTTGTAATTTGAATTTGATGTTGTTGTTGCTGCTGCGGCGATTGCTGTGCAACAACTTTTCGTTGTGTAAACTTTCGATTTAATAATAATTTGTTTATATCTAAAAATAATGAAAATATAAATTACAAGTTCACGAAAACATAAACTACACAGATATTACCTGTGCTATCTGGACCATTAGCTTGGCGCTTTTGAGCAGGCCGATTGGACCAGAGAATTTTGTTAGTCATTGCTGTAGCTGATGTATCTCCTGACATAGAAAGTAGTGCTGCATTAGTTCCTGCGACACTGGTACTACCAACTTGACGCCAAACAATTTGTTGTGTGGGCTGTCCTTGCACCAAATGCTGCTGTGTCATCTGTTGCGCATTGTTGCGCGCGGTAGTTGTAAAAATAAGCGGAGTTGTTGTCGTTGACGTACTTATCTGCTGCGATGATAGAAGACCAGTAGACGTTACAAGCTGTACGCTACCGCCAGCACCAATATTATGCACGCTTACTTGCTGACCACTTGATGTGTTGATTATATTCACACCACCACCACCACTAGTAGCTGTAGTATTTACATTTGACGATGAAACAGCTACCGGTGTACTGTTGCTATCAATAGTGAGCATATTTGTATTTGAGGACTGTCCTAAAGCATTTTGTTGATGTGTACCATCAGTCTGTAGTTTGCCATGGGACAAGGTTATGACGGTGTTTGAACCCAACGTACTGGGCACTTGAGCAGCACTTGAGATAGAGGATTTCTGTAGAGTGTATGCAACTTTTTGTGAAGTTCCCGGTGTACTGGTAGCAATTATATCGCCTGAAGTGGTCGTATATATCATATGGTTACCAGTTGTTGCGCCACTGATCGAGGTAAGTCCTGTCTGTGAACGTACACTTACTGGTGCCAGCGTCGATGATATAGATACCGGCATAGCTGTTACAACAGATGTATTTGAAGTTGGAAGATGTTGCTGCGTTAACAGCGATGTCGCGGACAGATCACGTTGCATTGGTAACAATATTTGTTGTTGTGGTTGTCGCTGTTGTATTGCCACATTTCTCAACTGAATTTGTTGCAATTGATGTTGTTGTTGCTTTGGCAGTTGGTGTTGCGATGACGACGACTGCTGCTGTTGTTGTTGTTGCTCAACCTGTGCGTAAGTTGCCAATTGCTGTTGCAAAATTGTATGTCTTGATAAGATGTTCGATGTATGCGGAGCTATCGTAACAATATCACCAACAGCTGCGGTCTGAGTTGTAGTTGCAGTTGAAAGTTCTGCAGATATTTGAGCAATTTTTTGTTGCTGAAACTCTTGAGGTGTGCACAACAATAGTTGCCCTTGAGAAACATTTACAAACTGTGAACTACTACCAATAACTGCCGCCGTAGTTTGATTCGACTGTTGTTGTGTAGATTGTTGTTGTTGTTGTAGTTGTTGTTGCGCGGGTATATTAATAACTTGTGGCGTTGTAACTTCGGCAGTTGGTGCTTGAGCTGCGGCAGGTTTTGAAATGCCAGAAATTATTTCTGGTGGTTCTTCCTTTATCTCGGTCTCCGTCACAGGTTCTTGTTTTGGCGGCTTTTGACTAAAGAATTTGAATCCACCATTTTCACTCGAATCAACAGCAGAGACCATTGTGAAATTTGAGCATCCTAATGGACCATTATACAAACGCGATTTTCCATCTTTTCCGCGTGCTGCTCGTTTGCTGTCAACTCCCTTTGCTTTCTTATCATCTATAGAGTCTAAGAGCCCATCGTCAGCATCCACATCAACGTTTGCCACATCATCGACCGCGCCTTCACCATCCAGTATACCATTCCAAAAGTTTGTCGCCTGATTCAATATTTTAATGTCATCCATTGCGCATTCCTGCAGTATATTGTCAAGCATATTCTCATTTGCTTCGTCTCCGTCGCCAAGTAAATTGATGTCGGTTAAAGAATCTCCACTTAGATTAAAATCAAGCGCCGAATTTGAATTACCCACTTCAGGACTCTTACTGCTGCCACGTGTTACATCCAGTGAATATGCGGACTGCAGGAGCTGTGTATCTGCTTCGAGTTCAGTGTACTTAAAACTGCTACTTAAGAAGAACGGATCAGCATCCACTGCCAGAGTTGTAGTACTGGGCTTACTAATACTACTACTTTCGTTTGTTGAGCTCAATCTATGCATTTCCAGGGCAATGGGAGTATCTTGTGACCAATCAACTAATGGTTGATTAACATCAAAAAGTTTGCCATCATCTAAATCAGAAAGTTCGTCCGAGGGCGTCTTTGGTCTAAAGTGTAACCAATCTCGACGTATCTCCGACAGCAACTCATTGCAGATATCTAGTCGCTGGCTCGACGTTGGCGATAAACTTCCCATATAATCTGCATCATCTTCATTTTTAACAGTGGCATCGGCATCAATAAACAAACCCAAGCTATTATTACGTTCTTGCATTTGTTGTCTTGAAGCGTTGCGCAGATTCTGCAAACGTATCACATCAGGAATTTGATTGAAGCATGTTTCGCTATCGCCGCAATCATTTATAGCATTTTCTTGCTCCAGGCTATCATCGCGATGCGCCATTTTCGTCTTTACAGCTATCGTTTCTGCATTGACTGCCTGCTCCATTTTTACCGTATGTCGAATGATATTACTGAGTTGAGCCAGATTAACGTTGTCCTCCTCGTCTTCAACTATGTCAGCTGCAGGTGTTGTTGTGGATTTTCGCATGCTTATTAGTGGCTCATTTGAATCATCGGCATCAATCAACTCCTGCTTAATTGTTTTAGCCACTTCTTCTACTGCCGATGCGGAAATGTTGGAGGGTGACGGTGACACAGCCACCGAAGCTGTCGCCGACGCAGTCGCCAGCTCTTGTTTTATCACATTGAAATTTTCGTTAATGCTAACATTCTTATTAATATTACTACTACTATTGTTGTTGTTTATCGAAACGGTGTTATTATTGGAACGGTGGTGTTGATGATTTGCTCGCTTATCGTGATCCTGCTGACCTAGCTGCTCTGCATCAGCCACCATTTCTACCTTATCAGTGTCCGCCTCTGCATTTTCATTAAGTCTCTCGTGCTTTACTCGTTCACTTAGCAGCATACTCTGATAGCCATTGCAATCCATTGACCGAGCCAATTGACGTAATAACAGCGGTGGAAGTGGTTTCAGCTTTGAATCATGCTCGCTGTTTTCGTCTCCAATAAACTTTTGACGTTTAGCTGCATTTAATTCAAGCATTTCCCTTCGTTTCTTTCGTCGCAGTCGACGTCTCTTTGAACGAATTTCAAAACTTCCACGGCCCAGCGTAAGGGCAGAACTGTATGCATCAATTCGCGATATATTTTCATCTTCGGTACACAAACCTTCATCTTCCTCGTCCTCGTCGTCGTCATCATTCAACAAATTTGACTCAGTATCTTCGGTTTTGCCAATATTTGTGTCTTCCGGAATCTCCGATTTTATTTCTGTTACACCCACCGCTGATGGAGTGCCCTCTATGGGCTTAACTGGTAAGTCGACAACAGTGGGCGGTGAACTTTTGAGGCTTTGGCGGTGGACTTTTTTGATTGTTTGTGTGCTTGTAACGCTCTCAAGAACCGTATAGTCAAGCTGAGACCAAAAATCGTCAAAATTTGTTGAAGCCCGATCAAAAAAGTATACGACCGCCACGTCCCAGACGCCGGCGTGCGAATCCAATACATCGTGGCCTAGCGATAAATATAAATTTATTAACACTTTTTCTTACTTCTTTTAAAAATACTTGGATTGTAATCGCACCTTGGATGATTTAAGGACGTCAACGTATAACGATACTTTGGGTCGCCATAGATCCCATCTTCCGTAGTTTCCCAAGGCCAGTGACCAATATTTTCGCGAGTCTAAAATTGTTTAGATTATTAATACGCGTTCCACAAAAAAAAAGTCTAAAACAACAATATACATACACGCAGGTAATTACAACTCTGTCGTCTTCTAAATGCGAAGGGTGCTTCCTCCTCACTTTCTGAGCCCATTTTGTTACCGTTCTGACCACTGCCTGATGCGAAATCCTCTTCTTCTGTCTCAATATTCGATTCTATAGGCACCGGGGACGAACTCTGACGATGCAGGTGATGCAAGTGCGACAAGTGGTGGGGTGTAGAAGCTCCTGCTTGCGCAGGAACTATGCCAACTCCCGCCAAATACTGTTGCTGTTGTTGTTTTTCACGCGGTAGTTTGTGTTTCCGCTTTTTATACTGTCGTTTCTCCTTACGACTACTGCCAACTGTATTTACGGCATCTATAACGTACAATACAAAAAAAAAAAAATACATATAACAAAAGAATGTTTATAGTTTTATGCAACAATTTACCTATTGCCACATTCGACGAATTCAGGTACTGCGTTGCTGTCGCATATATGTTACCACCAACGCCCTGGGCTCCACCACTAACCCCAGCCGCAAGCACACCGCCAACAGATGCTATTGAACCAGGCAACGCTCCCGTGGGCGTAGATGCAGCCGACGATGAATGATGTGAGTATTGATTCGTATACAACGGAGTAAACGCGGGTCTGAAAATAAATAACCGAATTAGTGGCGAACAATAATCGAATTTAATTAAAAACGAAAACTCACCTTAAACTCTTAATTTGAGAGCAGAGCTCAGAATACACAGCACCATTAAAATCACGCATTTGCACACGTTTCTCAAAGATACCAATATTTAATTGCAACTGATCGCGTTTGGTCTCTTCGCGCTTCTTCACCATTTCCAGCATAGTTGTGGCACGTTGCAGATCTCGTCTATATAAATAAAATACAAATATTAACATTTGCAACAGAGTGATGAAAGTTTTTGTGTGTGTAACAAACTAACCTCAACTTGAGCATCTTCTCGTAGGACGCTTCGTCGTTTTTCCGATTTTTGCGAGTTTGCATTTTTTCGGTGCGCCGACGAAATGCTAAGTACGGATTGTTTGAGGATGCGCCTGGACGATTTTCGGTCTTAACAGTGAGTATCAGAGGATGTTGCTGTATAAATATTTTGCAAATATATAAAAAATATAAGTCCGCTTTCATAAACTAATCAAATAATTGAACTATTTATACCATCTTGAGACGTTTGTTTAGCCAATAATCGTACACCGATATACTGATTTCGTCATCCTCTTTGAGCAACGATTTGGCCTCGTTCAGTGTTATTACTGTTTGTCCTGAACTCTTCTCCAGACGATCCATTAATTGTTCGAACTTGAGTTCGGTGAGATCAAGCCGTTGACTCTGCTGGCTAAGCCATTCCTCATCTGCTGTATCCATATCGTAGTCCGGCACATCCGTATCAAGTCCCAATGCTGAGATAAAAGGCGCAATAATAAGTTATATTAGTTAATTCAATTTGTATTCATTTTAATACATACGTTGCATGTGGATCATCTGTCGTGGCATCTTATAATCAGTTGGATAATAGGTGTCATAGAAAGTTTGATCGGTTGCATACACCTCTGGTGTGGGGATAATTAGGCCAGTGCATATTGCCCTTTGTAAATGATGTTCCTATAATTTTTGTGTGTGTATTTACAATGATTATTATTAAAATTGAAATATTATTCATAGAATTTTAAATAAAATGGCAAATATAGTTATATATGTACTCACCGACTCCTCCTCCTTTTCCATACCGCTAGGCATTTGCGGTACTGCACGATTTATGGCTGAATACTCTGGTAAATCGGGCAACTCCTCCGCCAAGAAGATGGGCATCTGCTTGGACGGATCCAAATGGCGCGCACGAAAAGATAGCTTAGACATGTTGGTAGTGGTTGGTATGTATGGAACGTTACTTTATGGGATAACTTATATAATTTGATTGTGGAATTTATGTGGTGTTGTTTCGTTTGTTGGTGTTTAGTTTAGATAGATATGGATACCAAATGTAACACTAAACGAGTTTGTATACTTGATTTGGATTTTGTGCTGCGGATGCTGCTGCTGCTGCTACTACTTCTTTTAATATTGCTGCAATGTAATGTCGTCGTCGATATTATTGTGTTTGACGACAATGAGCAGATTTTTTCTTTCAGTTTCGATGCTGTTATTAGCCTCTGTTGTATAGAGGATTTGGATGGATATATGCTGCTGCTGCGATTGCTGCTGTTACTTTGTTGTATGTCGATACTCTTATTAAGCCTCAACGACTTAGACTCTGTTGTCCAAGTTTGATTTGTTGTTGTTGTTTTTCAAGCGGTAACAAATACGACTGCGTCTGCAACAGTTGTTGTGCGTGTATCACTACGCGTGTGGTGTTGTTGCTGCTGCTGCTCCTGCTTAAATTGCTGCAGGGGCTGCGATGACGGTGTACGCCGTTCCAGCTAATATACGCAGCCCCTGTGCTGTTACGGCACGTACTGCTGTTGTTTCGACTGACGACGTCGTCTGTTGCTGTTGCAGTTGTTTTTGCTGTTCTGTTGACCTTAAAGGCCTTTACAATCTTACGATTATGTTGTCGTTTACCGGCAACTGTTGCTGTTATATACGGCGTACAATCAGTATATGAATCTTTAATTATATCTTTATCGTTATTCAATTCTTCTCCAACTGCCTTTATAACTGGCACACTATGTGTAAAGTTTGTTTCGCGTTTCTTGCAATTACGCGCACAAAAATTACCACAAGTACAACCACCACAACCACCAGCTTTGGCTCCTTTATCCTGCAGGAGTCGTTGTTGTTTCGCTGGGAAACTACGGTCGATCTGCTCAGACAGCACTGACAGCAAGAGCAGAAACAGCGAAGCTATTTTATTGCAATTACGACGACAACGCAGTGTTAGCAACAACAATAACGAATGCAGCAACTGAGTCGACGACATTTTTCACTTTAAAATCGAAGGAATCATGTGAATTGGCATAATTACGATAATATTTACACATTTCAGTTCATCATTTTAATTAATTTATTATTTTAATTAATTTGAAATTCATTTATTTATTTATACAGTCGTCGTAGTGTATTTGCGTGTTTTTGCTGCTTGTTGTTGTTGTTGTTCCTTTTATTCTTCTCGACGGTTTTTGTTTTGTTTTACAATTTTATTTATTATTATTTTGCATTTCTTTTCTATTAAATCATTAATGTGTGTGTTGTTGTTGCTATTTGCTTGGTTATCTTCTTTCAGGTATAGTCCGCTCATAAATTTGCGGCATATGTTCTACGCCTCGCATTCGTTAATCTATATCAACAAAACAAAAAAAAAAAACAAAAAACTAAACGTAAGTAAAATCACAACAAAACATTCATAAAAAAAAATAGCATTTAAAATCAAGCGCGCGAAAATGCACACCCACACGAACGCGCAGTATAGGTGGGAGAGAGAGAGAGAGAGAGAGAGTGTGTGTGAAATGGAGGCAGCGAATGCGTTGCAATCAAAACACGAATTACCGGAAAATGCAACCGTTGCATGCACTATTTTCTTTAATTAATCATATCCATTTCTTTCTTTTTAAACAATAACAAATTAATTCACTTGGTTTCATTTTTCACATTGCACTTTATTTTAAAGTTCTTCGCATAAATAAAAATGCTAAACTGCAAAGCAAGCCCGTTTCCGACTCCGGTAGACGGACAGAATAAAGAAAACGCTTGAATACAAAAAAAAAAAAAAAAAAAAGGCGGCATAAACAAACACACAAGCGGCGAATTGAGTCGACAATGAAACGAATATACGAACTGAGGCGGCGGCGAATTTGAAAACACGAATTCTTTGCACAAAACACGACATACGAAAAAAAATGCGTTCCCCACTATTGTTTTTCTAACTTAATAAAAAATACGCCCAACGCCGCCACACCGACTAGTTTTAATTGCATCACAATGTTGCTTGCCGTATTTTTCACTGGTTTTTACACAACAAAATAAACGATTTTGTCATAAATTTTGCAAAAATCGTACACAATTTTACTAATTTTGCGTATAGCGTGGTTCTGAGCGCAGAGTAATGGCGGCCAAACACGAAGACTGACGATAACTTCGTGCGCGATAAATGCTTCTAGGCCGTTGTAATGCAAGCATAACGGCTTTGCGGTTTAATTGTATATTTAATTTTTTTCGTAATATTTAAACATTTTTCAAATGCGTACATTCAAAAAAATTTGTAAAAAAAACATTTTTGAGTTAACTATTTAAATATATTTTTTTAGATAACAATAAAACGCAATTCACAAAAACGCGCGCGCAATTAATTAAAGCAGCAACGCCGTTCTAGCACGTATTTAGCGGCGTGGAAGCTTGTACAGCGTCGCTTTGAACACACACACATGCACACACATATACACAAATGAAAAAAAAAATTTTTTTTCACATAAAATCGATTGATTTCACCACAAAAATTTTATCACTTTTATGTTGCTTACTTATTGAAATCGTGATTAATATCACTTGCTATGAACGTATTCTATGTTTTTTCACTGATTTATGCAAGTTTTGAGCACATTACGCGTCAAAATTGTTTTTAAACTGCGTTTTTTACAGGGACCACGTTTTCACTGTGTGTGCGCGGCCATTGTCAATTCTCGCCATTTTTGCTCGTTTCTCATTCGTTGTTCTTGAATGCGCACAAAATATTTTCGGGTCGGTTGCAATTACTTGCACGCAACGTATTTTAATGGGGATGGCATCGAAAAATTCAGCATTTTTCATAGAATTTTTTCAACTATAGAGCGCATTAATTTTGGCTATAAATTTTATAGAAAAAACAATTTAAAAATAAATAAATAATAACATTGCTATCTCGCTCATTATTCATATCAGTGTTGTAAAATTCTCTAGATGTGGATAAGCTATCAAAGCGCTTCCGGTGCACTAGTATTGCAATTCACTAAAAAACTGAAATGCATACAGATTAGCCACCCTGTTGTACAATTCTTCGCCATCTATATCGTTAGAGGAACTGAGTTAGATATAATCAGCCATACAGCCTTAGTTGAGCAGATAAGTGAATCAGGAAAGAAGCAAATGTACAAACAGACACGCTCAGTTTAGAAATTGTTTTCTTAATTATTAGAATAGAAGAATTCCTTCATTCTGGCGCTTTTAAAATTTAATTATAATAATATGGAAACACCAAAATAAAAAAAAATAAAAAAGTGAATAAGCAGTTGTGTACAGCCGCGTAGCTACAGAAAATGTGCGAGCGAGACAAAACAATAACAATATAACGGCACGATTCGAGCGGTAATAACCGCACGGCTCGAGCGGTTCGGATCCGGTCCTATCGTGCCGCTGTGCTACTCTTTAACCTTTCTCATTCGCACTCATTTTTATTATGTATTCCCGCGTTTGTACACGAGTAAATAATACCAACTAAAGAGTTTTCGCTGTGCAAATTTTTTTTTATTGTTTGTTTTGTTTCATTTTAAACAATTTAGTTTGAATTGACGCATCATACAACAATGTATCCTCAAAGTTCACAAAAAAATTCTGGACATTTGCAAGTGATAAACAGCTTGAAATGTTACGCGTCGAACAGAATACAAAATTTATTGAGCTGCACGGCGCCGGCAAATCGCCTGAAGAATTGGCGAATTATTTTCTTACGCCGGCCGAAGAACGTTTGCTGTTGAAACAATATGAAATCTATTTGAATGATTTTTGTCGTCGTTTTGAGCCAGCCATGCCCAAATGTGTATTTGGTACTGCATTTCATTACTTTAAACGTTTCTACTTGAATAACACAGCCATGGACTATCATCCCAAGGAAATACTGTAAGTATTTTTAATAAACAATTATATATATATTTTTTTAATTTGTATTTATGCAGTGCAACTTGCGTCTATTTGGCTTGCAAAGTTGAGGAGTTCAACGTTTCGATTGGACAATTTGTCAACAATATACGCGGCGATCGGAATAAGGCAACCGACATTGTTCTAACCAACGAGTTGCTTCTGATGCAGCATCTTAACTATTATCTCACCATACACAATCCATTTCGTCCGATTGAAGGATTTTTAATTGACATTAAGGTAATGTATCTAAATCTTAGTAATTTCTTTAGTGATTTAATCTATTTTTCTTATTTTTAATTTACAGACACGCAGCAACATGGAGAATCCGGAACGTCTACGTCCGCACATAGATGCTTTCATTGATAAGACATTCTTCACCGATGCTTGCCTTTTATATCCACCATCACAGATAGCACTTGCCTCTGTGCTGCATGCGGCCAGTAAGGAACAAGAAAATCTGGATAGTTATGTGACGGAAAATCTATTTGTGTCTGCACGTGATAAATTACCTGTGCTCATTGATTCGATACGCAGTAAGTTAAATTTCATCGGAAGGGATACGCATTGTGCTTTGTTAGTATAAAGTTTTAGTTCGATGGAAAACGATTAAAAATTTCTTCGTAGGAAGTCACTACGAGCTGGCGTGTTTGTAGAGACCGTTTTTTCGAGGAATAATAAAAACCTTGGTCCAAAATTCTGCGAAATTTTGCCTACAATAGTGTAAAGTATTAATATTCTTTATCCGCTTTACGGTACATGTTGATCTAGCCAGGTCTGTCTGTCTGTAGTTTCATTATTCATTCGCTCAGTTTTAAAGATATTACACTGAAAATCAAAACTTAGGCTTTTCTCAGCGTTAAGCAGTTAAATTGTTAAAAAAAAAAGGTGCCACGCCCACTTTTAGGCACCCATAACCGATTTATGTGAAATACGGTAAAAACACCATCTTCCACCAAATTTTGAGTTTTTATACGAAAAATTGGTTATTTATGAAGTGAATTGTTTTAAATGTGGTACAAACACTTCTTATGGCAACCCATGTTTAGGAAAGGACCCATGGTTGAGTTGGGACCACTATAGCATGTAGCCCCACACAAATTGACCGCAAATATTTTAGTTTTTGTATAAATATTTGGTATTAATGAAGCGATTTTGTCTAAATACTTCTTGTAGCAGCCCATATTCATAGGACAGTGCAGATTATTGTTTGTTTCCACCGAAGTTAAAGCTTTTCCATGTTTTTTTTTTTTTTACATTTTACTCTTGAGCTCTGATGATATTTTATTTCATTTTTTAACTTTCAGAAATACGCTTAATGGTCAAACAATATCAGTTACCAGATCGCGAAAAGGTTAAATTAATCGAAAAGAAATTAGAGATTTGTCGCAATCAAGAAAACAATCCCGATAGTGAACTATATAAAGAGCGTTTGCGACGCTTATATGCGGAAGATGACGATGATGCTGCTTTACGTGATGCATCATTTCATATTGCTGATTCCAGCGCAGATAGCTCACAGATGAACATAAGTCAATGATGGGAAATAAGTATAAAGAATCGATAAACCATTGAAAATATTACGCTTATTTAGTTATTAATTTATGTATATATAAAGTTTAAAAATAAAAAAAAAAATTAAAACAAATAAAAAATTATTCAAATTGCTTTTCATTGATTATTTTGAGTATTTCTTAAGTTTATTAACATTTTTAATATATATGTAAGGTATTCTTTGAGATATTTTGTTATTTTATGTAGTGCACAATCATTTTCTTTTTTTTGTTAACATTAATATTGCTAAAAAATGTTTTTTTTTTTTTTTTATTTAAATGTGTTTTAGTTTTTAGTTAAGCTATGCAAACGTTAATCTTCATCCAATAATTTTATAGATTTTTGTTTAAAAAAAATCACAAAAATTGCTTTCTGTAACATTTGGCTTGTACAATTTAATTGGACATTTTTTTATTATATTTTTAACTTAATTTTTTTTTATATTTTAAACATTTAATTTTTTTTTTTTTGCGTCCGTTTAGGCACTAACTAAGAGTTAGATAACTACTAGTTAGCGCTTAACTGGACTATAGAGCTTAAATTAATTAACAGTATCATCGAATAGAATTGGAGCACATAGTTTTAGTTAAATATTTTTATTGAATTTTTACTTTTCTTAATTTTTTTAACTCTAGAAAGCCTTAAACAATTATGGAAGCACTTTCGACCAGTTTTTTACGCTGCAAAAAGCCCGAAAAAAAGCCAACTCGTATTGTGTTCCAAGCGATCCATATAGCTGTAGCTGTGTGCTTCCTTAATTATTTTGTATTAATAGTGAGCAAGAAGAGTAGATAGTATTTGGAAATTGTTTATAAAAAACGTTTATTTTTTGTTTTTGTATAAAGCTTGTATGCCGCAGTAGCGTTTAGAATTATCGTAGTCCAAAGTATTTATTGCTGCCGATGGTGCTGCTGCTGCTGCTGTGTATCTCACCTTCTTTGCCACCACCGGGAATGGTAACGTTCATTTACAACGAACTACGAGTAGCCACAAGCACATCAACTTGTTGCTGCTACGTGTTCGTTATTGCAGTTGCACACGATATGCCCGCATGCCAACGCGCCCAAATATTATTATAATTTTTTTTTTTTTTTTTTGATTATTTGGGCTGCGTTGTCGCGCGGTAAATCCGGCCCCTGTCATGGTAGCGATGGGTCGTACATGATGAAAAAATTTGAGTCAGACCAGTGGCATCGTATGTGAAAAAGCACTTTTCGAAATTAAAATACGCAAAAGTGTAAAATTGGTCCGGTCGGTTGTTTTCGATCGATCGGAATTCTTAGATTCGTAACAACACTCATGCAAAACTGTTTTCGGATTTATGCAGAATTTGATTTTTTTGAATGAGCATAAATATGCGAAAACAATTTCACAATGAGGTTTTCTTTTTAAAATCTGATTTGAGATCATTTTTTAACTTTGTTCGTTTTTTTTTTTAAATCAAATGGGGAATGAGTAAGAAAGAGAGGTAAAGAGCATAATGACTGTGTTGAATTTAAGCGATTGTGTTGAGTTAATATTGTGTTGTATATTGCAGCTTTAGCGCGTGTGTGTGGTGTGTTTTATAAAAGTGAGTGTGGTGTGTTTTGAAAAATGTTGTGTAAGTTCCTTAATTTTTTTTTTTTTTTTTTTTGAAAGCACATGTTTTTTTGATGTTAAGAAAATAAGGAGAAAAAAAAATTAAAAAGAAAATTAATGAATTTAGAATGAACGTAGAATTTAACTCAAATACAGTTAAAACATGTTTTTTTTTTCTTTTTAAGTGTTTAAGAATAATCAATATTCAACAACCAAGACCAACAAACATATATTTCATCAATTGCAATTAATTTTGTTATTTTTTAAAGACATTAAGTCTGAATTTTTGATTTTAATTTAGTGCTTTTTTGCATTGTGAGAAATCTATGGATAGAGCAGACATTTAAATATGCCACACAAGTCGTACGCGCAAATTTATATTTTTAAAATTAAGTTTTTCTTCTTTTAATACGAATGATTAAATATTTATGTTACGTTTACGTTACGCGCCTATTTCAGTAAAAATTTATACCTAAAGTGTGTGTAATACTGACTGAAACTGAACGTGTTATGAAACTGTGGCGTATACTGTAAAAAAATGCAGTACTATTTTAGAGCATTTATTCAAATAGAAACTTTTTATTAAAGCAACGAATCTATTCGTACATTTTACGCGTAAATTCGTATATTGTACGAATACATTTGTACAAATACAATGTTACAGCATTTATTAAAACAAAAAGATTTTATTTATGCTATAAAATTATGTTTTCTTTTATAATTTTTTTTTTTTTAAATACACGCCACAGTTGATGTTTTTATTTGTTAAAAGGTTAGTAAGAAAAGTTGAGTTACTAATTATTTTAGAAAGTTTTTGTAACTAAAATGCTACGTGTCACTAAAGATTAGTAGTAATGTACTTAGTTGAATAAAGATCGAAATAGTAGATTTAAAATTCTATGGGAAAATATTATTATGAAAAAAAAAAAATATATAATTTTTAATTAAACTACAAAAAGTACTAAATTATGTACTACAATTTGCGTGAATTTTATTATTTAAAAAAAAAAAAAAAATTTTATTATTATTAATATTATTGTTAATTTATATTGGTTTCCAGTGAATGCACAAACTGGTACTCAACTAGAATTACTGGTTAGGTATATAGAATATTGTCAACATTCACAAAATCAAACAAACAAACGTACAAACAAAATAAAAATAAATTTACTAGACAAAAAATTAATATTTATATTTTAATTATTAAATAATTTGCACAAACAAATTAATGAAATAAATAAAAATAAGAGAAAATGGTGAAATCAATTTAAAATTTAAGAGTGCACATGTTATGTACGCTGCTGAAGGTAATTGTGGTGAAATGCAATTATGAGCGAAATAACCGTTAAACTTACCATAACAGCGCGCACACAAGAGAGAGAGAAAGTGAGAGCGTATTGATGAGCAAAATAATAATGAACGTTGCCTGTTATTGGACGGATTTTCATAATGAAAAAAATGTGTAGAATATTTTTATGCGAACAAGCAAATCGCATATTTGAAAATGAGAGAGAGAGGAGTTTGAGAGCGAACGCATTATAAGCTAGCGTTATGTTGCGCAAACAGCCTTTAAGCATTTAAAATAGTAAACGAGAGCGAGCTAAGTATGTACTGTATTATTAATATTTTTTTTGCTTTAAAGAGAAATAGTTAATTATTTTTTATATAATTACTAAAAGGTGCATTTAAATAAAAAGCGCTACAAAATGGTTTTTATTAAAATTTTGTTTTTATTAATTTTTACTGAAATTAAAAAAAATATTAAATTTTAAATTTTTTAGTTTTTTTTTTGAATCAAAAAGAAAATATTTTTAATTAAAAATTAAAAAACTTATTTATGTAAATTACAAAATTCAATAAAATTCAAAACCATCTAAAAATAAAAAACCAAAACACATTTTTTGTATGAAATTTTTAATTTAGAATGACTGTTTTTTTTCACTAGCATAAAATAAATATGTATGATCGTTGTGTTCTATGCTTCAGCAAGACTTGAAGCTAGAGAGAAATTCAACTTACAAAACTAATTATCACTGCGAAAATTGTCTCAAGAAATTTTTGAACTTAAGACAACTTTTGCTTTTGTTTAAAAAATTCTACTTTTTTTTAAGTTTATGAATGATTGAAAAGTTAAGAAGAGAGTTAGTTCTTTTCATGATGAAATTATAATTTCATCATATTGTTTTTTTTCTTTTCGTTTCGTTTCATTTCGTTATGATATGATTTAAAATTTGTAATGATCTTTACTTGACTTAAAGTCTAAATTTTATATAAAATTTTTTTTGTATAAAAAAAAAATAAGCAAAAAATAAATAAAATATAATAACAAATTTGGAATTAATTATTGAAATGAGCAAAATCGATTTGAACAATTATCTAAATAATTTCAATACTTTTACTACGCTAATTATATGCTTATTTTATGATATAGTTTCATTATTAAATTATTTATTTTTTTTTTTTTACATACATACATAAGTAGTAAATCGTTGAACGTGTTTTTTACGCATTGCATTAGCAAAATCAGTTGCATAAAATAATTTTTTATTTGTTGTGTTCTGCATTTCGATTTGCTTGGAAACATTTGGTGTTCCTAATTTCGTGTGGAACTGACGACTTCGAAACATTTCAAAATTATTTGTTAATCGAGTAATCGGTTTGGTTTTTTTGTTATCGATAAAGTGCTCAGTAGTACACCGACACATTTCGATAACATCAAATGGAATCGAAATATAGCTTCAATTTTTTTATTTTGCTTAGCTGCAATAAGTTTGTTTAACGATTTACATTCTTTTTTTTCTTCGAGCATTTCAAAACAAGTGCATGAGTATCTAAGTAGTATTTAGTGTTTTGACAACTTTTCTTAAATATTTACAAAAGAATTCAGTTGCCAAGCAATAAATTTATAATTTAGATTATTTATATGTATGTAGATTATGTATATATATGTATCAACAACAAATTAAAATATATGTTTATAATTAATTTATATGTATATGTAACTACTAATTTATACTAATTAACTTAAGCACTACATGCTTTCGAAAGAACGAGCGAACGTACAAATAAAAATGTATATCGAACGTCATGCATTTATCGATAAGTAATCGAAAAGTTTACATCACTATTGTTTCCGTAAGCGCAATTGCAATGTAAACTTTACGTTAAAAAAATGATTTTATGTGCTTCTTTATGTAGAAGAGTTATTATTGTTGTATACTTCAAAACTAATAATTTCAAATATTTTTACAAGTGCGGAATATTTCTTTTTGCTATTTTGTTTTTTAGGTTAGATTTTGGTTTTAACAGGAAATCAATTACTACATAGAAAATTAAATTTTATAGTTTTAAAGTGTGTTTTTTTAGCAGAAATGTTTTTTATGTTGTATGACTTTGTGTTGTTTTAATTTAATTATTTTTTTTTTTTTTATATAGTTTTATGATCACGATTTGTTTTTTTGTTGCTTTATCTATTACGTAAATGTAATCGATTCAGCATACTTTTTAGCAATGTTGTTAGTATTACTGAGATTATGATAAAATGATAACCGTTTGGTAATAAATTTTTACTAGAATTGCACATATCTTCCTCACAAAAGCACATATGTCCATTGCCTGAACTTTCCATCATGCAGACGTGATCGACCATGAACAAATTTATCTGTAATTGAGACGTACACATGCGCCGCACTACTTCGTACGCTGTGAATAATAACAAGAGAAACGTGTATTTTTTATTTTAAGATTAACGACGACACATTAATATTAAATATAAAACTAATAAAAAAAAAAAAAGAAGAAATCTAAATTAAAAAATCAACTTACGCGATTTCTGGTGGCGCACCATTTTAACACAGCAGCCATTACATGTCATTAAAGGAGGCTGATCGCGCGGCAAAGCTATATTTATTTAGTTGAGGCATAAAATGAGAAATTAATATTGTATATAACATATTAGGCTATTGAGAGAGAGAGTTTATATTTTCTCTCATACTGAGTGCATTGCCAATTGAATCAGGGAAAACACGAATTTCTGCAAACTTTTTAGACCGATAACCAAATGAGACCAATTTTGTTTAGTTTAGATTTTGATATTTTTTATGTAACATAATTGTCCGTAGATATTTTTCTTGATACGCACCTGTATAATTGAAAGGATCCTTGCAGCGTGCATCCGTCCATGAGTCACACTCATAACAATATATCGAACGCGCTGAGAGAGCGAAAGATATTATATGAATTAATATGAAATCATTATAAATGATAAACAAAATTTTTGATTTGCTTCATTTTTTTTTTTTTTTTTTTTTTTTTTTTTACTCATTGCAAAATTCAAAATTTGTACTAAATATTTTTGTTTTTTTTTTTACTAGTTATTAACATTGTTAAAAAGTTCATACATACATAAGAAAAATTTTCAACAAACAATTAAAAAACATGCAGTGTATGTGAAATGATGTGAATATGAATAATTTTTTTTATTTTTATAAGCATCTGTTTAGTGTTTTACATGCTTCAATAATTTGTATTTATTTTAATAACTTACTATGTATTTTAAAGTTTTGTTATAACTAAATAATAATTAGATCCGCTCCAATTAAGACTTTCAATAAAAAAACAAAAATAGTGGATTGAAAAATGCAGGCAAATGTGGCCATCGATTTGATTAAATACGAGAACTACTAGTTAAAAAGTTTGAGAAGACTACGAAATAAAATCGCGCGAAATTCAGTGATAATATATTTTATGCGAATTGCCAAATCGCCAGCGATTTCTGTGACATGCCAGAATTTTTTTGTTTAGAAAGGACGAAACGAATTCATGGTAAAATTTTTAAGCAATCGTCAAATCGCCAGCGATTTCGTGACATGCCAGATTATTTTTCTTTAAAAACGAAAGAAAGTGAATACGTCAGATCTAGGTATATACTATTTAATGCATAAGATGGCGACACCAATGTCTTCTAGTCCTTTTAAATGTCCTTCGGATTGATTGTCTGAACTTAAAATTTGACTTGTGAATGTAAGTTTAGAAAGAATTTTTAAATAAATTCAATCGGTGTTGGAAGGTCTGAAATTTTTCTTAAAAAAAAAACAATTTAAATTAATGAAATATGATCAACGTTGTGCAAAAGCTAATAATTTTTAAATTGGTCTACTAAGCCAGTTATACCGATTTTTGATAAATTTTAATTAAGTTTTGATAAAATTGATTAACAAATTTGAATTAATTTTTTATGTGTTAAGATTTTTGAAATTTTAATGTGATAAAAAATTTAATGTTTATAGAAGTAAAACAAATTTCAAGTGCAATTCTAAATATATTTTTAGGTTTAACAGCTACGAATACTAAATACGTATGCACTTAAAAAAATTGCTTATCATTAAAACTGACAAACAAGACTTTCCACACACATAGTTATTATACATATACATAAAATAGGGATTATGCGATTAAATATGTACATAGGTAACTCGCATACTTATATATAAAAATATTTAAAAAGAAATATACACTGAAAGGATTTAATTGCAGCGGAAGTGAAATCTTTGCCGCAATATAGAATGTCGCGACCGTTTTTCATATTTTTTTTTTTTGTTTAAAATAATAAAATAAAAAATCTAAATAAATGCAAACTTAAAGCACATTTATATTAATTAAGATATATGTTTTTTTTTTTTTAAATATAAAACATTTAAGAGCATCATTGCCCACTGTTGATTTTTTTTAATGCTTTTTTTTTCGATATGAACACAAATATTTTTTTATTATTTTTATTTTTATATAAATTTTAACTATTATGCTCAGCAATCAAAGTCCATCGATATTATAAATTATAGAAAAGATTATATATATATGTAAAATATATATTACGATTTTACGACGTTTAGTTTTAATAAAAAAATTAAATTTTAAACGGATTCTTGCATACTTTGACACTCGGCTGAGACCGTTGGAATCCATATAAAAGTTAAAAATCCAAATATTGCTGCAAGTATTTTGTTATTTGTTATTTGATATTTATTATTTAATTTTTTTTTTAACGGGGAAAAAGAGAAGAATAGAGACAAGACGAAAAAAATAAAAAAGAGAAGAAAAACAAAAATATTTGTGAGGGTCTAACTAATTGTGAAATATTGTGTTTTATGTCATGAATAGAAGAAAAACCATTAACATTTTAAGACAAGACAAATTTTTATATTGTCAAACGCCCAAATATTTACTAAGACACCGTATAACACTAGCTTTTTTTAATTCAGTAATCTTTTTTGTCTGTCTAGGCGACTTGAGTTACGAAATTACAGGTCCAAAGGTTAACAAACACCAAATAGTGTTTTAGGAATACAAGTCATCTGGTTCCACAAATTTAATAGTCATGTTTTTTTTTTTTTGCATGTTTAATAACATCGCGAAAAGTTTAATATAAACACCCAACCACTATGATACTTCTACGAGTCATAGAGGCGATCCATATTCAGCCTGTACCGTTTCACTGCCCATGGTGCATTATAATGTGAATCTATGTATTTATATTGCAAGTAGGTGGTGAGCGTTGATACAAGTAACGAAAAAGTATCGATATTAAAAAAATTCTTTAACTGTACCACCATGAAAATGCATTGAAAATCATTCTACGATATTCAATTTTCCTTTAGATTTATGCAATTATCTAAATTTTTATGCAATAAATCGATGCTTTTCATATTTAAAAATATCGATACTTTTAGGTAAACACGCATCCCTAATTGCAGTCCGAGTCGATCTTCGAGTCACTTTGTCAGTGATTCTGTCCACAGTTTGAGCATATCACTAGCTCTAACTATAAACTACAAAGCCGCTTTTCAAAAAGCTAGTATTATAGGCGTCCTTTTTTTATATTTGTTTATTTTAATTTCAAAGGATTTGCAGTGTTATTTGCTTACTTATATACAAAAAGTCAATTTTGTCTGAGGACATTGCACATTTATCTAGATACTTTCACAAACATAAATACATAATTAAATTATGTTAATGAGCACTGATGATGTTTGTTGATATTTGTACAATTGTATTTTTATATACTCTAAACACGTAAATTTGTTACGAGATTTAAAACGTATTAAAGGCAAACAAATGAGGCCTTATTAAGTACAGCGTACGTCTCAGTCTAGCAGAACACTTTATTATTAAATTTCAGAAACATACAAATTTCACGGACAGACGGACTCAAATCTAGCTATTCTTTTTAAAGTTGGTGTCTATTTTTAAGTGACATTCTACGATCAGCGTGGAAGCCATATGGAGAGAAGCATATGAAAAAAAAACTTTTTTAGGCAAGATTACGTGTGTAAAATATGAAAGCTTCGGTTTCACCGAAATTTTATTTTTATTTATTTATGAATTTTGTACAAATCACAAATTAAACACAACGAAACTTTTTTTTTCATTATATTACAAAAACAATTTTGTTAGTAAACTAAAAAGAAAGAAACTTCTTATTTATAATTAGTACAAACTGAAACAAACTCAATAATTAATTATTTCAATTAAATAAATTTTTTTTTTTTTTAAACCAAACAGAACTTACATGGAAAGCAATTATCGGCCAACGAAATTTTTGCAAATGCCAAAAGTACTTTTGTTTTTTTTAAACAAAAAAAAAAAAAAAAAAAAAAAAAAAAAAAATCAATGAAATAAAATGGAAAATTTACAAATTTAATAATTTTTTTATATTTGATTAAATGTTGCGCAACGTTTTAACTTTCATCAATTAAGTTATCAGTTGGCACTTTAAAAAAGGAACCAAAAATTAATTATATAAAAACATGGCACAGTAGCTAATTTGCAGGAAACTATTGGCAAACATCTGTTAGCACACTCGTTATAATTTTTCATTGTGAATTATTCGCTTTAATAAATTAATTTTTAATTTACTTTTTTTGAAGCAAATGAACCACTGTGCGCTGTGCGTATGCCCTTCAGCTCACACATCTGTCTGTCTGTCCGTCTGTTCACATATCTGTCAGTTAATGTATCTTTCAGTTTAATATTTGTTTTTGCTATTTTTATAAACTATACAAATTCTAAATTTGTTTAGAGAATGCTTTTAAATAAATCAATGCAAAAATATAATAATTTAAGCGCATAAAATGAACAACAACAAAAACAAAATTATTTTTTAGAACACTTTGATCTTGTTTTTCTTTTTGTTTTTGTTGTTTATTTTAATGAAAAACTTTTTAATTGGAATTTGCCACAGCTTGACATTAAATTGTATACAACATTTTTTTAAAACCTATTTTTATATACTATATATATAAATATGTATATACGATATCTATTTAAAAATATATAGAGTTATGTACCTATTGTGCAGCGTAGGTGGCTAAATTTTTTATTGTTTTTTTTTTTTGTATAATATATTAGCTTTACTTTTATTAGTTACAATTTATCGATTTATTTAAAAAATAGATAGTTTTCTTAGACCTGTCATACATACCTGTCAACGCTAGCAGCCATTTATTGATTGCAATATTAAAAGTTCCCATTTTACTTTTTTGTTCCGACTTTATTTTTGTTTGCCTGCAGCGGTAATAATCATTTAATTAATTCTGTATTGAATTTTATTAATTAATGTAAACGCACCGATGAATTGTTTATACAAATAGTGCAAAATTATTGTTTCAGCATTCATCTGTGTGCACTTCTAATAACTTTAATCCGCTACAAAATTCCAAGTTGCCCAATTTTTTATGTGGCACATTTTTGACAACAACTGAAAGTTTAAATGAAAAATAATTAAATAGATTCATGAGACTCTCTAAGATAAACATAGTTTTGTTGAAAATATTACTCATACGCCTAGTTGAACGACATACAAATAAAAAGCAGACATAGAGGCCGGCATATTTATATAATGTAAGTGTGTCACTTATATTTCTATAAAATAAAAAAATTACATAGATTTATGCAGCTCACAACATTTGATCATCCTAAGATAAGTATTAAAAAAAAAGGGTCTTGCAATAAAATAATGTTCCGATTTAAAAAAGACTGGAATATTGTCATTAAATTATAATAGTATAATGGTAAAAAAAAAAGTTGTCATACGAAGCCACCAGAAAATTTTTCTTAAGAACCGTTTTCGAAATATTTTAAAATCGCGTATTTTTAAGAACGTTTTTTTTTATTTTTTAACAGACATCGCAGGAATGAATAGTTTTATAATGGTGCCCTGTACATTGTTTAAAGGTATTTTGTCTACAAGACGATATGATACTTGTAAGCATGAAATGCGTATTCTTTGTTGAACTCCTTTGCTTAGAATATTCCAAAGATTAGATTTAGAAAAAAATGATATATATACTAATATATATATATATATATATTTATATATATATAATATATATGAAAGGTTTAAAATTTTGAACTTTTGGAACCATAAACCAATATTGCAATAATCCGATGGGCAGAATTGTGATAAATTATTTGTTTCCGCGCTTATCTCCATTTTAAACTGATGTCTGCTGTGTGCTCTGAAAAGTATGCTATAAAATGTTAAATGTCAATAACCACCGATCATATCACAAAGCGCTTTACAGTTAAGTTAGTTCCAGTTTCATTTTACTTTCGTTCCATTTTCATTTTGTTTTAAGTTAGAAATTATCATTCAAATTTCTTATTTTATTTGAAGTGGGACCTCCTAATGTGCGATTCGCTTTTACTCATGCAGAGTTCAAATATTATTTACTTCATATGCGTTGTTTAAACTACCAAATAATCGTACAACCTACTAAATAATCAATTAAAATGAACCAAGCCAACACACGAACATAATTCATTTTACGAGTATATATTTTCGCTGACGTCGCATTGCCGTTTTGTTGCTTTCGCATGTTTGCAATGAACTTTGGCAAAGTGACAAAAAAGAAAAAGCAATCGTAAAAGAAAAACGCTTAAAATAAGCAGCAAATAAATATCATTTTAATATTTGAAAAGTTCTAAAGAAAAACAAAAAAAAGATTAAATTTATTTGACTTGAAAATACGCTACATCCAATATAAAGAGCAATAATGGTCAAAATCATCATTCTGATCATCTAAAATAAATCATGGCATTCAAGATTGATTGTTTTTTTCTATTAAAATATAGGAAAATGGAGAATGGAGAAATGGAATTCGTACCTTTATATGCATGAACTGTCTTTTACATTCGTTATCAAAAATTTAAAATACTCCACAACTCCAGCGGGTAGAGTGTGTAAAAAGAAATCAACGAGTCAAAAACGCCGACTGCTAAATTTTCCTTGTTTAGGGTTTTGTGACAACTGATGCCCTAGATTCAAAATAAAATGTATAAAATACGAAATGAAATTCTGACATCTGCAGCGACCGACATAATTTTGTTTATATTTTATTTTTTTCTTTTCGCTATTTTTTTTTTAGCTCATAGAAAAAACGCAACAAGTGGTTCACTTATTTTGTTTCTTTTCTACTTATTCTTTTGCTATAGACAATTAAATCGTTTAACTAGCATAAAAACAATTTTGCGCAACATGAAACCTTAACATTAAACAATCCAAAACATTTAAATGTCTATTTTGTGCCGGAAAAAGGATGTCACAGCAGCACAGATAAACTTAAGCTTCAAAGAAATAGAAAGAGAAAGAAGATGCTACATGTATTCATGTGCTTTAAAGTGAATCCTCGAGAGAGAGAGAGAGTGAGTAAGAGCCTGTATGTGTGCATGTGTACAAGCAGCAGGTCAACGGATGGGGTTGTGTGCATGTATAACTCCAATTGTTTTTGTTGTTGTTATTTTTGCCACATGCTACTGTGTTGTTTGTTGTTGTTTTGATTTATGTGCATGGCATACCTTTACATTGATTTTTCTTAAAAATATTATTTTTTTAAATATTCCTTCGTCTTCTCACTCCTTAATTGCTAATTATTTTTGTTTTTACACAATTTTTGCCGTTATGCGTCTCGCAACCATTCGTTGTTTTTGTTGTTGTTATTATTTTTGTTGGTGTTTCATAATAAATCGATTGAAAACGCTGTTTGTTGTTGTTTTTTTTTTTTTTCAGAAATCCAATTGCACTTGACACTTTCTTTTCTTGCTTCATTGAACACAAATATCAATAAGGTTTCTCATAATTAGTTTAGATAAAGAAGAAAAAAAAACACTTAAGACAAGTCGCAAAAAGATGCTTTGACATTGAAATTACATTGTTGTATTGTATTGATTGCATAGAATTTGGGTTGCAAAATTTTATTTTTGCTTTGAAAATGTAGCACAAATATTTTTCCTATTATATTTATTTTATATGCATCGATTATTTTACTAAGTTACACTTTTTCACAGATTTAAGTAATTTTTTTTGTTTTAGATTTTTGCTTGCGGCTTGGCAGAAAATAACGTTCGACCGACAACGACGAAGTGTGGACCATACGAGAATATCATAGTGAATGAATGAGTGTTCCTGTGCTATAAAAATACCAGAGTAAATGACCCTGTGTTAACACTAGATATCCGTGTGACTTAATTGAATTTAAATAAATACGTTTAAAGCGCTTGAATGCGATTTGGTATTTTTTGCAGAAACAAGCAAAAGTTAGTTAATTTTTAAAATACTTTGAATGAATCCATTAAGCTGAAATATAAGACCATTTTTATTTGATGCTTGATTTTTATAAGCCTATCTCAAAAACGGTTGGCATGAACAGAATATGGTGTAAAACAACATCTCAACCAATAAATCATCGTCCTGATAGCCTTTGTGATTTTGGCCCAAATGTTCAGTTAGATCATGGTCAACATAAAATACGTACTTAACATTTCCGTAAATGTAATGGGTTAATACATGAGTAAATGAGCCTGTGCTCAACTGAGCGACCCTGTTACAACAACAGCTGACGTTTTGACGAAATTTAAATAAACACAAAAATAAAGATTTAAAAAAAAACGCAATTGTTTTATATATTTTTTTATAATAAGTTATATTTGCATAGTTATTTTCTCAATTTAAATTTTCATGATAAATAGCTTTTTTTTCTTTTTTAATATATACTTCATTTAAATTTTGATGTTAGGAAAATATAGCCGATGTAATATATTTTTCATCTTGTATCTCTGTTACTCTTTTTGTTTTGTTTTTTTTTTTTTTGTAAAACCGTTATTTTGTATTTGAATATGCGTTGTGTTTTTTTTATTTTTCTTATTATTTTTTTTTTGTATTTACATTACTTGCAATTAAAATTGAATTTGTTAGAGTTTTTAAGTTATTTTTTTAAGTGTTTTTTTTTTTTTATTCCTTTTTTTTTTTTTTTTTTTTTAGTGGTTTTATACAATTATTTATAATATTGCATCGTTATGATTGCCATTTAGCTCTAAAACAGTTAACGAGACGACGACACAAACCAAATTGATGGGTACAATAATTATTTTTTTTTAATATATATGTTTGTATGAGTGGTATTCACACATACAATTATATATATAAATATTTATATTTTGTGCTGGGATGTATTCTTTTGTTTTGTTTTTTTCTTTTATAAAAACTAAATAATTTGTTTGTTTCTTTTTTTTTAAATAAATTTATCAAGTTTAATACTTTCAAATAGCAATCTTTTATTTAATTGGTGTTTTTTGTTTTGTTTTCAATCTTTGTTAAGTTTTCTTGTTTTAAAATTTGACATAAAATATTTAAACGAACACCAAAAAAAAAAAAAAAAATTTTTTTATTAACAGTTACTTGTATAAATCGTATTTGTTGTTTAAATTCTATTGAGTTTTTGTTGTTGTTGTTTTAATACTATTTTTATTGTAGTTCGTGTAAACATTGATTTTAATTAGTTAGTTAGTTGCATCAAATCTAATTACTTAAATAAGAACATACATTAGCTTTGTTCACTTTTCCTTTTTTTTCTCAAAGTTTTTATGCGTTTAATGAGAAAGCCATAATTTTTGAAACTGGTAACATACATAATAAGGTGTAGTATTTCGTTGCATGTTTTTTCAACTCTCTGGAAAATTTACTCCGTATAATTTCAACACGGCTATTCCCGTTTTCGGTTTTATTGAGCGGTATTGAAATTACTAGTTTTCGTTTTGAATAAATTACATGAAATCGAATTGTTATTAAAAATAAAAAAAAATTTATATTTTTTTCTTAAAGTTTTAAACAAAATCCATTCCGATTACTTTTAGTCGAAAACGATAACATTTCCGATAAATTTCACAAAATTTAAGCTTTCACTTCAAACGCATAAATCGATTTTTTTTCTTCAACAAAGTCATAGAAACGAAAAAATTATAAAAAAAAAAGCTAAGTAACTTGTTATTGTTTTATTTTTTCGGTTTCTAAATTTGAACAATATTTTTCTTTATTCTTTTTGATGAAACATAAATACATACATAGAGTTATTATAGGTTTTATTGTTATTTTTATATGCATAAATTTCGGAACAATAAAAGAGTTTAGTTGTATATTTTGTATTTTATTTTTTTATTCTTTATTTTAAATAATCGCTTCAACGACTTTAAAAAAAACAGTGGTGTGCACATTTTCATAGAGAATGTGTTAGTATATTTTTATGTGTGTGTGTGTGTGTTTGTGTGTGTATATGCACAACACTGCTTTTACTTCATATTAGATGCCTGTAAAATTATTCATTTAATTATTTTTATTTAATTATAATTTAGTAAAAGTAAAACTCAGTTAATGTGTTTGTTATGTTTTTTTGTTTCGTTCGTTTTGTTTATAATTTGACAACTAAAATGCTTACAACTAAACATATTCGTAGTTATATGTGTATATATATATATATATATCATTTTGCATAATCATTTATCGAGTTTTGTTTTTTTTTTAATAACTATATTTATATAAATGTAAATACGTTTATAATTTTTTTTCCTTTTGTTTGTTTTGTTTTTGCGTAAAAGCGTTAGTCTAATTATACACTGCAGTGGTCTTGGAACAAATCACAAATCAATTGTTTTACATACTTATAATCTTTTTTAAATTATACAAATGTATAGCATTGGAATATATTCAAAAGAGACTAATTTTATATTTTATTGCTAGCTGCCTGCGTTCACTTTTCTTTAATTATTTTTCTTTTAATCTTTGGTAAATTTTGTGAACAATTAATTTTTTTTTTTTGTAAATTAAATTTTAGCTATTTAATTTTGTCTCACTTTGAATATTTTCCATGATATTCATTTGTTTACCCCGCCCCCATCTCCAACGTAGTCTTTTGCATATATATATATTTTTTTTGCTTCATATTGTTATTTGTAAATATATTGCAAGCAAATATATAAACGTCAGCGATGTCAATGTCAGCGTCATTATAATCAGAAACGTACTTAGAAATATATACAAACATCAGTCAGTCGGACCCTTGCACAAGAATTTTCTGGCGAAGCCAATGGCCGAATCTCAGAGAATCTCACAACAGCGACAATAACGTGGCCGCTGTCCAGTTGTTACAGCGGGAGGAGTAACCGGTGCAAAATATGCATGCACCTTTATGTTGGGTAGATGATTCTGTAAAAAAAAAAAAATTATTTTGTAAAACTAAAATTAAACAAAAAAAAAAAAAAAAAGGTTTTTAGCCACATCTGCCTACACATTGAATGTTTGTGCACTGTACTCAGATAGATATAAGTGATTATGTAGCAGGTCCTATATGATTATCTCGTATATAGGAACTGCGACATCATGCAGCTAGAGCCTACTCAAAACTAGTCCGCACAGTTCACGAAAGAGCGTAGTTTAAATGGGCAAATATTGGATAGCTCATGTAGCGATTGGAACTGCCATTATCTATTAAACGGACGCATGCACTCCAATGAGCCAATGGTTAGTAAAAGTTGTTGTTAAACGAGCGAGGTCTCTACACGAATACTGCAGAAATTTTTTTTATCGCTTTGCGTCTAATCTTGGCCAAATCAATCTAGCTTTTCTACACCTATCTAGATTCGTACAATGGTTTATGGACCAAAATGGCGAAATGTTTTTTGATGGCAAAGATTTTTGCATTCATTGGGATCTCCACCTGGACCGGTGAGGAGTTACTGGCTGATCCCTTCCCTAACCAGAGTTTCCGCCTATTCGTTTCCGGGAACATAGCTATGCCCTGGGATTCACGAGAGAGTAATAGTGTTGAACGACCAGCTGCATTCAGCCGATTTTTATAGTCTCTTAGCAGCTTGGATTTGGTGACATGATTGCCTAAAGCCTGTATTGCAGCTGGACTGTCCGAGAAGATGGCGCTGTACTCACTCGTTTTGCATTGCACATGCATGTTTGCAGTTTGTCTTACCTTAAGTTTGCGTATTGCTGCTCTCGAAATCATCTGGCAGTCGAATAGTTCGATGCGCTGCAAATTGTGACAAGATACTAAATGCTCTAGGGTACGATCGGTTATCAATGGACAATTATCCAGTTCAAGGACGGAGAGACTTTCAGCTGCACAACTGCCGGCAGCCAGCTGACGTATGCCATCATCGGTAATAAGTTCGCAATGCGATAAAGTCTGTCATAAAAAAGAAAACAAAAAAAATTAATCAAATATGTTTGAAAATCCTTAAAATAAAATTTAAAAACTTTTAACAATTATTTCTAACAATTTCATTTTTATATACCAATTTCTCCAAACTGGGACAACCGGTAGCCAAATGTGCTAGGGTCAAATCTGTTATTTGGCTACACTCCTCCAAATCCATACGTTCTAGATATTTACAATTGCGACCCAGCGCCTGAAATCCAACATCTGTAAAATTGCGACAACCGGAAACCTCGAGCGTATTTAGCAAATGATTGTGCTGTGATAGCGCCATTAGCGAGAGATCAGTTAGGTCAGCACACTTAGAGATGCAAAGCTTTTGTAATTTCGGACAGTTTGCTGCTATTTGTCGAATTGACGTATCGGTAATGGCCTTCAAATAAATAATTATATATATAAAAAAATAATAATTATAAATAAATCATATGCGCACCTCACAGCTATGTAGATTTAGCACCATTATTTCAGGACAATATTTGGCCAGGCACATGATGGCATTATCGTTTATCTGTTTACAACCTTTGCTACAAAATTTACGCAATTTAACACAACCGCGCGCCAGCGCTTCGACACCGTTTTCCGTTATAAGATTACACCAGGACACATTTACTTCAAGTAGATTCTGCAACAACAAAAAAAAAAATACCATCTTTTATAAAATGTATCTAAAAAAATTATTTTAAACTTACCGGACAACCATCCGAAATATATTTTAAACTATTGTCAGATATGTTGGAGCACGAGTCCAGATTAATCGCTGTTAACTTTGAACAGTATCTGCTTATAGATTGTGTCGATACATCGGTAATTTTCTTGCATTCAGACAAATCCAGATGCTCTATATTGTGGCAGTGATTCGCTAGAGTTCTGTGCATTTGCGAATGAAAGAGCATTAGCAAATACTCTTCTGGCTAGACTACACTATACTATATGTATGTTTGTATGTACTATGTATAATAAATAATAGAGGGCGCACCTTATAGATTGATCCCCAACTGATTGGCAACCGCGCAGCGAGAGAGATTTCAAGAAACCGCCACATCGTTGTGAGATATTCTCAATTACCGGCCCCTTCAAAGCGTAACAAAAGTTTTTTTTGTTTTGTTTTGTTTTTGCATATATATGTATACATAAATAAATAAATTATAATTATTATGAAGATGATATATAGATATATAGAAATAAAAGTATATCATATACGAGTATGCTTTAGATTACGCTTTCATTTTATACCTCAATATCACGTTGAAAGTCAAATAAATTGATTTTCTGCCAACTGGAACCGTCCAAAGCAAGCACGTTCCAATATTTACAGACCTAAAAAAAAAAAATAAAAATAAAAAGCAAATAAATAAACTTCAGCTTCAGATAAATTTTTCAGCAGAAAGTTGTGAGATGAGACAGTGAAATATACTCTACTCAAAAAGAGAGTTGAACAATTTCAATAAAAAATTAAAATTGTGGAATAAGTCTAAAAAAGGCCTACATCAGAGAAAATCTTTAGTGGGTTTTAAAATTTATATAAAAAGTATTTTGCTTTCTGCGAAACCAAGTTTCTGTTCTACAAGGGCACACCATAAGAAGTCTTAATCTGATGTCATAAAAAATAAGGGGATATCGTTCCAATTTATATTGTTTTTGAGAATTTAATTTGTAAAGCCTCCAAAAGCATCTAATAAGATGTTTCAATGGTTCAAAGTGAACCGTATACACATTTTTATAAGGTCTAAATTATTATTAGATCACTCTAAACCAAATTAAGAATATTTTAATAGTACTAAAGTAACAACAAATTTGAAAATTTTGTAATTTTGTAATGGGACTATATTTTAATATGTGATAAAAAAAATTTCTTTTCAGATGATAATTCTAAGAATCTAAGTTTAAATTGTTTATGAATCTATATTTTTTAAAGTCTTTTGGTGCTTATCAAGCATGTACATACATCTATACTTCACAGGGGTTTTCTCAAAAACCCATTTCAAGGGAAGTACCCTCCATACAAATCTACCGCAATATTTTGGATTTTTGCGTAAAGTCGTCATTTATTCTTATTCTAGGAAGTCTATGTTTAGTATATATTTTACCTGTGATAGTCCCAATGAAACATCCCATTATGGGAAGAAACAACAAAATTTTAGGTATAGCCCTCATACAGTTATACCAACATTTTTTTAGTTTTTCGGTAAAAATTCAATACTGTCACGCCTAACGCAAGATCTCAATTTCTTTTAGATTCTCATTTTTCGTTAATATTTACCTGGGCACAACGACACAAAGAGACGACATCCAGGTATGAAAATATACGTAAGACTATTTCCTTTGGCAGTTGTTTAATGAGTTCATCGTCTGGCGCACTTAGGAATGTTTGCTGTAAAAGTGAAAAAAAAAAAATAAAATAAAATAAATATTAAAACATTATCATATCGTACGTAAGCATCGATGTATTGGTTTAGTGAAATGTTTGAAAATTCAATAAAGAAGTTTATAAATGTGCGCAGTGAAAATAATTATATAATAATAATAAATTGGCCTTAACGGAATCTAATCTAAAAATTATGTTATTTTAAAAATTTTCTTTTTTTTGAAATTTTAGGGTCATTAAAACGATGAATAAAAATTAAGAGTATGAATGTTTGGGTTTCTGATTTTGTTTGATTTTTTTTCTGGATATATTTTTTAATATTTACGGGCGGCGTATCCTCAAACGCAAGATTATCGTTCATTTTGATGATAATGCTCGTATCGGCAAAGCTTGTATCGCTGCTGCCAGCACCACCAAGAACACCGAAACCACCAGCACAACCGCCGCCGTTGCTTTCGCTAGTCAATTGCAGTAGATTTGTATTACCCACTTTGATGCCGTTATCACCGCTGCCAACGCTGTCAACACCGTTGCCGCTGCTGATGACTTCAATGTCACCAATTGAATTAACAATTGAAGTTGTTGTTGTAGTGCTAAAACTGGAACCGGTAGCGTTTAATTCAATAACAGCAGCTGCTGTACCAATCTCCAATGATGAAGATGTCGATGATGATGCCGATGCCGATGAAGTTATTGCTCCAGATGCTGCTGTTGCTGCGGCTGCTGGTGTTGCAAATGTTGCTGTACGCCAAATACTACCGCAAATATCGCTTATTAATTTTGCGCCGTGATTAGTATGATGATTTGTTGTGGTTGTATTATTATTATTATGGCCAACGCCACCGCCGCCGTTGCCGTTGCCGCTACCGCTGCTGCTACTTATTAAGCTCAAATTTAAGTTCAGATTATTATTATTATTATTTGATTCACCGTTTTCACTCTCACTGCTATGCGTTGTTGGGCACAAATGCTCTTCACTATCTGCACGACCGCTGCTACCACTACTGCTACCGCTATTACTACCGCCACGGCCACCGCTATCAGTGCCCACAATTCCAATGCCACTAACAACACCGCTAAGGCTTTCCGGCTCCGGCCTTTCACCACCACGTATTTGTCGCGCAAACATCAAGTATATCAAGAATATTTATTTTATTATTGAGAAAAATCACTTAAATAATATATTTTGTTTCTTTTTAATGATTTTTCTTAAAAACACTTTCGAATGCGTTCCGAAATTGTACAACTTAAAAAATTCCTTCGTAGGATTGCTTCTTATTTTTTGAATATTTTTTTTTTTTTTTGTTAATTAAAATTTACGAATAATAATTTAAATTTCCACATTTATGCTCCTCAATAACGTTTTGCCAGTTTTGCTGTTGTCTCTTGACTCTGGATCTTTAGTGCTGTTTTCTTGAGACAAACTTTTGTTGAAAAAATATATAAATAAGAAAGAAAAGAGATCGTACAAAATGGCAATAAAAGAGCTCCAAAATATATACTTAAAATATACTTAGGTATATGTGTATATATTAGTTATAAAAGAAAAAAAGAGCGCAAGAGAATGGATATTATCAAAGATATATAATAATAAAGTAGAGATACATATATAGTATGTGGTAGAAGAACAAAAGTAAGCGGGAGCATAGTAGCTACTTTGTATCTAGATGAAAGAGCAAACAATGCGCTTAATAAAGATGACTTCAATTAAATGGTCAGTCAACGGCTGTAGGCGAACAACATGCGTGCGTCTGTATGTCCGTCCGTCCGTTCGTCTATCTGTCTGTCTGTCCCTAATTACGTGGTGTATGTTTTGCGAATTAAAAGTGATGGAGCGTTTTCAATTTATGAGTCAATAAATATCTATCTACAGTATATAGTATACCATACATCCATACAAATATGTATGTACTATATGAACTGTTTTGTTGTAAAGATGTGTTGAATGTTTAGTATGTTTGTGCATAAATAATGTCTACGACGAAGTATATGCAAAAATGTTAATAGAAGTCCTCGAAGATAATTTTAAATTGATCCTCATTCCGATCGTCAAAATGTTTTTGCCCGAAGTTCACCGTGTGAAAATTAGCGGTGAAGAGCGTTAGAAACGCTTATTTTGGCACAAGACCTCGAGATTGCTGAATTTTTACACACTTACAAATATTGTACCTTTTGATTTACAATTTGCTGTCTGCTAAATGAAAACGATTATTTCGGAGACTATGAGAGATAAATCTTCCATGTTTAAAACTTAAACTCTAGTCCCAATGATATACACCAATACGGGTGGGACCAACACAATTTTAGGTATAGCTCCCACAAATATACCCGATTTTTTTAATTTTTCTATGAAAATCCAGTTCAATGAGATATGGTAGTAAGATAGGACTTAACTAAAGGTACAACATTTTTTTTTTTTTGGTCTTTTACCCAAATTTTCTCGAAAAGCAGACTGTTAAAACTACCAAGTTCTGGTTGCGACGTCAAAAAAGTAGCTGTTTTGTCATCAAAAACAAGAAACGACAAGGTCAAGCGAAAAATATCGAAGACAAAGAATTGAATTGAAATAAGGAACTACACTGCTAGCAGCAATACCGAAGCGATTTAAAATACCGAAGTGATTGATATAAAAGTCAGGCTTAACTGGATGTGTTGATTGATAATTAAAGACAAAAACTAGAACTAACGCCCCTCACGGTTTATTGGAAATACTGTCGAGCATTATTAATATCGCAAAAATTGGATTGTGTTGCAATACTTTGCTGCAGCACTGTAACAGTCAACCAAAACACTTGCTGCTACATGTATATGTATCAAATACATACAAAGTAGCTGAAAAAAAACGAGGTGAAGGTCATGTAGGATAACAAATAGATGCACACTTATGTATATGATGCATTCCAGTGTGCCTATGCAATATATGCAAAATATTTTGACTCGAACTTAAAGTGCAGCAGCAGCGTATCACTTAAATTGCATTTGTCACACAAGTATCTACAATGTATAACACGCTCAGCTCAGCTCAGCCACCAGCACATGCATACATGGTTCTAAATTAATAAAAGCAATTTACCACTTAATTTTTCAGTAATACACAAGCTAAGATATGTTATTTAGCTTTACTATAGTGGGCGGTAGTGAAAAAAACACAAAAACACAAAACAATAATAATAATAATAATAACAAACAAATGACACACAAGATTTCAACTGATTAGAATTTTTGTTTGTTTTAAGTTATATGCAGATACTTTTTATAAATAGATACTTTTGAGATTTTAAGTTTTTTTTCTATTAAATTTATGCAATGAGATGCAACGATTTTGTGAATTTCTTTACTGTTTTTAGCTTTTTTTTTTTCTTTTCTTTTTTAGTTACTGTCGAATAACGAATACAAGGCCACAATGTCACCGAACGAAACTGGGTCAACGCGAGCGAAATGCAAAAGTTATGTATGAATGAATGAATGAGTGAAAAAGTTTTAATAGAATATATTCCTATAAATGTGTATGTGTGTGTGTGTTTTTATATGTAAAACGCATTTTTTTATACGGAAATAATTGTAATAAATAAAAAAGATAATTTCGATTAAAATTAAACAGCTGTGTTTGCTTTTATTGGCATTTGTTTTGCAATTCAGATTGAATAGAATCTTTCAGATACTTCGCATTGCATTGCTGCTTTGATTTCATTGTTGTCTGGATTGGACAGCGTTGCAGCAGCAAACAAAGAAAATATGTATAAACTGAATCATTTTTCTTCTCTTTTTTTTTTTTAAAGGCTAATGAAGCGAATGAAAAGAGTGTGTGTGTTATAATAAAGGGTGTTTTAACTTTTGTATTTGGAGTTTGATAAAAAAATATTTTAAATAGAAAGAAATATATATTTAATAAATTATTTTTTATATTAAAATTCTAAAATAAATATTTTAAATTTAAAATCAGTTCATTTTTTTTTTTTTTTTGAATACCCTTTAAATAAAGTTGCAACAGCGCAAAAAGAAACAACAACAACTACAAAACAAAGTAACTGATGTTGCTTTGTCGACTCTAAGGGAGTGTATTATAAGGGGCAGGAGGGGGTTAATGTCATGAACGCAAACAAAGCAGCCAAATAATTTCTTTGACAAAGCAAAACAAAAAAAAATCTGGGGTGAAAGAGAGAGATCGAAAGCTATAAACTTAAGAATAAAAGACAGTCATGAAAGAAGTAAAAAAAAAATAAAATTAAAAGAAAGGAATTTTAGCCACTTTGCTGTTTCTTGGTCTGTTACTTTGCTTCAATGCGTGTGTGTGTGTATGTGTGTGGGTGTTTAAATGCGTCTGTCTGTATATGTATGCATGTGTGTGCTTAGGTTTGCGGCGCCTTGCATGCAATTGGCGCATTGCATTGAACCCACACAAACACACACTCACACAAAAACAAAGTTCTTTCCGTTATGTATTTACATACAATATAAGCAATTTATTTATTTATTTATTTGTAATTTTTTGTTGTTTTTTTTTACTTACATCAAATCGATGATTACTGCGTCCCGAATTGGTCATTTTATGTTTATTTCGCAGTTATTTTGTATATTATTATAAATATATACATATGACAGAGTATCTGTGTATCTCTTATGTTTTTGTGTGTGTGTGTGCAAAATTTTCTTTGTTCTTGTTGTTGTTTTTTTTTGTTTTTGCTTCCAAAGATATTTTTTTTTTTTTTTTGTTATTTTGAACTTGTTTCTCAACTTTCTGTTAAAGTAAGAAAAATTCGTTGCAATGCAATTCTTTTGCTTTTGCCGTTGACAACATTATTTAAGGCAATAACCGATTTTATTTTCGTTAATAAATGCGTAAAAAAAATTTTTCTCTGTCATGCATTTTATTTTTCACCAGCGCGCACTTACACTAACGCAAGAGAATACACCACAAATAAAAAAACGCACTCTTTGAGCAGAGCGCAGAATGCAGAGTGAATGAGATAGATTGTAATAAAAAAGAAAAAAACAACAACAACACAGCAACAGCTTTATTATCTTTTGTCTTCTTGCGTTTTTTGATTTTTTTTTTTTTTTTGTTGTTTTTTTTTTTTTTGTTTTGATAGACAACGACGACTACGTCGAATAAAGAAAAATCAATTTGTTTTATTTAATTCACAAAACTAATTTTGTATGCATTGCAAAAAAAATGTACATGCAAAATATTTGTATAAATTTTCTTTTGCTCTTTTTAAATATTTATTATTGCACTTTATTTTGGTTAATTTGCTATGTAATTGATTTTTCGCTCTCGGTCGACTGAATGTTTATTATTGCACCGTCCAACTGTGCCTTGCCTGTCTGCCTCGTAAGAGGAACAGAGTTAGATATAATTATATTGCGTCTCGTTCGTACTTACATCGTACCTTGCAACGTAGCAGATGCGTTCGATCCTATGAGTGCGAGCAAAGCAGAAATAACCTTAAATAGGAGTGAGCAAGAAAGCGATAAAATACAGCACAGCACACATACAGCTGTTATTAGCTGTGTTGCTCGCACACATGGTTTGTGCAGACCTTGTTTAAGTGTTGCAAAGCATTGAAAAGTTTATATTGTTTTTTCTCGCTCGCACCTATATGGCTATACTTTGGCGCGCAAGTTAAATTTAAAAACAAGGAAAATCGTTAACTTCGTTAAAATCGAAGCTCTCGCTTGGCTGTTTCTGTGTGACAGCGAGTGTTTTCTTTTTGTTCAGTTTTTGTGTAAATGGGGTATCTTTTTTGGCGTTTGGAGCTATTCTGGGGTTTTGAGAGCACCATATGATATTTTGTATTCAAAAATATTCTGTGTACCGCACTAATAACTGTTACACTTTCAAATTTTTTTTATGGTTTTCCAATATTTATATAAAAAATTAAAACTTTTGAACTAAATTGTACAGAAATTGTTTCATAAATGCTAAAAGCTCTGTCATGTTCTCTTTTCCCGTTACACATATACGGGTTTATTCAAATGATTGTACTTCTTTATTTGCTATGGATTTTGAATATTAATCTTGGTAATTTTTAAGTAACCAACAAATAGTATTTAAAAAAGAATTATTTATGAGATCCCCCAATTGTACAAACATTTATGTTCCAGGTTAAAACCAAGCGCCCGCCCATACGGGTATTTGCTCGGTTACCGAATTAATTTTTATTTAAAATTACAGAAATATTGTATTTGTAGATTATTTATAAAAAATTTTAAAATAGAAACATTTGTAGCTAATTTTAAGTGGAAATGCGAAAGGTACAATTTGACTTTTGGCCTATGGTTCCTTGGGAAAATGTTCATAGAATATCCCAAAGATTACGTTCATGCTATACACTTGGTCGCGAAAATAAATGATAAATAATATTGGATTACTCCATCATCACATTAACTTCCCTTTTAAAGTTTTTGTTAAGGAAAATATATTTGTTTGTTTCTTTTAGCTTAAAATTATATAATGTCCAAATCAATAAAATTCGTTATTATGCCAATAAATGGCTAAAGGTAAATTTATTGTGACCGGTATAAAATATTCTAGTTTTTTTTTCTAGTTTTTCTGTTAGTATAAAACAATTTAGTTTAATACTTATAGTTTCAAGAGATACGAGGTTTATTAAGAACGTTTTTTAAAAATTTCGTAAAAGTTTTTCGTGGTGCCTTTCAAAAAAAAAAAATACTATAAACAAAAAAAAAAAGTAACTGCTCTACTGATACAGTTTTATTACATCCCTTGCGGGGATCGAACCCGCGACCTTTGGATTAGAAGTCCAACGCGCTATCCTCTGCGCCAAAGGGACAGACGTCTTCTGGAGCGCCAATATCTCATTACAACTAACTGCACTTTTTTGTGTTTGTATTGTATACAATTTGTAGAAGGCTTCTGGAGCAGCTGTGTAAATAAATTCATTTCTGATTGCAAATACATTTTTTCGAGTTAACCTATTGTGACAAGAATATATGCAAATATTTGTTTAATCTGAAATTTTTTTTTTGAATTAAGAATATTCTTATCTTCAATCGATATGTATTAACAAAATTGCATTTTGTCAAAGCTGAGGGAACAAGCCTCGGTGGCGCAGTAGGCAGCGCGTAAGTCTCATAATCTTAAGGTCGTGAGTTCGAGCCTCACCCGGGGCAGTAACTTTTTTCTGTGTGTTAATTTTAAAGACTTGGAAAATTAAAAAAAAACTTTTTAATATTATAATTTTCAAAATTATTACAGAAATTACGTCATACTGAATCCAATTCTTCAATTTCACAACGATTGCATCTCTATTAATACGAAAAATGGATAATCCTAATTTATAGCTTTAAGTAAACTATTAAGAAGCTTATTTAAAATTATTTTGGAAGTTCTCTGTTCCTTTTTTTTTTTGCAAAATAATGTAATTTAAGACATTCTTTAATATTGCAAAAAATGTACATGCCCCGGGTGAGGCTCGAACTCACGACCTTAAGATTATGAGACTTACGCGCTGCCAACTGCGCCACCGAGGCTATGTTCGGTGTTTGTAGAATGAACTAAAAGAAATAAAAGAAAATTTGTAGAACACAAATATTCTATCAAAAATTCTTAATTTAAAAGTAATTTTAAAAAAATGTATTTTATATAAGAAGTATTTTTTTAAAGAGCGGTTTTTAATTAAAAAATAGAAATTAAATTATTTCAATAATCAACTAAATAAACAGTTGTGACACCAAAATCTTAGAGTATTGGTAGAAGTGTTTTGGTGTAAATACTCGAAAATTAACACCATTACCCCGACATTTTGTGAGTTTTCATTGATTCCAAAAGGGTTGACAATTTTTTTACATATTTTGAATTTCTATACAAAAAATTCAAATTTGAGAGCTGCTAAACTGAAAATGAAACCTTTCAACTCAATTTAAAATATAAAACTCAAAACTCTAGCGAAAGTTTTTCAGTGTCACCCCAGATAAAAAAAATATATATTGTGCTCAGCACATTATTTTTGCACTAAATTTTTTATAAAAAATCAATCTTAAAACCATTATTATATTATTCTCACCCCGTTGTCCTGCCACAGAAACCCAATTTCGTAAAGCTGCCTATTCATATCCTTAAGCTCTCGCTCGAATCGGCAAAATTTCGATAGTGACAAGACAGAATTTAAAAATTTTATTTCTTAATAAATATGGTAAATTTCATCGTAAAATTATATATTTTGATCTAGTTACCATAGGAATTTGTAGAACTCGAGAACTTAACAAAAAGAACACACCTTTAAGAATTTATTTATGCAACGTACAGTTTTATTTGTACAGATACATTATGTATGTATCTGTAATAAAATTTTTTTTTTTTAAATTTATTGTGAAAACAGCCTTAAGAAATTTTGTATTTGAATAAGAATTAAAATTTTAGAATTAAAACTAATTCTTTTGCATTCCTTTTTTATTCATAAATTTTTAAATTTGCATTTTAGCAACGCCGTTGTTCATAGCCTCGGTGGCGCAGTTGGCAGCGCGTAAGTCTCATAATCTTAAGGTCGTGAGTTCGAGCCTCACCCGGGGCATGTACTTTTTTTATTTGATTTATATATATATTTTTTTTTATTGTATATTTTTCTTGGAAAATAAATGCAAATGATTAGTCGTGTGCATCTAACAGATTTGCACTAATTTCAACAAATGTCAACAATTGATTTCTCGCTTTCTCATTTACGAGTATATGAGCCGCCATTTTTGCTCTTCCATCTTGACGCATCTTGGCTTGATTTGACATTGAACTTAAATTAGTTTCGATTTGTACATTTCGCGCTGATTGCTTAGATTCACAACTTTACTTTGCCTTCCCCATATACCCTACACTGCCTACATTATGCTGGCGTTTAAAACTAGTAGACAAGTGCCAATTGGTTTCATTTAGCATTTTACATTTCGTTCCGGTAGATTGAGGCGTGAACTGGACTGAATGGTCTCTAGTATGACGCAAATCGAGTAAAAGCATTAAAATGTGATCAATCAAAAACTGTATTGACACAATTATACGCTACAGTTGTCCTCATAATTTTTCCGGTTTTTTGCCATCTTTCGCTGCGTTTAATTACTTTTCAAACTACTCTCGTATGTATTTTAAAATTACTGTTAGGAGGCAAGTTCAATTATGTACAAAGTTTGTCTTCAAATTTCTTCGCATCTGTTGCGCTTGAATACATTTTTTTTTTTTTTTTTGTTTAATAAATGAATTATTTATTTTGTTTGTAAACAATTCATTTGACATCAGTTTAAAAAAAAAAATCATCAGCATTTATTGATTAAAAAATTGACAGCAGCATAAGCAAATGTGTGAGAAATAAAAATTTAAAAATGCATTTTCAAGTTTCTGGGAAAATGTCAATGTCCCACAGAAACTTTTCATTCATAAAACTTTTTTTTTTTTTAAAGCAGTTCACTGACTTTCTTTTAAGAAAACACTTCTCAGTTTTTAGTGGATTTAAACAACGCAAAAGTAATTCTTAGAATTACAAAATAAAATAAAAAAAAATTTGCAGAGGCATAATTTTTGAAAATTTGTCTTTCCCAGTTTATGCAAAACAAATGCAAGTGTCTCGCTCTGAAATTGGCTTACTGCAGCTGTTGAATTGAAGGCGTTTCAAATCGATAAAATTTCTTGTGTAATATGAGCAATAATTGCGATGCGATTGAAACATGTCATGCAACATGTTCGCAGTGAAGGAAAAAAAATTATCGAGTTTAGCTCAGCAGAAAATCAAAGCTTATGATTCAAAGAAGTCGTCGGCATTTGGGCTTTTAAGAAATTCGATTATACTAGAATTTCAACCGGAAATGCCTCTTTTTTGTGTACAATCACAGAGTCAAATTCTATGGAGTCTTAAAACTGCAAATACAAAAACAATTTCAGAGTTGAAATTTTTTAATGCAAAAATCATAAATCTCAGAGTCAAAGTCTATATAGGAAATAAGAGATATAAACTGAAATATTTGTCGGTACGTAAAAGTCATATATTAATTTTAAAACAACAAATAAACTCACAGCGATTGAAATTCACCCAAAAAAAAAAAAAAGGAGAAATAAAGGTTTCCGTAGAGATTTCAATTATTCATATATGTATATATTTCCTCCTCGGTAGTTTATTAGTTGATCTAACATGGCTCGACTGGGACTGGTCTTGGTCATATTCAAAGAAGTACGTGGTAAATGGCCTTCCAACTTTGATGTCACACAAAATCTGTTTTGGTTGGTTGTAAATTTCTTCTAAATTCAATAAAGTAATGAATATAATTCACAATTAGTTTAAACTATATTTACAAAAATTCATATTTTATTTATTTTGAAAATAATTGTTGAACTAATTGAGAACTACATTCATTACTTCATATGAATTTTAGAAGAGTTTTAAAGCCAACCGAAAGACATTTTACGTGACACCCCTGAATATAAAAAAAAAAAAAAAAAATTTACAGAATTTTTTCTTTATTTTTTTTTCAAAATTTGTTCTATCTATAAAATGTCTACATTAATTTTCTTTAGACGCTGAATCATTTTATATCGACTCTAAGTATTATTGGCAATTGTCAGATGAAATATTTATAAAAAAAAAACAAGAAAAATGAGATACAAACAATTAAGTCAATAAATAGTTGTTGTCTTTAATTCATTGCATAACAACTGAATTGTTTTAGTTTTTTTTTTTTTGTTTATTTATTTATTTTTTTTTTTTTTTTTGCTGACAATTACGTCTAGGAAAGAGCAATTTGTTAGACAACTATGAATTCGGTTTTGGAAAACAGAAATTTATTCACTTTTTAAAAGTGAATATTTTTAAAAAATTTTGAAAGAGAGTTTTGAAAATTTCAAGTTTTATTCATAAATAATAAACAATATATTTTTTTTTTAGTTTTGCGTCATTGCGTAACATTTAACGTCAGCACGAGAAAAGTACCCTATACATTTAAAATATGTAGGCTATATTAAATATTGTACATAAAATGGCGTTCGTTTGACTGCCTGTCCATGCATTTGTCCATTAAATCATTTAATTTAAACGATTTTTAATTAATTTTTTTTTTTAATTAATTTAATTAATTTATAATTAATTTTTTTTTATTCAAATGTAATTCTAGAACCATTTAGATTTAGTATAGGGTACCTTGTCGTCAGGCTTTAAGAGTGTTTTTACGTTCTTAAGTTCAAAGCGTCGCGGTTATTTTTTAAAATATTTTTTTTTCCTCTTTTCAAAGTCATAAAAATGTCATCAGGCACCTTAAAACTGGCTAATTAGCTTGACTACGTACGTACGGCATAGTTTTATACATAAAGCCAGTTTCAGTTAAATTCAAGTTTCGTTAACTAATAAAAACTTGTAAAGACACTTTGAAAGGCATTTCAAAAAAAAAAAAAAAAAAAAAATAAATAAATAAATAAATAAAATATAGAATATGTCAATTCGAAATGGAAATAGCGCAAAATAATTTAACAAAACGTGACAAATTGCTTTAGTTAAATAAAAAGAGAAAAATTTATTAAAAAAAAAAAATAAATAAATAAAAAATAAGAATATAAAAATGCTTATAAAACAAATTTGCACAAGTCTTTCTTTGTATTTGTTTGAAAAAAAAAACACGTGAGTTTTAAGATACAAAATTATATTTTTAAAAAATACATACAGACACAATTAAATGCTCATAAAACTGATAAATTAAAAAAAAAAAAAACAGAAACCAATACATAAATCTAAACGTGTTACAAGCGCATAATACATGTGTATAAAATGTATCTTAAAGATACAAAGTTCATATATCTTTAAGATACATTTATGTATGTATTCATATGCCAACTGGTTTACGTGACGTCACACACGGGGCTTGGCAATACATATTTAAAAAAACTCAAAAGATACGCTCAATCTTAAACTCACTCAATGTATTTTTTAGCTCAAAAAATATTTGCGTTCACTCATTGCTCTCTTTAAGTGGAAATCTTTTTTTATGGAATTTTTCTTTATTTTTTTGAAAAACTTAAATTTTTTATTTAATACCCTACATTTCTGTATAATTAATATTTATTAATTTGCATATTTTTTAAAATTTTTTTGATTCATTTTTTTTATGCATGCTTTTTCTTTTTACAAATCATGACGTAGCTTAAATTTTGATTTTGCGTTTTGCGTCTGAACATTGCCCTAAACTGGCAATTAATTTTATTTAAACAAAAAAAAAAAAAAAAAAAAAAAAACAATACATATAAATTTTATTTATTTTTGCGCAAATAAAATAATTTAAATGAAATGCGATTTGTTCGAAAGCAAGCAAACAAGAGAAACGAAAACGAACTTGTAAGATCGTTCAACGAAATTGAATTTAGGTGAAGTGGAGCAGCGGAGTGTGTTGTGTGGAGTAATGCAAAATCACATGTTGGCCTCTTTTTGCTTCTTTTTACAACAACAACAACAACAAACGTTATACACCAAACAAAAATCTGATTCATTGATCTTTTGCCCCTCGCACGCTCTCTCTCTTTCTGCCTTTCATTTTTCTATATGATCATACTTCGATACATTCCTATTGTATACCCCTCGCACGTTCTCTCTCTCTCTGTGCCTTTTTCATTTTTCTATATGATCATCTTCGATACATTCCTATTGTATCCCCTTCCGTGTCCCTTTTGTACACTTTTTTTATCTGTCTCTTTCATTTATTTAATTATTCATTTTATTTGACTGGCCGGCCGGCAGGCATGGATGGCTCCCTTCTACTGTCAAATAAATGGAACAAAATGAATGGAAAATTTCCAATTTTGATTTTTCTTAATGTTTGCACAAGTGCGTATGCATCTATGTATTTGCATTTTGTTTCTTTGTGTATTTGGAAATTTTCCATGATGCCAATTAGAAAACAGGACAAAACACAAAAAAAAGTTCCATATAAAAAGTCAAATAAGAAGCAATAAGATAAAATGGTGCCTTCGAATGAGCTTGATTAAGAGATACCTTGCATGCATTTCTTTTGTGGTTAAATTTTTGTAATAAGAAAAAAAGGAAAAACATTAACTTCAGTGGAACCGAAACTTAAATACCCATCATCAAAGGCTTAGATAGAACTTCGAGATGGAATGTGAGAGGGTCAAAGGTCTGATACAACTCACTCAAATCTTAAGCTGATACTCAAAAAAAATTCGAAAATAATCGGTAAGTTTATGTGGGGCTTATGCCTAAAAATGAGCGTGGCACCTTGGTTTTCTCCAGTAGTCTCTGAGTAAATCGCTTTGAAATAAACAGACGGACGGACGGGCACGGCTAGATCAACTCGTCTCGTCGAGCTGATCAAGAATATATTTATGGGGTCTACGAAGTCTACTTTGATACGTTACAAACTTTCCGACAAACTGATTATACCAGTTTACACTTTATGCAACGGTCTGACAAGTATGAAGCTCTATTGAAAGATACACTGTATGAAATTTTTATCTACCTTAAGTTAAGTCTTATCTTCGTACCTTTCCTCATTATATTGGATTTTCATACAATAGCTCAAAAAGTTGGGGTAAATTTGTGTGGGGGCTATACCAAAACTATTTTTGTAAAAATATTTCTTATACCCGTTACACATAGTGTAAACGGGTATATTCAGTTTGTCCAAAAGTTTGTAATGCATTGAAGGAGGCATCGGAGACCCCATAAAGTTTATATATTCTTGATCAGCTCGATGAGACGAATCGATCTAGCCATGTCCGTCTGTTTGTCTGTCTGTCTGTCTGTCTGTCTGTCTGTCCGTCTGTCCGTCTGTTTGTTGCTATGCGATTTATTCGATGAAGATATAAAGATATTGGGCTGAAATTTTAAACTTAAGCTTTTCTCGGCAACGACTATGTTAAGTTCGAAAATGAGAGTGCCACGCCCATTTTTAGGTATAGCCCCCATACAAACTTATCGATTTTTTTTCGATTTTTTGTTTAAAAATACTAATTATTTATGAATGTACTCGCTCCCAATTGGGTAAAAACATTTCTTTTGTCATCCAGGATCAAAACCAAGACGCCACGCCCATGTAACGGGTATTTTAGCTTCGGTTCCACCGAAGTTAACGTTTTTCTTTGTTTTATTATCCGATTTTCGACTTAACTAACGCACGGCTTATATTCAGGAATTAGGTAAGCACAACGTTGCCAATTGTAAAGTAATTTAAATTTAGGATTAATATAAAAAAGATTATCAAATCGAAATTGTTAAATTGTTACGATTACAATTATCAATGCGTGCTTGTTTATTATTTTTTTATAAATATTTTGTTTATATTTTTTAAAATAAATATTTAAAATAATTACTACTTACCTACATAACATATAGTATACATTTAATATCTTCCGCATTAATTAGATACCTTTTGTAGCGTAACTGTTTGCAATGACCTTGATAATGATTATGTCTGTTTACTTGTGTACCTTTGATAAATGTACATACATACATATGTACTGTGATGTACATATATACATACATACATATATAAAATACCTGTTGAGTACATAGAAACGCAGCGCTGCGCCTATTATCAGGCCACATGATATATGTATATAGTATTATATTTACATATGTAACTTTATTTACCCAAGTTACACAGACTAACTCTCTCTCTCCTTCTTTTTTCAGAGATGTTTACAATTTCTTTATCTAAAAACAAATTAAATAAACACAGCAGTTTTTTAATCGTAAAGTAAAAAAAAAAAAAAAAATTCTAAGATTAAATAAAATTTTAAATACTTACAGAGGTGAACATAAAATTGGTTCAAATGGGAACACATATTTTTTTTATCGAGCGTGTGATGGAATGCGAGCAAAAATAATCGAAAATAAAAATATATTTTTAAGAAAATTTTAATTCAAATTCAATTTATAAACTTTGATCTAGAAACCATTACAATTTTGGCTGATTTAGATTGTCTATACAGTCCGATTGAATTCTAGCACACACCCGATTAACTGTATACATTTTCGTAGGAGATTTCTAAAGATTTCCAGAAAGTATTAAAAGTTTTCGACTACTGTAAAAATTCTATAAAAGAATTTTATTTAATAAGATTTAAATTTAAATAAATTACATCAACATTACACCTTGTGTTTTTTTATTTATTTATAAATGTGTTAAATGTTTTCTTTTTTCATTTTTTTTATTTTTTTGTAATTGAGTGTAACTCAACTAATTAAACCGATCACAATATTTACCAATGGCACTATCACGTTTAATTATTACGTTAATCCCTTGGCTTGGCATGAGAATATTGGATGATCGCGCGCGCTACTAAAGAGCTTAAATCGAGTACATTGTAAATTATATTTTAAACAAAGTTACGCATATATAGGTAATAGGTATACGAGTACATTAAAAAAAAAATGATTACATTACCAGTTACCATATTTATTATCGTTCAAATAGATGATTTGTTGTAGTTCAAATTGGAAAAAATAGAATTTATTTTGCGCGTGCAGATTGCAAAATTCTTTTTGTTAATTTAGAGCAGCAGAATACTTTTAAATAATCACATGCAGTACGCGTATGACATTTATTAAATAATATACTTGTATGCATAACAACAACAAAATAAATATAAAAACGATAATATTGACTTAAAATTTATTCGTTTCAAATACTTCCGACAATAAAAGAAAAAAAACACGCAAATAAAAATGCTCTCGATTTTGATTGTGTGACTGAAATTTTCTAAATTGATATAAAAAAAACGCAACTATTTGGTCTGGCGGAAAATCAGGCCAACACAAAATAATAAAAACCCGCAAAACCCGTTCCTTGAAGAAAATCTTAAAAGAGACAAAAACACAAACTTGGACTGCCACAAAAAACCCAAAGTTGTTCCCTTCCTTAAAAACAAGGCGAAGAGCATAAAGCAATATCCCTCAATTCAGTTCAGACCACTCAGTGAAACCGAAGCTCACACGAATCTTTCAATAGTATATTTATGATCATCAACGGTTTAGGTAGTTTATAAGGTCTCAGATGTCTCCTTTAATGCGTTATAAACTTTCTAACAAAATGATAATATCCTTCACACTATGCTATCTGCTATAATATACGAGGTGTGTTCAAAAAGTATCGCATATTTTGTGTTTTTTTTTTTAATTATTAATTTATTTATGAATATCTATTTTGTCCCCTTTTAAAGTAATCCCCTCCCGATAAAATACACCCATGCCAACGTTTTCTCCAATCCTCGAAACATGCCAAATAGTCCCTCCATTCCGGTATAGCGGTTTCTTCGATTTAGCTTTTATCTCCTCAATTGACTCGAAACGCGTTCCCCGGAGTGGTCTCTTGAATTTTGGGAATAGCCAGAAGTCACACGGTGCCAAATCAAGCGGATACGGTGGTTGCGGAACGATATTGGTTGGATTTTTGGCAAAAAAAGTCACGAAAAATCAGTACAGTTTTTAAAAAAAAATCATCATTTTTGGTACCAACCGAGACTTGACACGTTTGAGGCCGAAAACATCCTTCAAATTAATTTATTAATTGATGTATTAAATGATCCTTTCGATACGCCAATTTCATCAGCAATGTCTCTCATAGTTAATCGACGGTGCGAAGCAGTGTTACTTTGGATGTGAGCATCGTCCGTTGAGGTCGATGGTTGATCAGGGAGCTCTTCGTCTTCAACACGTTCGCAACCTTCTTTCAACAATTTATACCAATCAAATGTTGTTGATTTTGGTAGAGCTCGGTCGCCATAAGCCTTCTTCAACATTTTTAACCATTATTCCATTCAGAAAAAAAAAATTGATACAGATTCTTTGATCCATTTTTTTGAATAGGTAAAAATCGAAGACGATCCAAAAGACGTGCAAGCAAAGCAGCTGTCAACAATTAAGTGAACATTCAAAATGGCCGAGCTTATCGGCATAAGTGAGAGACATGAGTACCAACAAAAGCCCACAAAAAAATCGAAATTCGAATATACGTAACCCGCGAAAATTCAAAATTCGCGATAATGTTTGAACACACCTCGTATAGTATTGTATGTTAAAGATGATAAAGACTTTTAATATCTTAAAAATGTTGTTAAAATTCAGAGGGAGGCGTGAGCGACCGTATCTACACCATATAAACCTAGACAATGTACCCATAACCATCCAACAAATTCTTTTTTTTTAATGATACTTTGTTTGGAACCTAACAGAACCACAATTGAGTATATGACGATTATAAATTTATACAATAATTTGATAAAAAAAAAAAAATTTCATTCATTTATAATTATTCGATTAATTGACTTTGTTAGACAAGTAATAACGTAGACGCCTCTAAAGAATTTTTACTATTAATGTAAATACTTAAAATAAGACAATTGAAACAAGTTGAACTACATTTTCATTAAATATTCAAGATTCCATTTCGATCATATCTTTAAATCGTTCATTTGACCTTGCACGAAGGGCGTCTGCTGCTAAGCTGCAAAAAAGCAACAAAAAAAAAAAAAATGATCGAACTGACTTTGCATTTTCTGCGCAATTGTAACTAAAATATTTACATAGTATCTACTAGAATATATTCTGCTCAATATAGTATATATAGTACATTCTTGAATAAAATAGCTGCTGCTAGGCAAGGTGTAAGGCTAGGCTAGGGTAGGCTAGGGTGTATCGTTTGTCGATACGTCAGTGAGTGAGTGTATTCGTCAGTTGCCGTTTTTCCGATCGTTTTGTCTGACTCTTCGCTCACGCGCTCACGTGGTATTTATTGAAATTAGCAAATTAAGTGTAGACAGGTTTTTATTCAAGTCGATGTATTATTTTTGCATAATTAATATTTATAGTCTCGGCTTAGTCTCGCTACTCGCTTCTCGGTTCTTGCTAAATATAGTAACAGCTGCTATCGAAACTTTAAAATGTTGCTTGCGCAATAAATGAACCACAAATATTGGATTTAAGAAGCAAATACAAAGTTTAAAGTCGAACCCAAAAAGGCAATTCTTTTTATGATTATTGTTAATTATCGAAATTTTGCAAATAAACCTTAGAATGAGTTGGAATTTATAAAAATATGTACAAGGTTTGATTTAGAGGAATAAAGAATGTAGCATGTCAAGTATGTGACTGAGCAGGGTCTATTAATTGTCGGAATATAATATTGTATAAATGAAAAAGGCGGTTATCTAATTTATAGACGCCCCCAAAAGTACAAATTCAATGTGTCTAAAAAGATAATTTTAGATATTTAGATTTTTTTTTCTATTTATAGGTTTGGTGTTTTCTATTTGAATTAGCTCCTATTTTCTTTTTGAAATATTATTAAGTATTGCTATTTTCCATTTGAATTAGTTTTAAGTTTTTATATTTTCTATTTAAATTAGTTTTAAGTTTTGAAATAATTTTTAGTTTTGCTATTTTACTATTTAAATTAGTATTTTTTTTACCCGCCACACATAGTGTGAAGGGTATTATCAGTTTGTCGGAAAGTTTGTAACGCATTAAAGGAGGCATCGAAGACCCAATGAAGTATATATATTATTGCTATGCTATTATAGCTCGACGAGACGAATCGATTTAACCATGCCCGTCTGTCTGTCCGTCCGTCCGTCTGTCCGTCATTTGCAATGCGTTTTTCTCGGAAAGTTTTAAAGATTTTAACCTGAAACTTTAAACTTAAGCTTTTTGTGTTCCTAGGCAGTTTGTATGGCATAACCAAGGTGCCACGCCCACTTTAGATATAGCCCCCATACAAACTATCCATTTTTTTCGATTTTTTTGTATGGCAATAGTTTTATTTATGAATGTTTTGATTACAAATCGGGTAAAAACACTTTTAATCCAAAATCCATCCATCCAATATCAGAAGAAAGGTGCCACGCCCATTTTTACATACAGCCCCCATGCAAACTTACCATTTTTTTCGATTTTTTGTATGAAAATTGTTATTATTTGTAAATGTATTTACTACAAATATGGATAAGAGCAGTTCTAATGACATCCAATTTCAAAAGAAAGGTGCCACGCCCATATTTTGATATGGCCCCCAATACAAACCAAGCGCACATTTTTCAGATTTGTATGAAAATAGTTCTTAATTATGGATATATTCACTCCAATCTGTGTAAAATCACTTCTACTGTTATCCTATGAATATGCTTCCGATATGACAAGGATCGAGCCACTATAACAAATAGACCCCATACAAACTCACTTTCCATTTTTTTTTTTTTTTTTCAAGAAAATGATTAAAGTTTCGTGTGGCGGGTATTTATGCTTCGGTTCCACCAAAGTTAACGTTTTTCCTTGTTCTATTTGAATTAGTTTTTAACCTTGCTATTTCCTATTTGTATTGGTTTTTCCTAGTTTCTATTCGGTTTTTGTTTTGCTATTTTCTATTAGGTTTAGTTTTGCTATTTTCATTTGATCTAGTTTTTTATTTTTTCTATTTGAATTAGTTTTAAGGCTTGCTATGTTCTTTTTGATTAAGTTTTTTTGTTATACTACATTTTTCCATTTGATTTAGTTTTTCGTTTTGTTTTTTGTTTTTCTATTTGAAATAGTTATTCGTTTTTTATATTTCTATTTGATTTATTTTTTTTTTTTTTATTTTGAAATGCTAAAAACGCTTAATATAAAACAATCTTAGTTGAGCAGTGAACTTTTATATCAAACTTCTTGAGAGTAGATATACGATAAAAGTACAAAATTCAGTTAGGAAGAGAGCAACGCAACGAAAAGAGAGAAACGGATTTTTTTTTCCCTTTTAAATATTTTTTTTTTTTTGCATTTGTATTTGTTGGAGGCTCGTCTCACTATTTGTATACGTCGCCAGAATGTCGCCAATTTACCCCCACTATGCCGCCGCAACGTAATGAAAAAGCACATCGTCATGTGAGCGTTTCTGGCTATAAACTCACATACATATATATGCATGTGTATGTTTGTGTGTATATGAAACGACATTTTTTTGCACTTGAGTTGTTATAAAAATACGTTTAAACTTTAAACATTTTTGTTTAGGTGAGGAAAATGTGCGACGCAGCAGAATTAGAAAATGGCATCACATGCCTTTCTTTTTTTTTTTACTTTTTTGCACGAGAAATATTTCTAGCCAAAAAAAAAAGAAACGTTCTACAATCAGAACAATAATTTCAGTTAAAACATTTTCAATAGAAAATTTATAGCTGAAATTTGATAATTGTAATTGATGCGTCAGCAGCGCGGTATGCAGAGTAGTTTTTATAGTCAGAATGAGTTAACAAAAAAAAAAAAAAAGTAAAAATAAATAAAACAGCTAAAAGCAAAAGCAGCAAAATAAATGGCAGCAGATTCACTGATTTTGTTGAAATTCTCCATTTACTGTAAAATTCATTGTACTTGTGTGTATATGTGTGTGCTTGTGTGTATATGTAAGGGGGTATGTACATTCACGTCGATCATATCGCAATTATAGTTTAGATACGCTTTTTTTTGTTGGCCTCTTTTTTTTTTTGTTGTCTTACTTGGTACCCCACAATGTAGTGTATAAAACTGGTATTAGCTGTTTTTTTAACGCGTTTGTAACGCATTGAGTGCTGGTTTACAAAAAAAAAGAATTTCACTCCGCATTGCTTCTCTCCACAAACGTTCCAATAAAAAAGAACAAATTTTAAATTTTTTAAATTTACTAATTTATTTATTTATTTAAAGATTTAAATTTAATTCATATTACAAACTATTCAACTATTTATAGCGTATTAGCCACACAGCATATTCCAACGAAATGGCTTAAACGTGTTTTAAATTTATTTGGCTGCTATTTTTAGATATTTTTGGCTCGGTTTGCACGCTTTTAAATTTTGCACGAGAGCAAGAAAAAAGAGCAATTGAGAGCATATTTAATAACAACGAGTGCAAGTGAGATGGATACAGGCAAATTGAGCAGCTATTGTTGTTGTTGTAATGTGACTCCATTAAATTACATTCATATAATTAGATCAGGTGTTTTCTAAGAGTTTTAAGTGTTCTCATCAACTCTTTTCTCTTACTTTTTGCACTCTTTTTCTTATGTGCAACATTTAATGGCTTCTTTATTTTGTTGTAATTTATTTAAATTTAAAAATCATTAATTTTATTTTTATAGTCTTTTGGAAATGTTTCAATCACGGGGAATGTGCTAATTTTGGCGCGTGTGGAGAAAAGAGTAAAGAGAAGAAATGATGCCAAAAAAACTTTCTGTTCATTCTTATTCGTTTGCTCTTTTTATGTATGTGTCTGTGTCTGTGGCTGTGTGTGTGTCGCCATGTCGCCGTCTCTGCTCATCTTGTCTAGCTGCACATGTATTTGTGGTAAACAAAAAAAAAAAAAAATATCTCAAATCGAAAGAAAAATCTGACGCAATTAATTTGTATTGCATCAGATATTTGGGAAATAATAAGTACTGCGTCTGCGCAAGGTTCTGCAGTGAAGTTATTCAACTTAATTTTTTTTAAAAGTTCAAGTTAAAACTAAAAAAACAATAATATTATTTATTTAATAATAAAATAATTAATAAAGTCCATAAAAATTTTTTAAATATTTGACCTTAGTCAAGTGTTTTAAAAGTGTTTTTTGTATATTCGTATATATATTATGACTATTGGTGACTGTTTATTTTTGGCGCTCCGTGTCTATTTTGACCTTCAGCTTTTTTTTTTCTGTTATTTGCCTAAAAAGATATGAATTATCGCATAAAACAACAATTCTGCGAAACTAAATGAAATATATTGTTATGTATGTAATTTCTAGTATTTTTATTTTTGTTTATCAGAAACGTAAATCATAAAAAAAAAAAATGTATAGAATCATGACTAAAAATCAAAGTATTATAACAGAGAAGTTTCCGCTTGGTTGTTACTGATTAATAATTTTTTATCGCTAATTGTACACATAATTTTGTATTTATTTTATGAAATAATTACAATGGATACAAAATAAAAAATATTTAAACACAAATATATTTTATTGCTTACATTTAATCTGTAAATGATGCCGTATTACTCAACTGAATTTGGAGATTGTAAAATTAAATTAGATTTAACTGACCGTTAGTGAGATATTTAGTATTTAATTATTTTTCTAATACTATTATAAGAAGCAGACCCTATTGAAGGTTCCCAAACAAAACTACGCAAAATTATGGATTCTTTTATATAAAAAAATTTTTTATTGGATTTAATTGGTTTAAAGCGTTTAAAAATATAAACAAGAAAGGAAGTATGCCGACTGCAAGCTCAAATACCCCTATAGATACCTTTAGTTAGGTTCTACTTGAACTACCATACCTCATTGAATTGGACTTTCAAAAAAAACTAAAAATCGGGTAGATGAGTTTGAATGGGGCTATACCTAAAATTTTGTTGGGTCTATCCTTGTCATATCGGAAGCTATATTCATAGGGATAATAGTAGAAATGATTTATACACAGATTGGAGTGAATATATCCATAAAGTAAAAACTATGACGTTTTTATGCAAAAACCGAAAAATTTGCGGTAAATTTGTATGGGGGCCATACCAAAAAATGGGCGTGGCACCTTTCTTTTGAAATTGGATGGATTGATATTGGATTAAAAGTGTTTTTACCCGATTTGAATAGTCAAAACATTCATAAATAATAACTATTTTCATATAAAAAAATCTAAAAAATGGTAAGTTTGTATGGGGGCTATATCCTAAAAGTGGGCGTGGCAAACCTAGGTTCTGACATACAAACTGCCTAGGAGAGTCTAAGTCAATTTTGAAAGCTTAAGTTTATAGTTTCAGGTCAATAATCGTTTAAAACTTTCCGCAGAAAAACGCATTGCACTAGACGGACGGACAGACAGACGGACATGGCTAATTCGATTCGTCTCGTCGAAGCTGATCAAACATATACTTTATAGTCAATCCTCCTCTGTCTGATACAAACTTTTCGACAAACTGATAATACCCTAAAAAAATGGAACGGGAGGGACTCGAACCTGAACTAAATTGGCAGCCATGCGACTGTCGAACCAGGGTTTGAAGAGAGAAAATTTTAGCATGTGCAAAAGAGACGCATGACATCTTTCTGAAGGAACTTCTAGAGATGCTTTATAATCAACTATGTATTAGAAACTCAAGAAACGAAACAAATATAATTTTTAGAGCGTATCTAAACTGGTTTTCTGTCCCGTTCTGTCTCATTCTACGCTAGAATTATATTCATTTCAAGCAATTGTTGGCAGTATACACCAGAATCAACCGTTAACAACCATTTTTTTTTTTTTTTGGTATGAACTAGTTTCAACTGTGACACTAAGAACTCATGTAAGAAGTCTGATGAATCCCATCAAATGGAGATAGTCTGAAATGGCAATTTAATACAAAAATCAGTGTCTAGACTTTAGTCATCTGGTTTTCCCCAGCGTATTAAGTTGCAAAGTGCAATGTTTAACGTCAAAATCTTGAATGACGCGCCTATTGACCAAAGTTCCTATAAACTAAAACCAATATTTAAGGCACCATTAAAAATTTTACTATTTAATAAATTAATATATAACCACTGTAAATAAGTCAATGAGCAAGTTTCAATGTACACGTTTATTATTTAAACACATACATACTCATACTTATCTAAACACTAACAATACATACTCGTACAGGCGAGCAGCTATAATGTCGACGAGCCCCCAAATGTGTTTGAATGTTTTTAAATTTGTTTTTTTTTTTTTTTTTTTTTTTTGTTCTTTTGCATCACTTGCGGCAATCTTATGGCCTTCAGCATGATTTCATTTTAATTGTTGATTTCAAAGCAAAACAATGTGACTTCTTGGAATCTTGAACTTTCTAGTTGTGGCGACGAGCCTCCGCTTTAGATATGAAAAAATAAATAAATATTATTAAAAATATTTAAAGGCGTGCCAAACAACACGCGACGTTGTTTTGCGCTGCGATGTCTTTCAAAGTCAATTTAATTCTTTAAAAAAAAAAATAAATAAAAATGATAAACAATTAAAAATAATAAAATTTTGAACGATTGGCGTCGCAATTGTTTAGTTAAGTGAATAAAAATCATTCGAAACGCGTCATATTTCTTCTATTGAAAAATTGTTAAAAGATATTAAAATTAAGCATACGCAGTGTTTTCAGAACAACATAGTAAGAGGCAAACGTCATAAGCAACAACAACAACAACACCGCAAAATTCATTCATTCAAAATCGACCTTCAGACAAAATTTTCGAAGAGAAAATACAATAAAAATAATAAAAAAAAACTCACTCAATTACACTCAAAACTAATACAATAACAGCTGATATCTTTTTAACACACATACACGCACGTACACGTGTATATCTTTACTCTCCCATTTACTCTCACTCACAATAATAACGGCACACAAAATATCGTGCAGCGCTATAAAAACGTGTGTCGCTCAAATTTTTGCTTCAGTTTTTAGATACAAAACCTTCAGTTAAGGTAAAAAAAAAATACTTAAAAAAAAAACAGAAATATTTTTAAGAGCATTTTCAAATTTTTTGAACTTAAAAAAAAAAAAAAAATTTATACAAAACTTCGTTTGCGAATGCAGTGTAAAGTTAAAAATAAATTTGTGCGAAAAAAAACAAACAAATAAAATAATAAATCTTTTTGTTTAAAATAAGAAATTCCGGTTTTTTTTTGTTATGTTTATGCATAATTTTAAAGACAGTTTTACTTGACATAATTAATTAATAAAAAAAAAAAAAAATGTGAACATAAAAACTGAAAAAAAAAAAATAATAAAAGTGCAAAAAAGTTAATAAATAAAATAAAAGTTTTTTCTAGACAATTTAAAAAAAAAAAATTAGTCTGTGTCGGCTGATTGCAAGTCGAATGTGTAAACTAAAGACAAAAAAAAAAAAATTAAATTAAATTAATTTTAATTAAAAATTCGCATACGAATTTATGCAAAGTTTATGCAACTTTTTGAACTTTAAACGAAATATTTTGGATTATACAATAAAAGTAAAAAAAAAGTTTAAGCCACAAGATACATTTTTTTGTTGTAAATTTTACAAGTTTTACGTAATTATTTTGGTGCACTTTAAGAATATATTTTTTTGTTTTTGTCTAATTGTCAAGGCTATTATTACACTTGTTGCAAAAAAAAAAAAAAAAAAAAAAAATAAAAAAACAAAAGCGAAACAAAATTTTTAAAAGCAAAGAAAGATAGCCAGAATGTAGCCAGAAACAATTTGTAAATTTTCTTTGCACATCAACACAAAAACAACAACAACAACAACAGCAACAAACACATCAAATGAAGTCTGCCGACGTTGATGACCGTGAATATTTTGTTCATTTATTTTTAGAATAAATACATGCCACGAGATGTGCGCAAGAAATGATAAAAAAAAAAGAAGAAAAAAAAAAACAAATTACGAATTTTAGCAAAGTTGCAGTTTTTGTTTGATTTGTTTTTATCTAAAAGATATAAAAAATAGTTTAGAATACAAAAAAAAAAAAAAAAAAAAAGTTTTAAGACTTTAAAGCTATTTATTTGCTGATTTAATTAAATTTAATAATGTCTCAAAATGCTGCATTGTTTTTGTAAATTTATGTCTTAAGCAGTTAACTGGGTAAATGCTTCTTTGTATATAAGAACTTCTCAATAATACTTCATTCTCATCAAAGTAAATATTTAGCATGAAAGTGTTTACAAAAAAAAAAATAATTATTTTATTTAATTTAATTCAAAGATTTCCGTTGTATTTGTGTCTAGACCAAAAACAAGAAAAAAAAAAAAAAAACATACAAATTTACTTAATTTTAATTGGTTTCTTAAATTCGTGCGAATAGCAAAAACAACAAGAAGAACAAATGAAAACCATTTCTATGAATTAAAACAAAAACAACAAAAAGCTCATTTTTAGTTTTAGCGGCAAAGAGCGCAAAAAAAAAAAAAATTGCAAAGCAAAATAAATATAAAAAAAAAAACAACAACTTTGTTAAAGAGAATATTTTGCAACTATTAAAGAGCAGCTGAGTGATCTTGTTAAAAAGAGTTTGTAATTTGGTAACTGTAAAAATATTATTAAAAAAAAATGAAGAGAGAGAGAAAGAGAGAGGGTATATTGGTAAATAAAATGAGCGCAAATTGAGTGATTTTTTTGAAATAGTTTTTATTGTGTATTAAGCAAAAAGATACAAAGCAAAAAAAAAATTAGTTTAAATAAAAATTTTATAATAATAAAAATAAAAAAAATTAAAATATTACAATACAACCAAAAACAAAATGATTCACCAGCGTCGCTTTTAAAGCAAGTCAGCAAAAAAATTTTCTTTTAATTTTGTATTTATTGTAGAACTATACATGTACATATGTATGTAGGTGCATGTGCACATACAAACAAGGACTAATATAAAAGTTTAAATAAAATAAAAAATGTATATAAAGCATGTATGGCGGTAGTAAAAAAGCTCACAGAAAATTATAGCCCCAAAAAAAATATGTTTAAGTTTTCCGAGACAGGACCCTTTCAGATCTGTAGTTTTTAGGCATACGTAAAATTTTCTTATCCTAAATGTGAACAGAGTTGGGTAATAAACTAATTTCTCAAATAGTCAGTGAAATTAATTTTTTATACCCGCCACACATAGTGTAAAGGGTATTATTAGTTTGTCGGAAAGTTTGTAACGCATTTAAGGAGGCATCGGAGACCCCATAAAGTATATATATTATTGATCAGCTCGACGAGACAAATCGTTTTAGCCATGTCCATCTGTCTGTCTGCCGTCCGTCTGTTCGTCTGTTGCAATGCGTTTTTCTCGGAAAGTTTTAAAAGATATTGACCTGAAACTATAAACTTAAGCTTTTTGTGTTCCTAGGCAGTTTGTATGTCAGAACCAAGGTGCCACGCCCACTTTTAGATATAGCCCCCATACAAACTTAAAATTTTTTTCGATTTTTTTTATATGAAAATAGTTATTATTTATGAATGTTTTGACTACAAATCAGGTAAAAACACTTTTAAATCCAATATCAATGCATCCAATATCAGAAGAAAGGTGCCACGCCCATTTTTAGATATAGTCCCATGCAAACTTGCCATTTTTTTCGATTTTTTGTATTAAAATTGTTATTATTTGTAAATGTATTTACTACAAATTGCGTAAAAGCACTTCTAATGACATCCAATTTCAAAAGAAAGGTGCCACGCCCATTTTTTTATATGGCCCCCATACAAACCAAACGCCCATTTTTCAGATTTTGTATGAAAATAGTTCTTATTTATGGATATATTCACTCCAATCTGTGTAAAATCACTTCTACTATTATCCTATGAATATGCTACCGATATGACAAGGATCGAGCCACTATAACAAATAGTCTCCATACAAACTCAGCTTCCATTTTTTTATTTTTTCAAGAAAATGAATAAAGTTTCGTGTGGCGGGTATTTGAGCTTCGGTCCTTCCGAAGTTAACGTTCTTGCTTGTTTTTTTTTAATGTTTAAAGATTTTTACATATTTTTATTAAAAAATTAGGCGTTTCTAAGACCAACCTTGTTGCACCGAAAATACACATTTTCTGTGTAAATTGTACAAAAATTTTGTTTGAAACAATTGCGTCTTAATAATTTTGACTCAATAACTATTTTGTTGTCGGTTTATATATTGTATAATGTGGGCGGAGAAAAATAAAATAAAAATATTATATATCGAGAATATATATTTTTATATGATCTAGAAATGTATAACGAAAAAAGTTTACTAAAATTGCAGGTTTAGTGTAAACCAAAGTAAAATATATTAAAGTTTATTAAATAAATCAAGAACTAAGAAACGTCATAAATGAATGAAATTCCCCACAGCATCACATGACGATGATGTCAGCATTTTCACAAAAGGAAATGTCAAAGAAAAGTCACTGCACTGTGTGTGTGTGTGTCGAAATAAAAAAAAAAAATTCATAAAAAATAGGTTTGCTAAAAATGTTTGGCAAAGAAAATATTAGGTTAATGCGACTATGAAATGCATTATAACTGAACTGAAACGTGATTATTTAAAATTATAAAATCTCAACGCATTTTATAGTCATTGAGAAATGTTTATAAATACATAGCTACAGACAGACAGACAGACAGACAGAGAGAGAGAGAGAGAAAGATGAACATAAAAACACAATTTTAGTTATTCGGATATTAGAGATGATTGTTCAATAAGCCCCATGTTTATAGGGTATCATAAGAAACACATTATGTATCTCTTAAAATATCAAAGACAAAAGTGTTGTGGGCGTTTTAAAAAATTCTTGTTTTTGTTTTCAAATCACATGCAGAAAATTTTCCTTTTATATTGAAATATATGTTATATATAGTATATAACTAAATAAACATAAATAAAAAAAAATTATATAGGTAAAAGCCAAAAAAAAAAAAAAAAAAAAAACAAACAGACAGACAGACAAGGTCGCCTAAATCCGGATGTTATTTTGTTGCTATTGTTGTGGGTGTATAACTTTTTCATTCTAAATTTTGAAGGCGTGTATATTATGCTCACCTATTTTTTTTTATTTATTTATTTTTCTTTATATATAGCATCTATTAATAAAAAAAAATAATTTCACATTTTCTTTGCAGTAAAAAACAACAACAAAAGAGGAATTTTGAAAAAAATACAAATTGTTTTTTAAAAGAAAAGAAAACTTTTTATGCAAATAATTTTAAAATACGCAAATTATTTATTGATTTATTAATCCATCATGAGTGGACGCGATAACAGAGGCGGTGGTGGTCACCATCAACCGCTAAGCAGTGCCATGGGCAAGCTCAAGGATAAACTCTCACGCAGTGGCGGGGTAAGTAAAAAAAATACAAAAAAAAATTAACTGAAATGAAATTTTTGATGAATTGCATTGAATGTGTTTATAAAATCGAATTGATTGAAATAAAAAATAAAACAATAAGAGTAATGAGAAAAAAAAATAGTAAAATAAATTAATTAATTTTATTTAAATGGATAAAAAATAGATAAATAGAATATTTTACTGCTTTAAAAAAAATATCGAGAAAATAAAAAAGTATCGATATATTTCTAACAGCAATCAAAGTATCGATATATTTCTAACAGCAATAAAAGTATCGATATATTTCTAACAGCAATCAAAGTATCGATATATTTCTAACAGCAATCAAAGTATCGATATATATCTTAAAGTATCGACATTTTAAGGGCTAAAATATTTGGTTTTGTAAGCGTTAAAACGCTACACGGACAAACTCCTGCAAATTGAAATGAATCAATGAAATATGAAATACTCAAAAGGCATATTTTATTTTCAATTTTAAAGAAGTTTGTTGCATCAGCAAAATTCCATCAGGTGTTGAGTTTGGCTGCTATACATAGTAGTGCTAACTGAAAACAAATTGAAAGCGATTCATACAGGAAATAACTTTAAAAAGGATTTCTTAAAAAATAATTTGAAAAAAAAAATTATATTGTTGTAGAAAAATAAAAATAAAATAAAAATTAAAGACTAAATAAAAATCACAGCACGTGAATTTTTTTTTTTTTTTTTTTCAAATTATATTTTTTCACTGCGAAGCATGTTTTTTTTTTGTTTTTAGTAAATTAGCTATTTTGCATATACATATATACTCCTATATGTATATAATCTTATGGTCCAATAGTAAACGCTCAGCGACGTCAATGAATTCAAAGTGTTATATGCGCCTGTCTGTCCGTCCGTCTGTCTGTCTGTCCGTATGATAGTGATGCTTAGTGACAACGCTTAGAAAATTAAATGCCACGATTAATTGATTAGTGCTGATAAACCAAATCAAGCTAAGAAGTTTAACTTTTCGCATGATTACACAGCCACACACAAAAAAAATTCATGTCTAGAGGGATCATTTCATATAAATTTTATGGTTGCTGAAACCGAATCAGCGTTCGAAATTCAAAAGTTGGTGCGCGTTTTCATTGTAACCTCAAAAAAACCTAGAGAGTTTTTCAAATTTTGAGCTAAAATTAAAAAAAAAAAAAAAAAAAAACCTTTTTCGAAATTTCGAAAAAATTTTGAATCCATTAATTCTAAATTAAAAAAAAAATCATCAGCATATTTTTAGTGAGTGTACTATAAAAAAATTTTTTAAGTTTAGAACGAAAATGCGAACCAATTTCTGAATCCCGACTTCAGATTCAGAATATTCATATGAAATGATCCCTCTGGTACGCCGCTCAAGACATGAATATTTTTGTTTTTGTGTATTCGCTGTGTTATCAAAGATGATGCTGCTGCCGTTGAACTTTATTGAAACGCACCAATTATATTCAAGGAAATATTGGCGACTTAAACTCAAGAATAAAAAAAAAAAAAAAAAAAAAAAAAAAAAAAAAATAAAACAATTATGTTGTAAAAGTTTATTTAAACAATTAAAACAAAGATTCGATTTTAAAACACAATCAAAGCTGCGACTAAGCGCTTGGCTTGCAAAAAAAAAAAAAAAAAAAAAAAAAAAATCATTTTTAATTAACAAATTTTTTGTTTTGTTTTTAAAAAAAGGACGAATTGGCCTATCAACGTGTCGAGGGCACACTCTCAACATCAAATACAGCCACAAGTTTGGATACATTTCTACCGGAGGATCCATATTTATTTCCAACGCAAGCACAGCCACAGCAGCTACTACAGCAAAGACAACAACAACAACAACAGCAACAACAACGTACGCGTATCGTTGAGGAAGAGGAACAACCATTACAATTTCGTCCTTTTATACAGGACGATGATATTAATGAGCCACCATCATTACAATTGACAACAAGCGGTGTTACCAAACAAGGCAGCCTAGAATTGACACCATTGAAAAGTGCTAAAATACCACCACCACCGGAATCAGGACATCGTGATCGTGACAGACATACGCGTAGCATTGTATCGATAGCAAGCGATCGTAGTGAGGATACACAACGCAGTAAACAATCATTAAAAGGATCACGTGTTTCGTTCGAGAAACGTAACGAAAAAACTAAACAGGCAGCCGATAGCAGTGATGAGGATAGTTTTGAAGAGAAACGCAGTGGTTTTCAGCAACAGAAAGCTGTAAGCGTTGATCACAAAGGCATTCTTAAGGATCTAAAACACATTTTGGCCAATGACAATCGACGTCAATTCCAATCAAAGAAACATGTCTCTTTGGATGTAAAGGGTATGCAAGATTTATTCAAGGAATCATCATCCGATGAAGAATTCCATAGAAATCGTCGTGAATTTCAAGGACGCAAACATCAAAGTTTAGATTCACGCGTTAGTTTTAAACTTGATAAAGTATTACACGGCTCAAGCACCGACAGTGACGAGGAGGGTGACGATTTCGAACAGAAACGTTTAATACATCGTCCCAAGGATATAACGAAGCCGCTCATTATTGATTTGAAAGATTTCGAAAGTGAAAGTGACGAAGATTTTCTAACCTCAAGACAAAATTTTCAACAGCAACGTTCACTTAGTACTGATTCCCGCAAAAGGTAAAATATATTTTTTTTATTTTTATAGAAATTTATCAAAAAATTATAATAAAAAATAATTCTATTTTAGTCGTCGCATCTACGAAATGGATGATATGAGCGATCAAAAAGGCGATAATATACGCCGTGCCGTGCCTTTTGTACGTCAAATCACCGAGGATGGCAAACCGAAACTGGAAGTCTATCGTCCAACAACGAATCCCATTTATATCTGGACACAGGTAAGCAACAAGCAAGCCAACAAGCAAGCGTTACAGCAATATTAAATTTATTTATGATTTGATTCAAAAGTAATTTTCTTAATTAAATGAGTAAGTTGTGGCATATGGCGCTTAGGCTTTGTTCTTAAACTAAATGTATAAATTGCATATACGAGGGTTGCTACTTACGTTTGCGAAAAAATTAATTACTATTTTCTTACACTTTGCTGAATTTTTGGAACGCTACAAGCGAGCACTTCGTGTACTTAACATGTTGAAAAAATGTCCGTCTGTCCTATGTTGCACGGAATAAAGCATTCAACTTTTCTTTCCAAGGAACAGGCCACCATTTGCTCATAAGAAATTGTGCTACATCTTCGCAGCATATCAATTTTTAAAAGTCGAAGAAGTTCTTTGAAGATAATGCAGCTCGAATTTTACCGAAAGTTCCCAGATAATTTTGCGAAAACTTTTTTATGAGCCCACAAAAGATATTAATAAAACAAACCAGAATTTATTAACTTCTTTTGTATTCCACTTAATAATGGTGCTATTTTTGTGTACATTTTGCATTAAAGATGCACAAATACTTTGACTTGCATTGACTGTCCTTGCCACAGTTGTATGAAAAGAAGACTTTAATTGAAATAAAATGATATGAAAATGCAATGATATGTCTGTCTGTCTGTCCGTCCTTCTGTCTCGTTATAAATGTAGATCCATGACCCATACTTTATTTATGTATCTATAGTATATAGAGAAGATATATAGTACATTTGTGATATGAATGATAGATGTTTCTAATGCAGGCAGGCAGACTGGCAGGCAGGCAGGTATCGGTAATAACAACTCTCAACGGATTGCCCATTTTTTGCTTAAGCCAAAGTGCCGGCGTATTTCAGTTGAGCAAGTTGTGCACGCACGTGAAATTATTATTATTATTATTTTATTTTTTTTTTTTAAATTCGATGTACAAGTGAGACATTTCTTTTCTTTTTTTTTTTTTTTTTTTGAGAAATTTGAATAGAAAATATGTCTTGGAAATATAATAGATACCCAGACGGACATTTTTTAACCGCTTAAAACCGATTTTAAGCTGTTTTGCAATTCAAGAAATCTCAACTTACTACGTTGCAAATCGAAACACACAAAAGCAGCGTGATAACAGCTTCAAAAGCATCAGCATTCTTCATCTTTGCACGTTGAAATCTTCTTATCAATTGTTTATATATTGTCGCCAATATTCTTGAAGAACGCGTTTAATCGATTCTATATACAGACAGACAGACAGACAGACAGATAGACAAATAGGCGATTGAACAGTTAAATAAAAGGTTATTCTATATATTTTGTAGAATAAATATGCCATATAAATAAAAACAAAAAAAAAATCAAATCGAGCAACGAGGCCCCATAAAGTATAACTATTTGCATTTAAAAAAAGTTTTCACACAGATTTTCAGAATTGTTTACTTCAAGACGATTCGATTTGCTTTCTTTTAGTACTATTATCTTTTTTTTCTATTTAAATAAATATGAAAAAAAAAATGAAATTGATAATTATAAATGCAACTAAAATAATACTAAACACACTCTCAGTCTCTGGATTATGCATCGAAGAGACAAGACAACGTGACGTGCTATAACGATTTTGCAAAATGACATTAGACGCCTTACTTATTGGGAATATTTATATGAAATGCATTTTCAGTTTCCATTTGAAATCAGAGCAGAGCGCATTTCGAAAATATTGATTCGGAAAGGTCAACTTCAAATGTTGACCTTGTTTTGCTAAAAACTAAAAACGAAAAACTAGTTTGGTGCAAAAAAAAAAAAAAAAAGTTGTACGAAAACCTTTCACAAAAATATAATTTTTTTTTTTTTAAATTTTTAAAATTATTTTTTCCGCGTTTTTACGCAGTTTAAAAGGTTTCTCAGTGTTAAGCTATAAAGCCGCAGTTAGCAAAATGAAAATATTAATGCGCGCGGATACACATGTATCCTTTGCAGTTCCTGCGGAGGAGCCAAAAGCCAAGTGTACCTACTCACAGGTTAAGAAAAACAAATCCTAAATTTAAAGCAAAAATTTAATTAATTTAATAAAGAAATAATAAAGAAATTAAATAAAAAATGTTAAAAATTTTAAATACAAAAAATAATTAAATTAATTTAAAATATAATTAAAAAAATGATTTAAAAAGCTTAAATTTATTTAAAAATATAAAAAATTAATATAAAAAATTGAAATATAAAAAATTAAAAATATAAAAATTAAGGTTATAAAAAAAAATTAAAATATAAAAAATTTAAATTATAAAAAAATTTTTCAATATAAAAATATTAAAAATATACAAATTTAAAATATAAAAAATATTTAAAATAATGAAAAATAAAAATAATAATATAAAAAAAATTTAAAATATAAAAAAATTAAAAATAAAAAAAAAAAAAGAAAATATAAAAAAATTTAAAATATAAGAAAATGTAAAATATAAAAAAATTATAAAAAAAATTAAAAAAAAGAGGTTTGAAACCAAGCAAATCAGATTTTGTGGAACACCACAAATAATAAGATATAGAAGATTTAATAATAATAATTAATAATAATATTTAAATAAATATATTAAACAAATTCAAGAAAACAAATTAAAAAATAAATAAATAAATATTTTATTAATTATGTTATTAATTTTTTTTGTTCCAGGTACTTGCTGCAATTGCAGTTTCACTTGGTTCTCTGGTAGTGGGCTTCTCCTCGGCATATACCTCACCTGCGCTGGTTTCTATGCAAAATCCGAATATAACCTCATTTGAGGTTACAGATGAAGCCGTAAGTTTTCTTTTTTTCACAATTAAAAAATTATTGAAAAAAAATTATTATAAAAAAATCTTTATTTTAAAGGGTTCCTGGGTTGGTGGTGTTATGCCTTTAGCTGGTCTTGCTGGCGGTATTGCTGGTGGTCCATTCATTGAGACTTTGGGTCGCCGTAATACTATTTTAGCAACTGCAGTACCATTTATAATATCCTGGTTACTCATTGCTTGCGCTGTTAATGTTGGCATGGTTTTGGCAGGACGCGCATTGGCCGGATTCTGTGTTGGTAGGTTTTTTTTTTTGATTAATACGATATATTTTCCAAACTCTTTGTACTTACTTTTATTTATTTATTTTCACAGGTGTTGCTTCACTCTCGCTGCCTGTTTATTTGGGTGAAACTGTACAACCGGAGGTGCGTGGCACACTGGGACTACTACCCACGGCATTCGGTAATATCGGCATATTGCTCTGTTTCGTCGCTGGCACTTATATGGATTGGTCAATGTTAGCCTTTTTGGGTGGTGCATTGCCGGTACCATTTCTTATACTTATGTTCCTCATACCGGAAACACCGCGTTGGTATGTTTCACGTAATCGTGAAGAACGTGCACGCAAGGCACTCGTCTGGTTGCGTGGCAAACAGGCTGATGTTGAGCCAGAACTAAAGGGTCTAATGCGTTCGCAAGCTGATTCCGATCGTCAAGCTACACAGAATACAATGTTGGAATTATTGAAACGTAGCAACTTGAAACCGTTAAGCATATCGTTGGGTCTTATGTTTTTCCAACAGTTGAGCGGCATCAATGCGGTTATTTTCTATACGGTTTCGATCTTTAAGGATGCTGGTTCCACTATTGATGGCAACGTTTGTACAATTATTGTTGGTATTGTCAATTTTATTGCAACATTTATTGCAACCATGCTGATCGATCGACTGGGACGCAAGGTTTGTGTTTATGAAAATAAAATACATATATAAATTTTTTTTTATTTGATTTTTTTTTTCTCATTTTAGATGCTATTATACATCTCCGATATTGCCATGATTATAACACTCTTTGTGCTTGGTGGCTTCTTCTATTGTAAAAATAATAATTATGATGTCTCACATATCGGCTGGTTGCCATTGGCTAGTTTTGTTGTTTACATTTTGGGCTTTTCACTTGGCTTTGGACCCATTCCATGGCTTATGATGGGTGAAATTTTACCAGCGAAAATACGTGGTTCCGCTGCATCGGTGGCAACTGCATTCAATTGGTCGTGTACGTTTGTTGTGACCAAAACGTTCCATGATATGATCGGTAGGTCACATTTGTTTCTCTAACTCGGAATTTTTTAACTAATTTATTTTATTTAATTTTTTTTTTTTTGCAACAGGTGCCATGGGTGCACATGGTGCATTTTGGCTATTTGGTGCCATTTGCTTCGTAGGTCTATTCTTTGTGATAATCTGTGTTCCCGAAACGCAGGGTAAATCGCTCGAGGATATTGAGCGTAAAATGATGGGACGTGTACGTCGCATGTCTTCGGTGGCAAATATTAAGCCGCTTTCGTTTAATATGTAAAAAAAAAAAAAAAAAAAAAACAAAACACAAAAACAAATAAACACAAAAAATTATCGTTAACAGTTTTAAACTAAATTAAACTAGTTAATTAAAATCTAAGTGAATAGAAAAAAAAGGAAGTTTTAGCCGAAAGCCACCGAATTGGGACAAATATTTTATTGCGATCAAAACCAAAAATTAGTTTTTAAGTTTTATCAAAATAAGCACTTAAAAAACAGACAAAAAAAAAAAAACTAAGATGAAAACCGTGTAGCTTAATTGTGTATATTTGTTAATTTTAAACTAGTTTAATCATATCTATAATAATAATGTATCGTACCCCCTATTGGCTATAAATAATATTTTATATATAAATATATTATATATTGTATATGTTTACCTATTAATTTAAAAAAAAAAATTTGATCGAATATTAATATTTAACGAAATAAAAAACAAACCAAAGTGTCTATCCTAGTAAAATAAAAATACTATAAATATCTTTTGCAATTGAAAAAAAAATTACGAACGAACGCTGTAATCGGGTAGGTACATCTCTGAGATATCATATGCCTCGAGGGATGGCACTCAAATATAATTAATAGATTAAAAACATAAACGATTTCACGATTAATCGCGACATCACTACAGTGGTGCTCATAGACTTAAGCCACAAGACTTCAACCAATAATTTAAACGAAAATTAAAAAAAAGTTTTTATTTCACAGCTCCAATTTTTTGTGTCACATTAGTTCTATATATCAGTGTTCTAATAGAAGAATAACCAAGTTATAAAAATATATATTCAACGAAAAATAAAAATCTGAGACCATCTCCAAAATGTCCTGCTCACATACTTAAGCCACCTGGAAAAAAAATGGTTGAAAAAGTTAAAATTTGCCCAATATTATACTTTTAATAAATTTACTTTAATATTGAGTGGGATGACCTTTCTGCTTAAGAACAGCGGAGCAACGCTTTGGCATTGAATCCACAAGACTTGCGCACTGTTGAGGCGTGATTTTCTTCCACTCTTCTTGCAAAATTCGCCACAAATCGTTTTTATTTGCTGGTTTTTTTTTTTTGGCCAACGACTTGTTTAAGAACTCCCCACAAGTTCTCTATAGGGTTCAAGTCGGGGCTCTGCGGTGGCCATTGCAAAACATTGATTGCCTCTTGGTTAAGCCATGACTTGACTATCTTGCTGGTGTGTTTCGGGTCGTTGTCCTGTTGAAATATCCAGGCAAGTGGCAAATTATTGGCGTATTCTCCAGATAAATTGTTAATAAGGATGTCCCTGTACATTTCGCCGTTCATAATGCCTTCTATCTTCACTAGGGGACCTACGCCCGATGCGGTGAAACAGCCCCAAACCATAATCGAAGCGCCACCATGTTTAATGGTCTTCTTCGTGTATTTGGGGTCCAATTGTTTGTTGGGAGGTTTACCATCACTCCCAAAGACATTGAACTTGGATTCGTCGCTCCAAACAATCATGTTCCAAAAATTGGGACCTTTTTGAATATGCTCTGTGGCAAATTGAAGGCGCTTTTTAACATTTTTAATCTACAGCAATGGTTTTTTTTTTGGGCAATGCGTCCATATAACCCGAATTCATTTAGCCGTCTTCTTATGGTCTGAGCTGACATTTGACCTCTGATTTGCGTCGAAGTCAAGAACGTATCGGCTTTACTGATTTTGGCAATCCGTCTATCTTCGTTTAAAGTGGTTTTTCTGGGCTTTTCACGTGGAATATTTTCCCAGGTTCCATGTTTCTTATAAAATGCAATTGCATTTCTGACTTAGCCACGCGAAAAATGTTAAGTCTTACAAATTTGTAGAATACTTGTGTTTTTATACCTGTTACACTAGTGTAAACAGGTATATTCAGTTTGTCGGAAAGTTTGTAACGCATTAAAGGAGGCATCGTAGACCCTATAAAGTATATATATTCTTGATCACCTCGACGAGACGAATCGATTTAGCCATGTCCGTCTGTCTGTCCGTCTGTCTGTGTGTTGCTGCGCGATTTATTCGCTCAGTTTTAAAGATATTGGGCTGAAATTTTAAACTTAAGCTTTTCTAGGTCCTGTATAGTTTCTATGTTAAAATCAATGTCCACGCCCACTTTAAGGTATTGCTCCCATACAAAATTTTTCAAGTTCTTATATGAAAAAAAGTATTTATAAAGCGAATGGCTTCAAATATGGTTAAAATGTTTCTTATAACATGCCAAATCTTCAGTTTAAAATTGGTCCAAATCGGACAGCGAATTCCCTAAATTTTTAAGAATATATTTAATTTGTTTAGTATTTTGAAATAAAATTTAATACAAATGGTGATCACGAAGGTCTATCAACGTCAAATGATGTGTAACAGGTATATAGTATAAACTTCTCCAACCGAAGTTAACTTTTTCTTGTTTTTGTAATATTCCTATATTAGCTTTCTTTCGCCTTGATTTGTATTTTTTATTTTTAGCCATAGCGGTCAAATTGTTTTGGGAAACGTATTTAGTATTCAATATTTTAGTTTAGAAAACTTTCCCGGAAAAAACACAAGTTTGACGATTTTAGCTCAAGGTGGCTTAAGTATATGAGCAGAGCGCAATACTCCTTTTTGACATTTAGTCAATTTTTTGGGAACCCCGAATTCCTGCTTGTCATTTTTTACTGTGATCGGCTGCTTAAATAACAGTGTTGCAAAATGTAAAAACTTCAGGGCGAAATAAATATGTTCAAAAAAGTTATTAAGAAAACAGTTTATGTCTTCATAGACATGTGTACATGTGCCCGCCCTGTCTAGCATTGATTTTGTTATCTTCAAAACAAAACAAACAAGAAAGAACACTGATGTCATGTAGGCTCGACTCTTAGAAACCCTGTACCAAATTTGAGTATACGAGTACATATGTTGGCCTTACTTCATTGTATTTGATAAATTTGTACTTTGGCGTTACCCATGTTGAAATATTTCATTTGGACTATTGTAGGCATAATCCATACTAAAAATCCATACTTAATTTACTCATAAGCCCAATCTGAGTGTAATGTATACGTACGAGTATTTATTTTAAGAAACTATATCGAATACGAATATTATCTAAAGCTTTGCGTAACGCCAAAATTATTGCAATTATTTCAATTGTGTTTTACAACAAAACGCAGCCGTACAACAGTTTACTGCAATTGTTAAATTACCACACAGACTGACCCACGGACGGACCGACGTACAAACTCTATATTGCCGCAGTCTATAATTTAAAGCACCGCGCTTGGTTTGGCTTCATTCATAGACAAAGCAAAGCAAAACGCAAACGCAAAGCAAACCCACAATGCTGCCAAAATGTTGCTAAATGTGGCAGCAGCGGCGGCGTCTTTTATTACTTTTGTTTTACTTTTATTTTTTTTTTTATGCACTTGATTAATTTAATACTTTATGTCTTTTTTTTTTTTTTTGGTTACGCTTTGTGACACATTTAGGCTGTATTCAAAAAAAAAAAAAAAAAAAAAAAAAGATACAAAATGCGAGAAAAAGATACAAAAGTATCTTTTGGATTTGCACTATTTATTTAGTGGTTATTTGATATGTGTTTATGATATGTATTAATTTACTTAGTTTACAAAATGTTTATTAATTGCTCATTATATTCCAGCAACAGCAGCAGCAGCAGCTGTTTCCACTCGACAAGAGTTTCATTTCGTGTGCAATTCAAGTGTTTTTCCTGTAATTAACTTGTGATGCAATAATGTATCTAAAGTGTGCCTCTCAAGTCAGTCAGCAAGTCTAGTCGTTGTCTGTGCAATCAATTGCATAACTAACAAAATAAATGTGTGTATGTGTGTGTGTGTGTGTGCGATTATGTGTGCAATAAGCTTCAAAAAAAAAAAAAATTAAATAAAATAAAAATACAAATTTCGTATTGCAAAATGCAACAGGTTTTTCTTCTGCTGCACACACACACACACAGCAACACTCACCTCACCATTGGCCATGGCGACTTTTATGCTGCATCTATTTCCTATTTTACTTTTTTTTTTTTTTTTTAAATAAAATGCATTTTGATTTGTTTTTGTTTTAAGTGTTTCTTTAACTTATTATTTAAATATTTGCAACTTAGCGCTACAATGTCAAATTCGTAGGGTATACAAAGAAAATTTGAACATTAAAATAATAACACATTTGGCTTATATAATACAAAATGAGTGTTAATCATTTTGTTTGTTGTCCTACTGCTCCTTCTGCTCCATCTGCTCCATTTGCTCCAAACATACTGCTCCTGCTCCTTCGTCTTCTTCGTCTTCGTCTTCTTCTGCTTCTCCATTTTTATAGTATCTCTTGCTCGACCTTACGTACTTTCCTCTCCCGCTTAACGTCCAGCTCAACATTTATGCGTTTTAATTTGTTTGTTTCTGTTGCTTCCTGTACTACACGTTCTGTGCTGCTGCTGTTTGGTGATAATGCTTTCATTTTACATGCCTTCTTACTAACGGTGATCTAATGATGTCCATGATGTTCATAATGACCATGATGTTCATGATGATCATGATGATGGAAAATTGGAAATTCAACATGATATTTCTCTGGTACTGGTATTTCCTTATGTATGGGCACCTTAACTTCTGAGTAAACGGGTACATGTTTCTCAATTGGTACCTTAACCTCATACGGTACTGGTTTCTCAACGGTATAGGGTACTTTCTTTTCAACTGTATAGGGCTGTGGTACTGGTACTTTAACATGCACTGGATATGGTTTCTCAACTTCAACTTTGTATGGCTTATCAACGGGCACTTTCACTTCATAGGGTACCTTCTTTTCCACAATCACTTCATATGGTTTTTCAACTTCAACGGGATAGGGTTTCTCAACTTCAACGGGATATGGTTTCTCAACCGGTACCTTTACTTCGTATGGAACCTTTTTGATAACCTCATATGGTTTTGGTACCGGCACCTCTATTTTGACCTCATAAGGGATTTTCTTGATGACCTTTGGGGTTAAAGTGAAAAAAAAAAATTGATTACCTATTATATTATTATTTAAGGTGTTTAAACAAACCTCATAAGGCTCTGGCACTGGTACTTTAACTTCATACGGAATTTTCTTGATCACTTCATAGGGCTGTGGCACATGCACTTTAACTTCGTAAGGCTTGTCAACGGGCACCTTCACTTCATAGGGCACCTGTGTAAAAGCGCAAAAAAAAAATTAACAAAAAAAATAACTATTTTCTAAAAAGGCTTTATAGTTAGTTACCTTCTTTTCGACAATGTATGGTTTTGGCACATGCACAGGCACTTTAACGTATTCCTTAACATGCACAGGTACCTTCTTTTCAACTATATAGGGCTGTGGTACTGGTACTTTAACTTCATATGGAACCTTAAATATTAACAATTTGTATTTATTTGATTTTCTTTTATAAGCATTGTTTTTTTATACCTTCTTTTCCACCGTATACGGTACATGCTTGGTCACATGATACGGCACTGGTACCTTCTTTTCTATAGTTATTGTCTTAATGTGCTCATGATGATGATGATGATCACCCAGATGTAGTCCACGTTTTTCAATAGTTTTACTATCGTCATTGGCAGCCTCCTTCTTTGGCTCTTCGGCACAGCTGACCAATGCCACGCACAAGGCGAGACAGGGAAGCACAAACTGCAAGTGGAGAGGAACATTTTAAAAGGACCAAAATAAGCCTTAATGCACTGCACTAAATTTGTAAAATCCTTTTATATAAGCCATTCACTTATAATAATTTTTTTGCTAGTTTTATGTAATATTTTCACATTTTCACAGAAACACTTTTTCCTTTTTTTTTTTTCATTTTTTTTTTCAAATAGTATTTCCCATTTTTTTTTTTTTTTTGGTTTGGTAATTACCATTCGCATTGTGTTGAGCTGTTTTTGTTTTGACGGTTCGGACGACGAGGAAAGGCGCAAAAGTCTGTTTAGTAAATAACGAGATCCAAGTTGGTACTGATTTGCTGCATCGTTCCACTCTGTTTATATACACACAAGAAGAAAGAAAAGAAGCAAAGCGTCAAGTCGAGTCGACGTCAAGTTGCTTTGCTGCTGCTGCCAAAAAAAAACAACAAAAACAAAAAAAAAAAAACAAAAAATCCAATCCACAATCGCAACACACATTCACTAAGTTAAGTTTTAGTTCGTATTGCGCAGACGCAGAGGCAGACGCAGACGCAGCGCAGCGTGTAGTTGTGGTAATATGAAATTGTTTTTGTTTTATGCTTAGCTTAGCTAAATTGCATGCGATCGATTGCTATATGTTTTGTTGTTATTGTTGTTGTTATTGTTTTTATTTTTATTGTTTCGGCAGTAGCTTAACTGGCTTTTTGAGCTGTTATATCAACGACTTGTTTCGCTTGTTGCACATGGACAGACGGACAGACAGACAAAAACTGGACATGTAGCCCGAAATATCGGACAGTTTGATAGGCCATCCCATCTGTTCACAACTGCTCGTTATCCTACACATTTAAACTAAATAATAAACACAAAAAAAATAGTAAAAGAAACAATAGCAAGGAAGTAAAATTTTTAAATGTACAAACATTTCGTATACGAGTATATCAAATGTGCAACGTGCAATGCCTGTGCGCTGTGATTACTCCAATTTATGTTGGAAAAGTATACTCCACTTTAAACTTTTTAATTATTTGGCGGGAAACAATATTAAAAAAATATTAACCCATTTTACATGTATGTAAATAATAATCAGCAGAATTACAGCCAGAATATATCAGGAGTAAATTACAGCACATGAAATGGGATCTGCTAGACAGACGACGAGCCGGCTTAGATCTGGTCAAACTATAGATTTCCTATGTATCCCAAAAATGTTTAAATAGACATAACTATATCGATTTGCTTTTCAATGTTGATCATTTTATAAGGTCTATTAAGACCCTTTCTGTATAGTACATACATTTCACAAACTTAATATACCCTCTTCCATTTGGGAACGGGTATATAAAACAGAAAAGACGGAACCGGCTGAAATACCCGTTACACAACACTTTTAATAGTTTATATGTTCACCAGGTGCTTAGATTAAATTTCACGATGAATTTGGTCAAATTTGTATGGAGGCTTTATGTTATATTTGCCCGATCCTTACCATATCGAAAGTGTTCACTTAGGTGGACATTGGAATTGATTTTACCAAATTTAATTGAATTCATTCAGAAATAAAAAATGTTTTGATATAAAAACTCGAAAATGGCCGGTAAGTTTGTATGGATGCTATACATAAAAATGGGCGTGGCGCCTTAGATTTGACATTGGATGAAATAAAAAAGTGTTTTTACCCTATTTGGAGTAAATATGTTCATAAATAATATATTTTCATACAAAAAAAAAAAAAGTGAGTGGGGCATATCGAAAAGGCGGGCAACATTTATATTGGATGCCGTTTCCAAAAAAAATTTATAAATAATAACTATTTTCATACAAAATATAGAAAAAAGTGGTAAGTTTGTATGGGGGCTATATCTAAAAATGGGCGTGGCACCTTGGTTCTGATATACAAAGTAGCTAGGAGCACAAAAAGCTTAAGTTTAAAATTTCAGATCAATATCTTTAAAACTTTCCGAGTAACACTCATCGCAACAGACAGACAGACGGACATACAGAGGACAAAACTAAATCGATTCGTCTCATCGAGCTGATCAATAATATATATACTTTATGGGGTCTCCGATGTCTCCTTCGATGCGTTGCAAACTTTCGGACAAACCGAATATACCCGTTTATACTTGTAATAAGTAAAAAAAATATGTATATCAAAATTTCTAAAAATTTTGTATGGTTGCACTATGTTATCTGGTTCGATTTTTACCAAAATACGAGTCAAAAAAATGCACTGGGCTGAACACGTGTTTCGAAAGGATGAACAAGCTCCAGCGAGAGCAGTGTACAAAAAAAACGTGAACAAAATTCGAGGGGCACGACAGCGAGGACAACTGCCGCTGCGATGGAAGGCTCAGGTCTTGGAAGACAGCCGCAAGATTGGAGTCCGAAATTGATATCTAGTAGCATTGAGCCATAACAGCTGGGTTAATACCCTTAGTGATGCCCAGGTTTATACAATAATAAGCTGTAATGGCCATACGTATATATACACATAGAAAGGTGTTTTAATCATGGGTTACTTCTTTCTTTTAAGAAGAGTATCACAAAAAAAGAAAGTAGTGATCCTCTATGGCTATAAAAAAATGATCATGACTTTAACACTGAATTTCATTGATTTGGACTTGCATCGAGCTACTCCACAGGGGCTCATCAAAAACTATACCGCTTGCAGATCCCCAACGAACCGCAAGCGTTGTAGGTTCATTATAGGTAATATTTTTTTTTCAAGAACTCTATCAAATCGTTTCTATTTTATATAATAATTAGGGCAATCTAAATGAATAAATACTTAATAAGAGATACAATTTTTGTAATCTTCTAAATATTTAATTTAATTTTTCTTATACCTAATTGCAAGTTTTGCGTCATAATATTGCAACAAACGCTGAATTAGGGTTAAATTGTATTTTCCAAATTGACTTTTATGCAATCTGTGATCTTTCTTTCTTTCATTTGCTTCTGTTTGCTTCTGCGAAGCATTGACATCGTTGTTTGTTGCCACAAAAGCCTTCCGTTTTTCATTTTGGCATTTTAAATATAATCATTTCATTTCTTCTCAGTTCAAGCCTCAGCCTCAGCCGACGTGCAACATTCACATTGAGCTGAGCTGAAGCTGAAGCTGAAGCTGTACTGCGTATTTGAAAAACTTCCAACAACAACAACAACAATGCGCAGCAGCAGCAGCAACAGTAAAAGCAATTCAAAATGAAATCCGATAAAGTTGTTATTGTGCGTTGTTGAGTTTGCTAGTGAAAGATTATGTAAATTGATTTATATATATGAAATTTAAAAAAAAAAAAATGCATTTTGATATTGACTATGATATTTTATGGTACAAATAAAAATAATAATTATAACATAGCAAAAAAAAAAAAAAAAAGATATGTCTAAAAAAGGAAGTAACTTATAAATTTTCAATTTTCCACTGTACTAGTTACCGCAAGTTAAGCTTTAAACAATTCACTTTAAACAAGCTTAAGTGTCAAAAAAGGCAGTAAAGTATCAATTATTATTGAACAACAATTGCACATATCGATTATAAATAAATATGTTTCTTGTGGTTGTTATTTTTCTTTCTTACTTTCATGCCACACTCGTAGTTATGAATTAAAATATTATAAATAGCACCAATGGCCAATGCAATTAATAGCAAAAAAAAAAAACTATTTACAATGGCTAAAACGATAAAGAAAGCTTAATACGATATATAAACAAGAAATGATTCAAAAATTTTGAAAATTAATTGAACATTTTTTATATTTTTTTAAAGGCTAAATTGGCATATCTGATGGCCAGTTACTGGCTTGACTTAGAATAACACACGTTACACATGATTGCGTAAGTCTATTGTGGTTTACAGCGACATTTTGGATAGAACAGAGAGGAATCACAATCGAGGTCGCTCTCATAGTTAAATATTTTAATAATGTTCAAACATTATCGCGAATTTTGAATTTTCGCGGGTTACGTATATTCGAATTTCGATTTTTTTGTGGCGTTATGTTGGTACTCATGTCTCTCACTTATGCCGACAAGCTCGGCTGCTTTGCTTAATGTTCTTTTGGATCGTCTTCGATTTTTACCTATTCAAAAAAATGGATTTAAGAACCTGTATCAATTTTTTTTTTCTGAATGGTATAAATGGAATAAAAATGTTGAAGAAGGCTTATGGGGACCGAGCTCTACCAAAATCAACAACATTTGATTGGTATAAATTGTTGAAAGAAGGTTGCGAACGTGTTGAACACGAAGAGCTCCCTGATCAACCATCGACCTCAACGGACGATGCTCACATCCAAAAAGTAAAAGAATTAGTGCTTGCACACCGTCGATTAACTATGAGAGACATTGCTGATGAAATTGGCGTATCGAATGGATCAATTAATACAATTTTGAAGGATGTTTTGGGCCTCAAACGTGTCAAGTCTCGGTTGGTACCAAAAATGATGATTTTTTTAAAAACTGTACTGATTTTTCGTGACTTTTTTTGCCAAAAAATCCAACCAATATCGTTCCGCAACCACCGTATTCGCTTGATTTGGCACCGTGTGACTTCTGGCTATTCCCAAAACTCAAGAGACCACTCCGGGGAACGCGTTTCGAGTCGATTGAGGAGATATAATATACCGGAAAGGCGCTGAGGCTATACCGGAAAGGGACTATTTGGCATGTTTCGAGAATTGGAAAAAACGTTGGCATAGGTGTATTTTATCGGGAGGGGATTACTTTAAAGGGGACAAAATAAATATTTATGAATAAATAAATAATTAAAAAAAAAAAAACACTTGAACACACCTCGTAGATCAGTTTTTACAGGACAGAAAGATTTAAGTGTCTTGTTGTAATTTTTTTTAAAGACATCAAATTTCTTATTAAACCCTTTCTAGGGGAACACTGGAACCATTCAAGCGTCACAACCACATCAAACAGACAGACGGCAAAACTTTTTGATTATTTCACATTTCGTGTAACATTTTTTATATCAATTTGCATTGAAAATTGGAAATTTCGATTCTTATTATTGAATTTGGCTATTTAGGCGATGAGTCACTTTATCATAATTTACCATAACTATTTTTTTGATGTGATATTCATTTGGATACATTATCTGCATTATGCACACTGCCAACCCAAGAAGTGTACAGTCTGAAAAGAAGATAATTTAAATATATGTTGGAGGGCACGAAAAAAGTTATTGCAATACAGTGAAAAAGTGAAACTTCAATTAAACCAAAGCTTTAATATCCAATACAAGAAACTTAAAAGGATCTTACATTGCCATATACGCATAAGAGGAGAGTCTTCTAAGGTGTATCAACTTTTTGAGACAACATTTTCGACTTATGTAATTATGATGCAATTATACCCCAGTTGGTGTATTTGTATTCGTATTCTGTTTCTTTCTATTTTGAGTTGTCAATTTAAACAGACAGAGAGTAAGAATACATCTCTTCGCATAATTGCATCGTGGAACACCATATTGTCAAAAGTATTTTTTATTTTATTTTAAAAATTCAGCAAAAATCTGTTTGGGTTGGTGGTTTTAAATCTGTAATTTTTTTGATAGAGATTTTTTTAAAAGAAAAATAGATAGATCAAATAGGATATTGTGTTCGGCTATAATTTGACTCTTCCATTTTTTTTAAACCAAATCTCCAACAAAAACATGAATAATTTGAAACCACCAACCTATTGAGATTTTGTGCCTTTTTGAAATTGAAACGAAAACTTTCTCAGAAAAATCTTAAATTAAACTTACCAAAACTTACATTAAAACCTGACTGCCCTAAGCTCACATTCAATCGTAAATGATGTGACACATAGCAACGATTAAACCGAAACAAAATTTACAAAATTAGGCATACAGCGAGCCTCGCTCAGAATTATTATTAATTTATTCCTATAATAGACTAAGTACGTGTAAATGGAAAAATTATAATGCAAATTTTTCTAAATAGCATCGAAATTCGATTTGATATAGCCATTATATATCTGTTTGCCATTAAAGAAAAGATAATTAATTTTTATACCCACCCAAAGAAGGGTAAGTGGGAAACAGACAGAAGGGCAAGAAGACCCTATAAAGATATATTCGATCAGCATGGAAGGGGGGACGCGTCGCGTCCGTCCGCGCCCCCCGCTCCCCTTCCGTCTGTCATGCTGTCTGCCGTGAAAACGATTATTTCGGAGACTATAAGAGGTAGAGCTTTCAAAATGAAACTTAGACTCCCAGGCCGTCAAGTGTGCACACAAACGGTTTTCAGACCATTTTAACCCCCATACAAATCCCCCAAAATTAGGTTTTGCATAAAAACGTCATTGTTTTTTATTCTAGGAAGTTCAAATTAAGTAAAATTATGTCTATGATAGTCCCAATAAAATATCCCAATATGGTTGGGACCAACAAAATTTAGGTAAGAACCCATACAAATTTACCCCAAAATATTGGGTTTTTACAAAAAAACGTCATTGCTTTTATTCAGAAAATTGAATTGGTATAAATTATGTCATGATAGTCCCAAGAAATAGACCAATATGGGTAGGCCCAACAAAATTTTAGGTATAAACCCAATCAAAGATATTTTTTAAGTTTTCTAAAAATCCAATTCAATGATGTATGGTAGTCAAATAAACCTAACTTAAGGTACATATAGATGGGACAGGGTATCTTGTAGTCGAGCATACTCGACTTCAGCGTCTCTTGTTATTCTTAATCTCGATTTCAAAAATTTAGTATGACTAGTTTTTGCAGGAATCCATAGACCCGCGGGACAATTTTTAAATTATTCAATTTCAAAATGAACATTGATAATACTCAAGAAAATATTGGTAAAAATGTTGGACATAGACACGATGAATACAAAATTTCCCGTACCAAGCTAAACTAGCCAAAAAGTTATTAAAAGAAAGCAATCAAAAAATTTGATTTTTACTAGGGGCTAACCATCTAAATGGGGCTTAGAAGATAATTTTAATTAATTTTGGTTTTTTTTTACAGTTCCCGAAATAATTGATTTCATCCGGTAGAAAGCCTGCATTTTACTAGAATCTGTGCAATTTTTTTTTGGTCATTTAAGAAAGACAAGACTAAAATGAACAACCCAAGCAGCCACTCAAACATTTGACCTTTTTGACCGGAATTTTTTATCACTTTTTGCAGCATATCTCTGCGAATGCGACCAATTTTTATTTAATTTTTTTCCTGTCATCATGATGTTTTTGATATTTTGCATGTTTTTTGCCTATTAAAGGCGTCGGGGCGAGAACGAGAACAAGACAATACTTGTCCACTCGCATGCAATCTGCACGTCCAGATGGTCTTGAGTACAGAGAATTCAGCTGAGGCGAAAAACTTCATCATGGGCCAGAGAAACAACAACAACATCATCAGTCAGAGATTAAACGAAGAATCACTCAACCGTAGCTATTTGGTCCGGAGCAGTCAAGCGCCAAAAAACAAAGTTCAACCACAAGACCGAATGCCAGTTCAATGTAGGCCAAAGCATCAGACAGAATCGGGCACTGGGAAGAACTCGGAGAATCTTGGTCCAGTTAGAGGGAAATACATCCGTAGCCACGAACAATGAGCGACGAGCTATAGATGACATCGACATAGTCAAGAACATCCAATACAAAGCTGTCCTGGGCGGTCACCGTGTCGGATGGACAAAGAAGCTCCAGCAAGAAAAGTTGAAAAACGAACAAATGGGGGGGCGCGGCAGAGGGACGCCGCCGCGCGTGGGAGGACCAGGCAGAGACATCCGCAGGATCGGTATCCCAAGATGGTAGACGAGGCACGAATACAACCGCGGTGCCGAATCTTATGTGATCCAAGGCCGACAATCGGCAGTGCCACTTATATATGTATATATATATATATATATATAGGTATATATATATATATAAAGGCGTCGGGGCGTCGGTGGAGGCTTCCATTACAAAAATTGTATAAGACTACTTCATTGGGGACCACAAAACGGAGCAGCCTTCATAATCATTTTAAAATTTTTTTATTTTTTTATAGCGAAATTTTTAAATCAATCCTTGCATATATATAGAGAGGTAGCTTTAAAATTATTTCTGTGAAACCATTAGTTATTTTCTACACACATACACATACATTTGTATCTATTTTCGCAATGCATGCCACTTCACTCCACTTCAATTTTTTACAATTTGCTGCTTGGCCCGCTGCCTGCTGCAGCATGCGGAACTGAAAATGTTCGGTGTAAAGCACAGTAAGAGTAGTCGTGTCAGTTGGTTGGGAAGGGGAGAGAGGGACAGTGCATTGTTGTATAGGGGCGAGCCAAGCCACATTAACTAACTTAACTAACTAACTATGTATTTATATTTACTTGGCTATTCTATTTCATAATCATTCATTTTCGCTTTCAAAGCAGCGAAAAGCGCAATTAAACACGCACACACACACGCACAAGCGAAATAACGAATTAACAAATTATTATACACACATATGTACATATATATGTATGAAAGAGATAGTAATATGCAATGCAATTTGATTTGTGGCAAGACACAATTAGAAACTTTATTCGATATGAATGAATATGCGAGTATAAATAAACAATTAAAACTCATCAATAATGCGTCTAAACAATAATTTAGTTCGTTTAGAGAGTTCTTTAGGCCATTAAGCTGTTTTTTGTAAGGCAGCAGCGTAGGCCAATGACCTTCGTTGAATGAAATTGATGGCATGGCATGCCATGGCTTAGTAAGGCAAGTGTTGCGTCGCAATATGCTACCAAATCAACATTCACAACACACACACACAAGATGAATGCAAATCTTAAATCTTGTTTATTATTTTATGTTTTTTTTTCATTTTACTTTTTGTAACGCCTGATTTTGTTGCTTTTATTGTTGTTGTTATTGTTGCGACGGATTTTCATCTGTAAAAGGGTTTAACGTTAAACAACCTTGACCCACAAAATGTAAATCTTTTTTTATTATTATTATTATTTTTTTTTTTTTGTTAATGTGTAATATGCAATTGTCCAGATTAGTTAATCATAAATGAGCGTTTAGCTTTATTCCGAAGTTTATTAATTTCATTTTAAATTACGCATTTGAATGGCGTTTGTTAAATAATAACTAATGAGATTTTTTTAAAGCTTAAATTAAATAATGAAAGGTTTGATGAATTTATCTTTAACAGATTCCGACTTCAGTTGACCCAGACCGCACACAACAGTACTAATAGATGCACGGACAGACTGCGGTAGCTTAATCAACTCAATTCATTGGAAGCTGTTCAAGAATATATGTATACAGTGGTTGAGCTTAAAAGATTCACCGCTCTATCTTCAAAACAACGCATTCTTCTAGTTAACCAAGGAATCTTTATTTGTGTAATTAAAATTAGATTTGTCCAAGTTATCCTTGGAAAACCAAAAATAGTGTCAAAAATTTATGTCACAGCTTATTTGATGCATTGACTTCAGCCTTTGAAAAAACTTGAATTTAAATATATTAAGTTGTTTTTATGGTTAAATATGACAGCCTATATAAATTAGAACAGGTTTCACCCCATTCGACATTTATTTTTTTGGGTTTCCAGGCGTTGTTTTGACCATTCCTTTAATAATCCATATTTTAGCTATTCCTGGATAGATATCATGGGTTTACAGATGGTATTGTCTAGGAATGCATATATATTTTGAATGATAACAACATCAGAAGTACCGGAGTACCGGAGGTTTCATTAAAGATAGCGATCGTTTCAGACGAACCAGGACATCAAAATCTCTGCCTTGCAATTGGGATCAATATGTTGGTTGAATCAGAATTTGTCTCTTATTCCCAGACTATCGACACTTAGGACCATGTTATGCATCATAATATCAAAATAATCCGTTCTATTTGTTGAATCTTCATCAAATCATGGTGTCCAACATACATACTAATATATTTATGATTACTTCTGTTTCTCATTCTACATTTTAAGATATAACATTGGTTTTTGTTGTGAATTATCTCTAAACATGATCCAATTATCGATTTCATCAGTCAGCGATGAAGAAAAGGGAACTCCATCAATATACATTTTAAATTTTCCTGTTTGTCAGTGCACCGAGTCCTTAGGGACTTGGCTCATATTAGGGCCCCCATTCTTCTAGGATAGAACGTAGGTACTTGCAGACTGATTAGTAAAGAGAAAACGGATGTTAAGCTACCTACTTTGTCACTACCCACCTCTTGCAGACCAAGATTCATGCAGATGGTCAAATATTTTATGTAAATTAGGAACATCGAAAAGTGAAAAGGGGTAGGTGATGTACTGTGCTGAAAGGAGTTACCTTTAGTTAAAATACTGTGGCGTCACAATGAGCCGTTTCAGGCCTTAGAGCTGCAGTATTCGTAATGAGCACCCAACTTTGAAGCGTTTTTATTATGAAGGGCAAATAATAAGCTGTAATGAATGTTATTCATTTTTAGAAAAGCATTTTCACTTTTTATGCTTCCAATCACCTCCAGTCTACTGTTTAATTTAAAATTATATTTTTGTAACTGAAAAACTTAATATACCGTTTGGTATTTTTTAAACCTTTTCTTTTTAAAACTTTTACACCTTTTCCACATTCGGTTACACTTTACTGCAAAAGTTGTTTGTCATTTCAGTCGCCGGAATACGAAAAGCGAGCGTTTTTATTAATTGCAATTACAAAACGTCACAGAATATTTTATAAAGATTTACAGTTAGTTACCGTAACACGAAACAATATTTGCAATATTTAAACTATCAGCATATTTTTCAGATGTTTCTTACACGCTCTGAATATGATCGCGGTGTCAACACATTCTCGCCGGAGGGACGTCTCTTTCAGGTGGAATACGCCATCGAAGCTATCAAATTGGGCTCAACTGCTATAGGCATTTGTACACAAGAAGGTGAATATACATGCAAACATAGCCTATATAAATATTAAATAGTTTAACGTTTTTTGTTATGTTAGGTGTTGTGCTCGCTGTAGAGAAGCGCATTACATCGTCACTGATGGAACCAAGCACCGTCGAAAAAATCGTAGAAGTCGATAAGCACATTGGTTGCGCCACCTCTGGTCTGATGGCCGATGCACGTACGCTGATCGAACGTGCACGCGTAGAATGCCAAAATCATTGGTTTGTCTACAATGAACGCATGACTATTGAGTCCTGTGCACAGGCTGTCTCCACATTGGCCATACAGTTTGGTGACAGTGATGGTGATAGCGGCAGCGCTATGAGTCGTCCATTTGGCGTTGCTATATTATTTGCTGGCATAAATGAAGGTAAACCGCAGCTATGGCACATGGATCCATCAGGTACTTACATACGTTATGGTGCCAAAGCAATCGGTTCGGGCAGCGAGGGTGCACAACAAAACTTGCAAGAGAATTTCACCGCTCAAATGTCACTACACGATGCTATTGACTTGGCACTGTCCACACTCAAGGAGGTTATGGAAGAGAAACTAAATTCGACAAATGTCGAGGTAATGACTATGACGCCAGAAAAGGAATTCTATATGTTCAAGAAGCAAGAAGTCGAGGAACACATAAGCAAACTGGCTTAATGTGTGTGTACAGTGTAAAATATTGTTAAAATTTTGTAAGTCATTTTAAATTTCTTTTTGGAAGTCGGGGAGTTTAGTAATAAACTGATTTGAAACCGCTTTTCTCAGAGAAAAAAATTTTAATTTTTTTTTTTGTTTGGTTATATACATTTATTTTATTACATATATTTTTATATTCATGCTACAAATTCTAGGTAAAACAAATAAGCTTGACTAACTTGGTTAATCTTTTAAAGGCAAAATGTAAAGTTATGAAAAGCGAACGTTTTGGGAAAGTTTGTTTCGAATAGAATTCTCGGAATGACCGAAAAGTTAAAAGGAAGACAATGTTCAACAAATATTATTGATGTATGATTGCTGGTATCGGTGAATGAAGTTTTCATTGTGTTATCAATAATCTTATTTTTCCTCCTCCGCATTGCTGTTGTTTCGGCGCATCAAAAGCGACAAACTGGCATTCGGTTCTGCTAAAGAATAGATCTCAGCTTCAAATACTGGTGGGCATTCCATGTTGGGATAATCTGGTGTTGCAGCCTTCGAATCAACCGAATTGGTATTCTGTACTTTGGGCGTTGCGGGAGATGTTGAAACTATAGCAACAGAAGCAGCAGGATCAACACTTGGATTCACTGCTATTGGAGGTGGTGGTGCCGGCGGAAGTGGTGGCTGCAACGAGTCCTGCGTGCAAATGTTCGGTTTTGAGCTAACTATTGGCGGTGGCGGTTGATGCGGACGCGGTTGCCGTGGAAATATCACTTGTGTGAAAATTTCATTATCACAATCAAATTCAGACGTTGTGGGTGGCGTAGTTGGTATTGGCGGCGCGTTATGCTGATTGTGTCCAAAAATTGTTCGATGTAGCAACGGTGAACCAAGCAGACGTTTTTCTTTTGATGGCTTACCACTTGCGCCGCTAAAGCTATGCCCGCCTGTATGCGCCACATTGGTCGAGGAAGACGATGTTGTAGATAACGAAGACAGCATAGCAAATATTGGTATGGGTGCAGAGTTCTTTCGTTGTGCATCGTACTTGCCGCTAGCCTTTTCTTTCAGATCGTGGTTATACGTTTGACTCTTACGTATATTGCTACCGCTCATGCGTTCCAAGCCCTGATTCGATTTTGATTTCTTATTCAACGGCAAAGTCATTGTCATTGCCGACGTAGCATTGGCTGCCGCAGCATTTGCATGACTGCTGCTCGACGTAAGTTTGTGAAATTGAAATATACGTTCCTTCTTTTTCATGCTGCCACTGGCATCTGTGGAGAATGATACATTGCTATTGTGCTTCTTTGAGTTCTTCGAAGGTAATATATTTGAGAATTGTTGTGTCTTTAGAAACTGACGCGTTTTGCTGCCGCCCGTTAGTGAACCGGTTAGATGTAGTTGGTCGTGTCTGTTGAAATGTTCCCCAATGCTGCTATTAGAATTGTATGAATTGTGTCGTGTACCTCCTGTACTAACGGGCTCATCTCCGGATATTAGTTCGTAGCCAAAATCGCGCAGTTTGAGGCCTTCCTTTGTACGTGTGCGTTTTATGTCTTCATCGTCCGGTTTGAAACTTATTTCGTAATCTGGTGTTTTGGGTAGGCTACGGTTTTGTGTTTTGGCTGTTTTTTCATCGCCTGGCGCTGCTTGGGAAACCTGTTCACTCTGTTTGCTTGCCATTGATTCAGTGCGCTTGTGTTGTCCATGTTTTCGCTCTATGCCGAGCAGAACACGATTGTTATACATTTCTTGAGCCTCCTCCTCCTGTTTACGTAACATTAGATCCTTGAGCGTTACAAATCCTTGTGTATTATGATGATGCACTGAATCCAAAGCAGAGGAAGCATTCATCTTTGGCAGAGAATAATCCAGCGTTTTGGATAATTGAAAATCAAATTCTACTAAATTCGGTATAGAGGCATGCATAAAGCTATGCGGTACCTTTTTGATACTTTTACTTGGACTTTCTACGATGGTTGGTTGTTGCGTCTGTTGTTGTGGCTGTTGTTGGTTTTGGTGTATTGTGGATAAAGTCGGTGCAGGCGAAGCTGGTGGTCCTAGCACCAATGATGCCGATGATTCACTATTGCTTACAACCGAACTGCGACTGGATGAGCGCGAGAGTTTGCGCTGCAACGCAATATTCGAAACTTGTTCGTTGGTCATTTGGGGCAACGATGGTGGCATTGATGGGTCATGGTAACCAGGCGTATTTGCACCAATTTGTATACCAAAACTACCACCAGGTACCTTTCTGTAGCTACGATACTGTTCGGTTGGCACAGGTATATCACTTGAAGCCTTAGCTGAATTACTCTTAAACGTACCCATTGTAAGTTTACGCAAAGAACCTAAATAACTACGATCCTGTTTGCCTGTGCTGCTGGCTGGTGTGCCTGCTGTTTTTGTTTGCGATAAAAACGATGAATTAATATCCTTGGAGCCTTGAGGCGAAGGTGTGCAGAGGTTTTTCATAACCACCGCATTGTTCTCTTCCTCTGAGCTATCGTTTTCTGAAAATAGATCCTTTATATTGACTTCAACTACTCCACCAACGGCTGTATTTGTACTCGGACTAGAAATCTGTAATGATGACTGCCGCAAAAATTCGACCCATTGATTAAGCGCATCCTGTGATTCGGCTGCAAAATAAAATGTCTTCGCAGTGTGATACACTTTAAATGCAAACGGTTTAGAGTGTACTTCTTTTGCCAGCGAGACAGTGAAACCAGGTAAGAATATTACACAACTTGCGTTATTTGACTGTTTTGTGCGAAATCCATATAGAATAGTATCCAGCATTACAAAATATACACGCGCCCAATATGTAACGCCGCGATGATCTTTTTTGCGTCTATACAAGTGTCCTTGTATATCGCCGGTACCAAGTATTTTCAGATTGATGTTGCGACGTTTCGCCATGAGACTGTTCTTTTTCTTTAACGTAAGCGTACGTGATTTTGTTGGTGTATGCAATTCATTGACTTCAGCAGTTTGGGCATTTAATGTTTCGGTCACACCTGTTTTTTGTATTGCAGTTTGAGTTTGTTGCAAACTAGCCGGCTTTGGCGGAGGTGGTGGTACAGCAGGTGGCGTAAGATCTTTTTGTTTACGCGGTCTAGGCGGAGGTATAGGTGGCGTCACCAATAGAAATTCTTTACGCGGCTCAATAGCTGGCGGCGTACTGGATTCTTCGCCAGAATTATCATAAGCTGGAGTACTGTGACTCTTATCTAAACGTCCGCGGCGATTCTGTAGCAATGGATGATTTATCGCTTCTACAAGCGTCGTTTCACAATTTTTGGTTGCAAGATCAATTGCCTCAGCAAGTTCTTGTGGTTTATCCGTATTACAGTTTCTCAGCATTTCAAAGGCATCCTCCTCGCCTTCATCGACAAACGGTATAGGCTCGAAAGTTTCTAGTATTGTATTTTCTACATTGCACGTATACTTCTCGTTTTTATTTGTATAATCCTCCACTTTCATTGTTGCATCGAATCTTACAACTTTACTGACACCGGGTTTGTATTTTTCTTCCATATCCAAATCCAGCTCTTGTTGCGATTCAGCAGTGTTATCTAGTCGCTGCATTTTTTTTGTTTCTTGAAAGAAACCTTTTTTATCGCCATTAACACCGCCAGCGAATTTTGATGCGCCAACACCGCCAGCAAGACCAATGCACGTTGTTGGACGTGGTGCAATCTCCAAACCGAAACCAAATGAAACTGATTTGTCTCTCAAACTAGGTGAACCGGGATCACAGACTGCGCCTCCTGGTTTACGATCATGCCATGAAGGTATTTCCCGATCTGGGTGTTTCAGACTTAGTATCTCATCTCCGCATATTGTATTACGTCGTTGCAGCATAGCACGTGGCTTTGGATAGTACAAACGTATTTCTTTTGATGGTGACTTGGTGTCAGTCGGTGTAAGAATATCACTGCAACTTGAATCTGTATCCGACGATGCAGCAGCTATTGCCTTTTCGTCGGTTTTAACACTTTCCGGTAACATGAATTTACTGCAATCCGGCACCAAATTTAGAAAACCAGTACGCGTAGTTGACATATTATCAGCCCAACGATTGCCAGCCATTGAGCGTTTTTTGCTTGGCAAACGATACGGTTGCATATATATTTGTCCATACATTTTCGTATGTTTCGGTCGCTTCTTTACAGTCAAAACTACATCCGGCAGCGCTTCACGCAATTGAGCCAACACGGTTTTATGTTGCCAGCCAACTACCGTTTGATAATTAATTTGTACAATTTCATCACCATCTTCAATCTTACCCGAGTTATGCGCTGGCGAATTGTACTTAATATCGGTCACACGGTGCGTGCCATTATAGCTTGATTCAATGTTAAAACCAAGCTCAGATTCACGTTTCTTAAGCGTTACCAAATTGAGAGATGCTGGCTGCAGCACCATTGGATCCGATATATCCTGTATAATATAATTTGCCAAACGCTCCAGTTTCTCAGCCGTCGTTCTAATTTGTGTTACAGGCTGCTCTACGAAACGATCACGCTGTGCTATGGTTGCCAATTCCAAACCCAAACGTAACATATTACGACAGATTTCCCTATATTGATCTTGTTTGCGAAACGGCGCACGTTCTAACCAGCTTATGAGCGGCTTTATTGTTGCAATTGTACGTGTTATATCGTGTAGAGAACCTGTCTCGATTTTAGTGGCATCCGCATGATTTTGTGCCAGCTGGCGATGTAAATTATGCGCTTCAGTCGCAACATGAAGCGCCATAAATTGTAAATTATCATTTTTAAGATGATAATGCTGTGAAAAAGAAAAATTTTTTGTAAAGAAATTGTTGTTTGATTTTATGCATGACAAAAAATTTATATTTACAAAATTGCGTAAATTTTCCACAGCCTCAAGTACGATTTCTTGATGTCCTATGCATCTCATGCCCAGCTGTTCCAATTCATATGGGCGTATATTGAGTAGTTCCTTGCCGCCCACTTCGTTATTTGTAAAAGAGTTCAAATATCCATACATAGCTTCATCGAGACCTGTGTAGGCGTTAAAATATAAATAAAGAAGAAGGGTTAATTGAGACCATTGGGCGTTTTTAGCGTTTTGATATGCTGCACACACATCACCTACGACAAACAGTTTAATTAAAACACAATGCAAGTGACCCGACCCACCCGACACGTCCAACGTAAATTAATATTTACAAAAAAAAAAAAAAAAAGGTTATTTCAAGGCTGCTCGGCCAGCCATTATTCTATATATTTCTACATATGATGCGAATTGCAAATTTACGAAGCATTATTAAATTGGGCTATTATATTACGATTATACATAGGCACTGGCAATAGTTGTTGCATTTCTTTGTGTGTGCAGCAAATATATAAGTTGTTGTTGTTTTTTTTTTCTTTTCCTTATTTTTTCTTTTTTTTTGATTGCATTTGTATTTGTTGTTGCACTTGCCTTTGAGCCAATCAGTTACTTGATCTGGCGACCAATCGGCCACATTAATGTAAGCCATTTTAAAACTATTTAAAAAAAATCTTTCACACTTGCACAAAAATTAATCCATTTCTTAAATTGAATTCTTTTTTATTTATATCTTAATATATATAATCTTAATATAATAAAACAAATAAAGCAGCGCAGCAGTAGCAGCAGCTTTTCTTTCACTCTGTGACAGAGCTGCCAACTGTATTTTTCAGATATTGAATTATTAGCACAAACTCTGGTATTTCAAAGTTACCATGGCAACACTGAATACAGTACCCCTGATTCACTATGTCAGCTGATTGCTTAAATGTAAACAGTGCAGTTTCTGTATAGGTGCGAGCAAGAGTGCTTGCCTTCAATAAAAAAATTAAGCAAACAGAGGCGTAGTACTACACCAAGTACAGCTAAGCTTAATCTCTCTTTTGCCTTATGTACCTATGTGAGGCAAAAATACTGCATTGGTTTATAGTTTTTTGCGGTAAACTATTTTTAATACATTTGAAAGAGCTACAACTAGAATTTTCGCAAAACCATATTGTACCGCGAATGAGTGCGGGGCCACAAAAAATACACCCCAAAATATTTATCGTACCATTGTACTCATGTTGAAATAATCATGAACAAACCTGCATATATTTTCACCACGGTTATTTCTAGCTTAGTTAAAGAAGATGTATAAAGATATATACATCTATAGCCGATTGTTGGCCTAGGTAGCACGTAGGGTTTCGCACCAGCGGTTGTAGTCTAGTGCTATTCAATACCAATTTGGGATACCATTCTTGCGGATGTCTTCTAAGATTTGGTCCTTTCAATGCAGCGACGGACGTCTTCTCTGCCACGTCCCTCCGATTTGGTACACGTCTTACTCATCAAGTTTTCTAAGAAACTTTTTTTAAAAAATTATTAAATAATAAGTTAGTAAAACGCGAGAGAGATATGCTTCTCGCCTTAGAGTTCGCTATCATATTGAATAGAATAAAGACGAGAGCATCCAAGCAATATATGCACCCTTGTAAGACATTAAAGCTTTTTATATTGCACTTTTAACAGATTCGAAAAATGTTAAGCAGCTGTGAGAAAATTGACAACTCACTTAGTACCGCGTGTTGGGGGCACGATGAACAGCTGTTCTGTTAAATAAAAAAAAAATAAAAAGCAAAGTAAAAGCAATGTCTGCAGTGCAAGTAAAACAAATAAAATTTTATAATCCTTCAAGTTCAGCTAGCTCTGACAGGTAAAAACCAAAATAAATATCTAAATGCAGTGGATTAAATAGTAAACAAAATTAAAATGTATATAAAATCACTCATTCATCATTAGTAATTAACACACATAAGTATGTAAGAAATAAATACAAGTGTACACATATATGTACGTGTGCATAAACACACGCACAGCGGCAACTTGCTGCCTCAGTAATCATTTCGATTGGTTATGTATTTTCAATATAAATGTTTGCCGGAAAAAAAATAAATAAATAAAACAGTAAAGAAAGAACGTAGAAAGACAGTTAAAAAGAGATATAAATAATTACACGGACACACACATGCATACATATGTATACGCACACAAACAAATACAAATGCATATAGGGCAAGCAGAAACGACAACGACGACGCTTCGAAAGTATAGCTAGCAGCAGCGACAGACAATATTCCTTTTGAAGAAAAGAAAAAAAATTAGATATCGAATCAGTTTTTGATAGATTCGCAACATGAGCAGCAGCATCACATTTTTGTGCAGTAAAAAAGTTAATAATAATAAAAATGCAAATAGTGTTGGAATTTATTGCAATGATAATAGCAGCAACAATGCATTTACAAAAAATACAATAAAAATTAAAACAAATCTACCTCCTCAAACTCAAACAACAACAACAACAGCCGCTAAGACAAAAACTACAACGTATGCAAATGGAAATGGCGACGAATTCAACGATGACAATGATCACATGTAAAATATAATTAAAAACAATTTATAACAATTTTGTGTATATATTACGTACTTCTAACAGAAAGAAAAAACGCAGTTATCAAAGCAGCATTTAATTAGCGCCTTCAATTAATATTTTTTCATTTTTTTTTTTTGTATTGTAAACTTGTGTTGTATTGTCTTTCTATCTGTCTGTCTGTCTATCTGGCTGGGTGTCTCATTCCATGCTTCTTGTGTTTGCTTGTGATAATTTTCTATCTCTTTCTTTGTAAGTGTGTGTGTGTGTATGTGTGTTATGCGCAACAATTGAAATTGCGTGCAAAAAACATGAAATTTATTCTAAAAATAAAATATTGTCAAAGTAATGGCGTTTATAATAAAAAAAAATGTGTGTGACCATTGCGTTCCGCTAACAATGCTGCTGCGGTTTTTTATATTTTTTGTTAAATGTATGCTCCTTTGTTTGTGTGTTGCCGCCGGCAAAGGCCAATGAACTGAATGCACTTGGCCGCCTACTAAAAATAATTATAAAAATTGTAAAATAATTCATTAAACCTGTACCACGCGGCTTTCTTTATTTTATTAGCCATTTTTTTTTTTTATTTAGATTATGCATACATAAATGCATGCATAGAAGTGTATGTATGTATGTGCATGTATAAATATAAATCGCCGGGAAATGGGTCAGTGTGTTAATATTGTCTCGTGTCATTCAGTTTTCTGTTCGTATCATTTTCGATTTGTAGAAATTTTACAACCTTGTCGCTCCGCTCACACTCGTCACATTCCTTTTCATTGTTAAGCGAAATACATAGCAGCATTTAATCAATGAATGAAATTAAATTGTTTACAATTTTTTTTAGCGATGATCGTCCGGAGCCCACTGAACAATTATACATTGATCCATATGGAGATCTTGGTGAATGCTGCCCGGCTTCGCCGACTACAGTACCACAGCGTCCATCGCTGGAATCTCCAATTCGCAGACGCAGACAACGCACAACATCAGTTAATAATCAGACGACAACAGCTAATCCGTCCGAATGTATAATACGCGCAAACAATCGCACAATTTACACTGCCGGTCGTCCACCGTGGTATAACTGTGCTGGCATACAAGTGGAACCATTTGTTATAGGTAAGATGTTTTGTTTGTTAGTTTTCCTTTGATAATTGTATTTAATGGATCGTTCTAAACAGGCATATGTGGCGGCAGCGCATCGGGAAAAACTACCGTTGCACAAAAGATTATTGAAAGTCTTGATGTTCCTTGGGTTACGCTACTCTCCATGGATTGCTTTTATAAGGTTGTATGCCAAAGAATAAATGCTATATAGTGAATAACATACATTTTATATTTTTGTGAAGATTTTAAACGAAAAGCAACATGAACAGGCTTTAATAAATGAATATAATTTTGATCATCCCGATGCATTCGACATTGATCTACTTGTTGATGTCCTTAAGAAATTAAAAGAGGGCCGAAAAGTAGATGTTCCAGTTTATAATTTTCTGACACATTCACGCGAAGCGCAAACAAAAACTATGTACGGTGCCAATGTTATAATTTTTGAAGGAATTTTAACATTTCATAGTCCGGAGATACTCAAATTGCTCGACATGAAAATATTTGTCGATACTGATCCGGATATACGTTTGGCAAGACGTTTAAAACGTGATATATCACAACGTGGTCGTGACCTAAAAGGCGTGCTGAAACAGTACTTAAATATGGTGAAACCTTCCTATGCCAGTTATATAGCGCCAACAATGGCACATGCAGATATTATTGTGCCACGAGGCGGTGAAAATAAAGTTGCTATACATTTAATAGTGCAACATGTACACACACAGTTGCAGCTGCGTGGTTTCAAACTGCGTGAAACGCTTGTAAATTCCTATAAGGATCAACCGATGCCAGATTCGTTGTACTTGTTACATCCAACGCCACAGATTAAGGGTTTACACACCTTTATACGCTGCAAGGATACATCACGTGATGAGTTTATTTTCTATTCGAAAAGGCTTATACGACTTGTAATTGAGTATGCGCTTAGTTTGTTTCCCTTTAATGCTGTAAACGTAGAGACCCCTCAAGGTGTACTTTATGCTGGCAAGCGCATGGCTTCAAAAAAATTTGTGGTGTTTCAATTTTACGTGCGGGAGAAACTATGGAGCAGGCAGTATGTGATGTCTGTAAGGATATACGTATTGGTAAAATTCTCATACAGACTAACCAAATAACCGGTGAACCGGAACTTTACTATTTGAGACTACCAAAGGACATTAAGGATTATAAAGTGATACTTATGGATGCGACAGTAGCTACAGGTGCTGCTGCTATGATGGCAATCCGCGTATTGCTAGATCATGATGTACCAGAAGAGAATATTATTCTCGCGTCGCTATTGATGGCTGAGATAGGCGTGCACTCAATAGCGTATGCCTTTCCAAAGGTAAGTTTTAATAAAATTGAATAATTTTTTTTTTTATTGACACTAATTTATTTATTTTTTTTTTTTTTTTTTTTTGTCGTTAGATTAAAATTGTTACTTCAGCCGTTGATCCGCAAATAAATAACAAATTTTATGTAATACCGGGCATTGGCAATTTTGGAGATCGTTATTTTGGCACTGAGCCCTCAGAGAACTATTGATGTAGACGTGTGCACTAGAGTTTGGAAATATAAAAATAATGTTTTAAATTGGTACTAGGCTAAGACAAAAGTTACTTAATCCACTTTTCTAAATGTTGGAGCAATAAAAGTATAAGCAAAAAAAAAAAAAAATCGTACTTTTTTTGGCGTCCACTTCTTTATTTGTTAAAGAAATCTAATAAATAGTTGCACCAGGAAACCAATGCTTCCTATAATGAGTGCTATACGTAAATATTTATTAAATTGTAACTCCTTTTGTTTGGTTGTCAAATTTTGCGTTGCTTCAATGGTTGTACCACGTGCCCATTTACTTTCATTGTCTAATATTTCTGCATTCATGCTGAACTTTGTGGTTCCTGTAATGCGTACACGCAGCTCACAACCCAAAAGATTATCACGCATTGGTAATAAAATCTGTTCATAGCTTTTATTATGCGCCACGTAAAATTTTTTATCGTGTGAGATTTCTGTCACTAGCACCGTATAAATCTGTCCAACGCGACCTTCATATGGTTCATAGCTGTAAAAGAGATCTGTTAGCCTTTTAGTACGTGTCTTTACCAGATTGCCCGGTATGCGTTCCATTTTAGCGGCCGGTGTACCTGGGCGTGGGAAGTACTGATTGATAAAAAGACTGGGAAACTTGTATTTGGCGCATAGCGTCATAGTCTCTTCAAAATCCTGTTCGGTTTCCGTTGGAAACCCACAAATAATATCCGTTGCAATTGTTACACCTGACACACGAGCACGTAGAAAGTCAACAACATGCTCAAAATCTTTACGACAGTATTCACGTTTCATCTCGCCCAGAACTGAGTCGCTGCCGCTTTGAACGGGTACATGCAGAAATGCATAGACACGCGGATGATTCAATACTTTGGCGATCTCTTCAAGATGTTCTAGTATATATGGTGGATTAGTCATACCGATGCGCAGTCTGCAATGTTCCGGTATAACTTCTACCAACAGCCATAACAATTCTGGCAACGAAGTACCAATATCGCGTCCATATGCACCAGTATCCTCCGAAGTTAACCAAATCTCACGACAGCCCTCATCAAACGCTTGTCGTGCACGATCTACAATTTCTTCCGGCGTGTAACTGGCTAAATCGCCACGTGCATGTTTTGTCTTACAGTAGGTGCATTGATTCAGGCAGCCTGTGTTGATTGGTATTATTTCGATAAGCGGATTCTTGCGCACTTTAGGCAATGCCAATTTAGCGCCAGCAACACGACGTCCGTGCTCCTTCTTATTCTGCAGCAAACGCACACTGTGTCCCTTTAGCGTTTCTTCGACTACCTCGACAACTCGATCGATTTGTTGCACACCAATTACTGAAAGTCCACGTAGATAATCGGCTTTTGGAGCACCTTGCGGTACACAACCTGCAACCACTACATGTTTGCCTTTGCCCATACCGGATTTAATTTCATTACGGAATATATCCTCGGATGGGTTTTTCACAGTGCAACTGTTGAGTAACCACAAATCAGCTTGTTCTTTGCGATCGGTGATGTTATAGCCGTATGCAGCCAATTGTCCAGCCATGTATTCCGAATCCGAATTGTTGTGCGCACAACCCCAGGTTTTAACCCAAACGCTTTGTGTGCCGGGTATAACGCTAATATAAATAAGAAAAATTATTAAAAAGTAATAAAAACAATGTTAATGGACAAGTACCTTTCGTGTATGGGCGCCGCTTTACTGCAATCTCCATTTGGTACATCGCCATTTTCGCTTTCCAGCTTCAATTGTGCGCGTTTCTTGGCGCGAACGGTAACATTCTTTTTATTTTGATAACGTTCGCGAGGTTTTACATCGTCATACGATATTAAATCTTCGATATCGTCTATATTATTTTCGTCTAAATCAACCATAACGCTCCACCAGATGATTTTACTCCATGTGCTGCCAAATAGTGATGGTACTGCGAATTGTTGATGGTGAATCTCAGGTTCGCTCCAGACTCTCTTTTCTCTCTTTCACACAATAGACCAGTGATTCTTAACTATGATGGGGCTTGTAAGATTAATTAACCAGCACTGGCATCCTCAAACAGGGCGACTCGCACACTGTCCTATGAGTGCGAGCAAGGCACAGCACATATACAGCTGTGCTGCTCACACAAACCATGGCTGTGTTGCTCGCACCCATGGTTTGTGCAGACCTTGAAAAATATTTCTTTAAATAATCGATGACCGATTATTGTAATCAAAGACAAGACCGACTATTGAGAAGAAGCAGCAGGCAAAGAAAAAACAATCTAGAAAAAATTTGAGAGAAAAAACAGTAAACGTACTCAAAGTTTAATTTAAATAATTAATAAGCAGAAATATAGTAATATATTGTCACATTCAACTAACAAGGTAAGTAATTGTTGTTTTTAGCATAAAATAATTGCATTTGTTTTGGTCATTTTACTTAACAACGACTTCGATAATGACATGACTCACCGCAGGCGTTTGACGTCGCTTATTATTTTTTTCGCTTATTATTTTTTCGCTTATCGCGAATACATTCTTTATCGAATTTTTACAGTAGCTCATGCAACATACATACAAAATAAAAAAGCCCTACTTGATCTTATAGATATACTTTTGTTTTAAAATAAGCGTGTTGTGGCTTATTTCACAATTTACAATAAAGCAAAAAAAATAAATAAATAAAGTGAAATATTAAGATTTTATTTATTTTGCAGGTAACTCAAATTTCGCGTCTTAAAGAACGTGCAAAAGAATGGCTGGTGAGTGCTAAATTACAGCTTAAACTAATTAGAACATTTCTTGGGTCTACTTTGCAGCAAAACTATTGTTAAAGATCGACATAAAAAAAGTTTGGACGAACTAAATTAACAGCGCTTGCACATCTTTTTTTTCGCCCCCCGAAAAGTAAAAGTGTGCTCAATATAAAATGTCCTGGCAAGGTGGCTCTACTTATCAAGGTTTTCTTTTTGTTTGACAAATTTTTTTCTTTAGTTTTTAACTTCAAGTAACATTTTTTCCATACTTAGACTCTGACTGAACGCATGCTATATTCATTTTGTAATTATAAACGTTAGAGCCCCAAATCGGTTGCGGTGCGGAGCTTTAACAAACATTTTAGAATATTTTGGGTTCGCTTATGTTTCGTTTTGTTTATGCATTTTGTGTTTAGTGAATTGTCTGATAAATTAGTATACGTTGCCATAAATAAGGCAGAATGAAGTAGTTCTTAAAAAGAGACCCAAAGATGGGCTTTTTCATTTACTATTCATTATAAATTTTTTTTTTTTTTTTTAAATATGCCATTAACACTAATACTATTTTTTTTTTTTGCAAATATCACAGATCCAAATCAACAATTTTATGGCGGTGGTTATCCACAGGGCGGTTATCCACCACCGCAAGGCGGGTATCCTCCACAAGGTTATCCGCAAGGTGGTTATCCCCAAGGTGGTTATCCCCAAGGTGGTTATCCGCAAGGCGGCTATCCCCAAGGTGGTTATCCACAGGGCGGTTATGCGCCGCAGCCTGGTTTTTATACAGCCACCACCTGTAGTTGGTGGATATGGCGCCTATGATGATCCTGAATCAGCAGCTCCCAAGAATTTTTCTTTTGATGATCAATCAATTCGTAAAGGATTTATTCGTAAAGTTTACATGATTTTAATGGTAAGTTAAGCTTAAATTGTTTTCTTCAGAAAATATTTTAAATATTTGAACTTTTTTTTCTAGGGTCAATTAATAGTCACTTTTGGATTTGTTGCACTCTTTGTCTTTAACGAAGACACCAAGACATTCGCAAAGCATAATATGTGGTTATTTTGGGTTGCATTTGGTCTTATGTTAGTTACTATGCTGGCTATGGCATGTTGTGAAGGTGTACGTCGCACCTTCCCAACAAATTTTATATTTTTGGGAATATTTACGCTTGCCGAATCATTCTTAATGGGTGTCACCTCTTCTGCTTATGCGCCGCGTGAGGTAAATTTTTTTAACATTTTTTGAAACACATTTTTTTTTTGTTCATGTATTTTAACCAAAACTTCTTCCTTTTAGGTACTATTGGCCGTTGGTTTAACCGCTGCCGTTTGCTTTGCTTTAACACTCTTTGCTATGCAAACTAAATATGATTTTACTATGTGCGGTGGTGTTCTAATTGCGGCTATGGTCATTTTCTTGATCTTCGGTATAGTCGCCATTTTTGTTAAGGGCAAAATAATAACACTAGTCTACGCTTCGATTGGCGCACTACTATTCTCGATCTATCTAATTTACGATACTCAATTGATGATGGGTGGTGATCACAAGTACTCCATTAGTCCTGAGGAATATATCTTTGCTGCTTTGAATCTCTACTTGGATATTATTAATATCTTCATGTATATTCTTACTATAATTGGCGCTAGCAGAGACTAGGATTAAGCCTCGAATTCATGCAAACAATAAGAAAAGTTGAAGTGAAAGTATTGAATCCTCTACTTAACTACTATAACAGTTTTTTTTCAAATTTTTATTTAAATTATCATTTTTTTGCCATTTAAATCCTTATAACGCGTAATCTCAATTCAATTGTGCAACTTTACGAATAATCTACAAAATGAGCACTTTTCCAAAAAAAAAAAAAAAAAAAAACCAAATTTTTTTGTTTACCCAACCTAGTGAGTACGAGTATTATTGTTGTTTACATGAAATGAAAGATTTGTTTTTTGTTTTATTTATATATTTTTTAAGTTGAAACTTTACGATTTGTTGTTGTGGTTTAACAAAAACATTCTCTGTCAAGACTATTAACCAAAAATGTAATAAGAAAGTTATAAATTTAATAAGAAGGAAATGAAAATTGTAAAGAGTAAATCATAAATTCTATACATATAAGCTGCTGCGTGCAGCTATTAACGATTAACATATACACATATATAATAAAAAAAAATATGTAAGAGCATAAATATATATATTTATGTGAAATGTTAAAACTTTATTGTCAAGAAGCAAATCAGTGTCAGCAATAAAAATAGTCTATATATATATTCTTAATGAAATACTTTTATTGTTCTTAATAATGATAATACTTTTTGCATGATAATACAAAACAATTCAATGGAATTCTTTATTGATTCACACCTTAATCATCTGTTTACACATTACTAGGGCGTTTTGTAAACATTGTAGTCTTTGGTTTTTTGTTGTTATTTATATACATATATAATGGTAAATCCCCTAACTTATTTTTAAATTTATACACATGTACGTATATACATACATTTGTCTAGGCAGAAGAAGACATGTTAGTTCTCTGATTGATATTTAAAATTCGAACCACTTCTCTTTGGAAGAAAAGATCAACTTTTGTCAATGCTGCGATATGAAATGACTATGAATTATAACTTCGGTCGAAATATTTTAAAATTTCAACTAAACGAATTAAAACTTTTTATAAAACTTTTATGTATCGAATCTTTACTTTTTGTAATGTCTCATCCAATAAGTCGAGTTCACCAAATACCATACTCTGTGGGACTTTGTTTCTGGTGTAATCAAATTTATTATTTTAACTATTAAGATTCTCTTCTTGGAATTTTGTAAGCGTTGTAAAAAATGTACCAGACAAACACCGCGTATATCTCGAATTTTTAAATGAAATTTGTTGATTAATTGTTTTATTGCAACTCCAACACTACTACTCCAGCTGGCTACTGAAAGCTTGTAGTGTTATAAATCGTTAAAGTTTAGTATAATTTTTGTATGTTATCTATGTTTTTTTTTTTTTTTTCTAAAAATTCTTTTTCTTATCTAAAGATAACAACTCAAACAAATTATTGCTTAGTAGAACACCTGGAACGCCCATACAAAAAAAGTAGTTACTATTCGAATTTGGAAAGTGTGAGAACGTCGTGGTTTATTTGTAGTTTAGCTAAATTCTACTAAAATATTATCAAAGTGAAAATGTATCAATATCCAAGCAAGTATCAAATTTTAGTTGAAAACAAAAATCTTTCGTAACGTCTACTTTAAGTGACTTTGAAACAATGACTAAATATTCTAAATTAATCAATCGATATGTTTTGTTTTATTCTTTTCGGTGCTTTATCCGTTTTCATGATTCATTTTTTGAGATAAGAATGCTTATCGTTTGTTTGTGACTATGATTTAAATGGCCAATATTGCGTACCTTATTGAAATATGAAGTAAAAAAGCGTTTATCTTTATATATTGTACAGTGGCGTACAAAAAAAAAACGGGTGTGCTTATTTTTTTATTTTTGTAGATTTCAAATGTAAATTACAACAGCATTGCTCAATAGCATCATTGTCATCAAATGCAATGTAAATTTGAACAGCATTGCCATTCAAATCAATATAAATATGAACAGCATTGCCATTTTAATGCAAATTCTAAAATTCAACATTATCATTATTGTCTATATAAATCACTGCAGCATTGCAGCATTCAATTTGAAAATAAAATGTTGTTGTCTTTTAAAAATTATATTATTATTATGTTACCCCTTTTAATTTGTTGCACCCCAACGCATTGTAGAAGAAAATTCACGAAAATGAAAAATATTTTAAAATTTTTTGCACGCCACTGTTGATTAAATAATCATTTACTAAATTTTGTACATAAAATGATTTGTTGAAGTGTTCTAAAAGTATATAAAGCGTATGATAAGTTACCACGATTGGAGATTAAATTCATTGCTGCTCAGAATTGGCATATGTCATAGGATTGGGACACTTCATTTGTTTCAAAGAACTCGAAGAGACATTGTGATTTTTAGTAGATAGTGTAAATTTTAAATTAAATCAACGATGAATCAATATGGTGAATTTACAATTCCTTTATGATTTTCGAATTATAAATAATTTTTTTGTTTAACTTCAACAGGTGACTATCCTGATGCGGAGGCAGATAAAAGTTTTGCCTTTGATGAGCAAAGTATACGAAAGGGTTTTATACGCAAGGTTTATCTTATTTTAATGGTATGTAAATGTTTAATTTAACAGGCACGACGAGAAGGCAGCGGAAACGAAGAAAAATAGTACGGGCCCACGGTTTTTAAGTGGCTCGGGGTCTTTGGGAAATGTATTTAATTTTAAAAAAAGCCACTCTCTTTTTATACGCGCCACATATAGTGTGAGTAATATCAGTTAAAGTTAAGTCATTAAAGTTGACATCGAGACCCTATAAAGTATATACATATATTGTTGATCAGCAAGTCGAGACGAGTCAATCGAGCCATGTCCGTCTGTATTTATGCGTTACATTCGCTTAGTTTTAAAGATATTGAACTGAAATTCGAAACTTAAGCTTTTCTTAGTCCTAAGCAGTTCAAGGTACCACGGCCATTTATAGGTTTAGGCCATTTTCTAGTTTTTATGTAGAAAAAGTAATTATTTATGAATGTATTCATGGGTAAAAACACTTCTAATTTCGTCCTATGTATATCCTACTGGTATAAGGATCAGCCCACTTTTTTTCAAGAACATAATTATAATTCTGCCGTTACGTTAAAATTTGACCCCATTATTCTGTTGTTTCGGACTATTCACTCCAAGCCATACCGTCTCAAAATTTTTTCCTTAGCCACTTATGATCATAAATAAACAAAAAAAAGATGATGCAGGTATTTGAGCTTTTGGGTCCCACCGAAGTTAACGTTTTTCCTTGTTTTTATTTTAAAATTATTTTTCTGAGCCTGTATTAATTCTCGTCGGGGCTTTTAGTTTCATAGTATCTTTTTTTTATTTATAAACATATTTATTAATTCTTTGGGTTAGGCACAACTTTCGATTACTTTCGGTTTTATATGCGTTTTTACATTTTCCCAAGCTACAAAAGATTGGACACAAAGAAATTGGTGGCTTTTGTGGGTTGCTTTAGCTGTACTACTCGTTACCATGATAGCGATGGCCTGTTGTGAAGGTGTACGCCGTAAAACGCCGCTTAATTTTATATTTCTATTTTTGTTTACATTGGCGGAATCATTTTTATTGGGCGTTGTTGCCGGTCAATATGATGCCGATGAGGTATGTGATGCTATTTTATTTTTTAATATTTTATTAATTTTTATAATAATTTATTTGTTGTTGTTGTAGGTACTCATGGCCGTTGGTATTACGGCAGCAGTCAGCCTTGGACTGACGCTGTTCGCGCTTCAAACGAAATACGACTTTACCATGTGCGGTGGCGTTTTAGTTTCCTGTTTAATTGTTTTTATCATTTTTGGCATTATTGCAATCTTTATACCTGGAAAAATTATTGGCTTAGTCTATGCCTCTTTGGGTGCTTTACTTTTCTCCATATATTTGGTCTACGATACACAATTGATGATGGGCGGCAAGCATAAATATGCCATTAGTCCTGAGGAATATATATTCGCTGCGCTTAATTTGTATTTGGATATTATAAATATCTTTATGTACATTTTAACCATAATTGGCTTAGCACGGAATTAATTTTATGTTTTATGGTTTTTTTTATTGAGCTAATTTATTTTTTTGTGCTGTTTTGTGTTGACAAAATAAGATTGAAATTTTTTTATACAAACTATTTGAAATGTTTTCAATGGAATAAAAGAAAAACGATTCCCTTAAGCGAATTTTTGTATGCATATAAAATTCATGTAGCAATTTTTTTTTTTTTTTTTTTTTGTTTGTTCAAAACGTTTTGACATTGCCTTTAGCTTTCCATTCTAAGCTTAGCGTTGCTTAAACTAGACAGACATTTTGTACACTTCGAGCATATTTTTTGAGTAATATATTAATTTTTGGATAATTTCTGAAACATTTTTGTAATCATTATCATTGAAGAAGTTACTAGTTAAGGGTTACGTCTAAAAAAATCGTATACATTTGCTTTAAAAAAAAAAAAAAATTTGTTTTACAAGACAACTAGTGTGAAACATGTTTAAGATTAATCCTGATAAAATAGCTTGTCTTAGTGTAGAGTATCTTGAAGTCGATATCAAACGATTTTTAATAATCTTTCCTGTTTTGTATTGCAACAGTGAGCTATAATGAAAGAATATATTTTCGAATTAATGGACAATAGCATCCACAAAATTATTAAATACTATGTATAGTTATCAAAGCGTATCAGTTTGTTTTCGAATAAAATATTTCTGACGGAAGAAATCGGACTACAACTTTTCAGTAATTTTATCCACAGAAACAAGCCAGAAAGCATTATAAGTTTGTTCGTCTTAGAATAACTTCCAATATTACTTTCACGATCATTGGACCTAATTCATTCGATTGAGTGTTGCGGTCTTCAGAAGAATTGTAGCCAAAATTGGGGGTAACAATATTTACGAAGGAATCAAAGGATTATCTTTAATAGTTTTCAAGTTACAGTCGAAGAAAAATGTACGATAAAATCTTTTTCGGAATGGATGGACTTTTTTTTTTAGCGACACATTTACAAGTTCACGTCACTTCTAAGCTTTCAGCGCACTGTGTTGACAACGGAACCGAATAGATTCATCTAAATCACCTTGTCTGCACAGCGGTGTCCAATTAATTAAACACATGAACAGTTGTAATATAATTATGCCCAATTGAGTTGAACAAATTATGGAAAGAAGCTTGCATTACTCGCGGCATTTGAAATAATCACGATTTTGCAGTTGGATTTGTCAGCGCGTTTGAAACGGGTGCAATCTCATATTTTCGTGCGAATATTTTTTTTTTTCTTCATTTATTTTTTTCTATGGACTTCGATGAAGTACTTAATGAGGTCGGATCTTTTGGGCTGTATCAAAAGATTATTATTTGTTCAGTATTGCTGCCAGCAGCGCTACCATGCGCATTTCATGCCTACAGTCAGTTATTTATCGCTGCCACACCCGCACATTGGTGTCGCATACCAGAACTCGAACCATGGACACAGGATTACGTAACTTTAGTTAAAAATTTAAGCATACCGCGTACAAATAATGGCGACTTTTCCGAATGTACAATGTACGCACGAAATTATACAGATTTGGTTAGATATTTGGAATATCGAACGCCGTACGAGCTGCAACGTGAAAAGGCGTGGCACATGATTAAAGCGGATAATGCGCAGACAATTGAATGCAAACATGGTTGGCACTACGACAAATCAATTTATCCCAGCACAGTGGTGCAGGAGTGGAATCTTGTTTGTGACAAAAGCTTTTATGTCACTTTAGCCTTGGTCGTATTTGGCATTGGTGGCTTGTTGGGAAATTATATTTTCGGTTATTTACAAGATCTTTGGGGCAGACGTCCATCGTTCTATGTGTATCTTTTATTAGAAATTATTGGCTGTGCCGCGAGTGCTTTTGCCTGGGATTATAATTCGTGGTTGGGCATGCGATTTGTAGTTGGCTTAACAGTTCCAGCCATATTAGCAAGTCCATATGTGCTGGGTAAGTTTTTCCCATATACTATGGAAAACTATTCATGTCCAATATATTCTATTTTGTAGCAATGGAACTAGTTGGCCCAGAGCGTCGCGTTTTTTGTACAATTGTCTCGAATATTGCATACTCCTGTGGTTTGGTATTACTCTCGGGCGTTGTATATTTGGTGCGCGATTGGCGTTATCTTACATTGGCTGTTTCGTTGCCTTTGTTATTACTATTCTCCTGCTTTTTTGTGCTGCCGGAATCACCACGCTGGTTAATTGCAGTCGGAAAACCAAAACGTGCAGCCAAGATATTAAAGGTCAGTAATTTATTTAATTAATACGATTTTTGTAATATATATATATACACCTTAAATCCAATAGATTATAGCACGCGTGAATGGCATTAATAATATTCCACCGGATTTTGTGCAGATTATGCAGCAGAAATTAATCTGTCCCAAGGATGCTACAAAAAATTACGGCATATTAGACTTGTTTCGTGGTCCAAATATGCGTCACAAAACGCTGATAATTACGCTTATTTGGTTTGCAAATACCAGCGTTTATGTTGGCTTAAGCTATTATGCGCCGGCGCTCGGCGGTGATGAGATTTGGAATTTCTTTCTTGCCGGCGCTGTTGAGTTGCCCACATATGTACTGCTTTGGCCTGGTTTAAATTATTTTGGACGCCGTTGGATACTTTTTGTCTCAATGTTAATTGGCGGATCTGCCTGTGTTGCTACGGTGCTATATCAACAGCAAGCGGATATCATGTTGCTGCTCTATTGCATTGGGAAAATGGGCATTTCTTCGGCTTTTGTGGTGCTGCCGCTGCTTGCCACCGAGTTGTATCCAACATGTGTACGTGGCCTTGGCATGAGCTTTAGTTCTGTTATAGCAATGATTGGACCAATTGTTATTCCAATAATAAATCATATGGTAAGCAATTAGCAAAAAAAAAAGAAATCTCAGTGACCTTGGTGTGCTATTAAAAATATGATTTTCCCACGCAGGGTCAACATATGCTTGTGCTGCCACTAATTATAATGGGTGCTTTGCTTATTGTTGGAGGTTTCGCTAGTCTTTTTCTGCCTGAAACACGCGGCAAAAGTCTACCGCAAACGCTTGAGGAAGGTGAAGCAGTGCCGCTGCGCATACTGCTTTGTTGTTGTGCTGATACGACGAGAACGACAAAGCAGAGGCATATAAAATCTCGACCAGCGCTACATGCGGTTGAAACATCGAGGCGAAAAGTTGTTTGTAGCATATGTAAAAAAGAAATTCGTAGTTTTTGACAATAAACTAATTATATTTTCTAAGCAATATACAGTTTTACGTTTTTTTTTTTTTTTATAATTTTAATGATAGGCATACTGTAATACTAAAGAATCGGTATAGGGCAAATAATCAATTAATTAATGCTAGAAAAATGTTTACTTTTCTGCTGTTCTTATTAAAATTTAAAACACAAAAAATTTTATTATAATTTCATTTTAATTATGTTTTATTATTTTAAATTTATTTTGCCCGCCATATTTGCTTTAAGTGTTAGTAACTGCAACAGATACCTTGGTATTTCCACTGGCATTTTTAGTGCTTTCGCAGTTATTTCAGTAACGGCTACACTGAATGCATGCTGCAATTTCTTTTGTCGCTCGTGTAATATTTATTTTGTGTGAAAGCAGACGTTTTTACTGGTAAGCAGTGTAGTATATTGCAATTTATGTAGTATATTTGTGAAATAACAGCAGCTTTAGTCAGATAAAAGTATAAAAACAATGTCTCAGTTCATCAAATGCTACGATTAAGTAAGAAAGTCGATTTAGGTTATGTGTGCCGATTTGTGCGGATGCAACAGTTTTCAGTTTCGATGCAAATGAAACACAAATAAAGCACAAAGCTAGATGAATTGCATTCTAAAAATAGCAATAAAGATAATAATACAACAGATAAATAGTAATACACTATCCAATTATACATTGCGCTAATCTCATTGCTGCTGTTATGCATGCGTCATACAGATTTTATTTTTGGTCTATAAAGATAAATTTTATTTCAGCAGTTTTAGTACTCTAAGTGCATTCCAATATGGTAGAGGATAAAGAAAATATAGCGACAACTAACTCTGAACAGGAGCAGACTTCAAAGAAAGCAGCAAAGAAACAGGCAAAAGAAGCACAAAAAGCCGCAAAGGTAAGCCGACTACGTGGCGCTTTTTTTCTGTGTCGCTTTAAATCAAATTTGTTGATAAGAATTTGTTTAATATGTTTATTTTTATATTATCGCTAATAGAAAGCTGAAAATAAAGCAGCAGCGGCAGCAGCAACTGGTGGCGATGGTGCTGATAATTCAATTGATACGGCGGCCGGACGCTATGGTCTTTCGGAAATGATACAGTCCAAGGATAAACGCCTGGAACGTAACTTTGTACCAGTGCATGAACTGAGTAAACATTTGAATGATAATTTAGTTTGGGTACGCGGACGTGTACATACTACACGCGCCAAGGGCAAGCAGTGTTTTTTGATTTTGCGTCAACAGAGCAGCACTGTGCAATGCATATTGGCAGTTGGTGATGTTGCATCAAAGCAAATGGTCAAATTTGCCGGCAAGTAAGTAAAAATCATTAAAATTAATACATGATTTATTAATATAAAGTTCATTCTTCTCTTTATAGCATACCAAAAGAGAGCATTATTGATATTCAAGCGAAACCAGTTTCGGTGGCCAACAAGATTGAATCGTGCACCGAACAAACATTGGAACTTTGCATTGAACAATTATTTGTTATCTCGCAAGCTAAACCGCAATTGCCACTGCAGATTGAGGATGCTTCGAGGCCTGAGCTTGCCGATGATGCTGAGGGTCTTAATATACGCGTCAATCAGGATACTAGATTAGATAATCGTGTTTTAGACTTAAGAACGCCTGCAAATCAGGCTATCTTTCGTTTAGAGGCTGGCGTTTGCCGTCTGTTTCGCGATATCTTAACCGATAAAGGTTTTACGGAAATACATACGCCTAAGATTATATCTGCTGCCAGTGAAGGAGGTGCCAATGTGTTTACTGTGAGCTATTTTAAAGGTAAACCAAAAAATATTGTTTTTAATGTTAAAGATTCTTTAAACGAAACATTTTGTTCTTCAATAGAGTCTGCTTACTTGGCACAATCGCCACAGCTGTACAAGCAAATGGCTATAGCGGCTGATTTCGATAAAGTCTTCACGGTCGGTGCAGTTTTTCGCGCTGAAGATTCAAATACGCACAGACATTTGACTGAATTCGTTGGTCTTGACTTGGAGATGGCATTTAAATATCACTATCATGAAGTATTGCATACAATCGGCGATACATTTACTGCCATTTTTAAGGGCTTGCGTGATCGCTATAGTCGCGAAATTGAAGCTGTCGGACAGCAGTACAAAGTGGAGCCATTCAAATTTCTTGAACCGCCACTAATACTACAATTCGCTGAGGGTGTTGCAATGTTGCGTGAAGCTGGCGTTGAGACCGGTGATGAAGAGGATTTGTCAACGCCAAATGAAAAGCTGCTTGGTCGCTTGGTGAAAGCCAAATACGATACTGACTTTTACATTTTGGACAAATTTCCATTGGCTATACGTCCATTCTATACAATGCCTGATCCAAACAATCCAATCTACTCTAATTCATATGATATGTTTATGCGTGGTGAGGAGATATTATCTGGTGCACAGCGTATACATGATCCTGAGTATTTGATTGAACGTGCTCTACATCACGGCATTGGTAAAAACCTTCACTTACTAAAAATTAAATGAAATGCACTAAAAAAATATTTTTTTTTATAGATACTACAAAAATTGCTGCATATATTGAATCGTTCCGTTATGGCTGCCCACCACACGCTGGCGGTGGTATTGGCATGGAGCGTGTTGTTATGTTGTATCTGGGTCTGGACAATATACGTAAAACATCAATGTTCCCACGTGATCCTAAGCGTTTAACGCCTTAAATCTACGAAGCAAAGCATCGATCTGATCTGTGTCCACAATACTTAAGTTCAACATAATGCAAATGTTTTTTTTTTTTATTCTTTGACTTTCCAAATATTTTAACAAATTCTTTGCCAGCTTTGGTCGTTTATCCTAACAGTTGCAATTTGAACAAAGTTGTTTAACAACGAAAAATTTCGAGAAAAAAATGTATACTAAAAAGTCTGCTAAAAAGTGTCTAAATATTGTAAACTGTGGAAATAAATGTAGCACAAAGTGTTATTCGCTTTGTAACAAACAAAAAATGTGTTGTAGTTATTGAATTTCTTTAATTTTATTACCGTTTAATATAGTATACTATATATATATATATATATATATATATATATCAACTTAAGGACTAAGTTAGTGCACAAAACCAAAAAGGAAGCAAGATAAACCAAATTCTATATGCTAGATCAGCATTGAATGTCGTTTTGGATCCATCCACGTTCTGATACTTTGTGTGAAAACAATTATTATGGATATTATAAGAAATAATGATATGTATAAAGCCACCAGGCTTATAATTTTGATTCTCAGGACTTTAATTTAGAGAACTGTTATCAAACCATATTTTTAGTCCCAGTTTACGGTGTTGCTCCAAAGCAACCTGTACAAAATTTTTCAGTTTTTGTATACAAAATTATTTTTCTTGAGACATCAAATTTTATATGGATTATTCTAAAGATGATTCCAATCAATGACCTGAATTTAGTCTAGATCAGACAATTATAAAAGTAAAACTTCATACAAATTCTTTAAAACTATACTGGTTTGTTTTATATTTTAAAAATTAGGACGAAATCGTTACGGATCTGTTTTTATTTTATGTTTTTTAATAGAAATGCTGGAATAGCTTTCAGATCTAATCGAGTACTTTAAAAAAATAAAAAACGATAATAGAGGTATTCAGAAGGTCTTGCAACCCTTGCAACAAAAAACAAAGGCAAACAAAATTTTGCACAGGCAACAATTTACATTGAAAAATTTTGACACAGAGGGTATCTTTTTAACGGGAACAAAAAAACAAAAGTATCAAACAGCTGATTTCGAAGAATTACACAAATTTAATTTTTCCAAAGGACACTCAAAGTGTCTCTTGGTGCAAAGTTAATTTTTAATTTTTTGCAAGGCCTTCTTAATATCTCTAATATAAAATGTCTGGCATATATACATAAAGAGTTCTTTTTTGATGGGTTTCAGACACAAATACATTGAAAATGAATTTTTTTAACTCATTAAAGTAGCATTTCCTAAGGAATAGATGTTAGTTTCCAAGGCTGCACTCTAAGGTGAAAACAATGCGAACAATAGAATATGTAATATCTTCTGGTACCAACCAAAAATTGCTCGATTTCAGCCTTCTGCTTTTTTTTTTTAAATAAACCGAAAATATATGAGATATGCTTTCAAAAATGAAGAAAAAGTTGAGTAATCAGGAAACACACATTATTCCTTACATGCCGGAAATCATTTAAATTAAAGCCTTCCAGGCGCAATTTTCAACACTTTTAAAATATAACTTTACTTTTTAAAAGCACTCAATCTGAGTAGTATTGAAAATTCAATGACTTTGCGTAATTTGATTTTTATTGCTTCTTACGACTTTCATACAGCTAATGATTTTTTAACAGATTTTACAATCTGATTGCCTTAAAACAGTACATATAAATTGAATCACAGACACAAATTAAGTACTTTCATTGCGCTGCTACATTTACATAAAAGTAAATAGTTTAACAATGTTCAAACTAAATTAAGCGATGTCTAACTTCAAAAAGAAGAAGTATACAACACAAAAAACAAACTAAAAAAAAAAAAAAAATAACAACGTTAATTCCTGCTACAGCTTATCTGTGTCGAGTTGAAAAGTTCAACATGAAATTAAGATGCACTCCATTTTATTTTCACACGAAACCGGAAACTGTTACAATGACACAATACAACGACAACACACAATGACAACAACAACAAAATGGGCGTACACAATAATCTACACAACAACGCTAGCCAATAAGATTTTAGCATGTATACATTAGCTATCCTACTCTAACATACGTCGCAACTGCGTATCTCTTTAATGCAATGCATGCCGCATTAAAAGTCTGTTGTGCTCTTTTTTATATTTCTGAATTGACTGAATTGAGTTTGGCTGATATTTTGTGTTAGGCAGTTGGTTCTCGATGCACAACGAATGCGCGCGTTTTTAAAATTGAACGGTTAACGACGACGACGAAAGACGACGGCAAGCAAACAATTTCGATATCACCGCTCGCTTCCGTTTCCGTCAAGCGCCGCGTTGAACATTTTTTCATTTCATGCAAAAGTTATGAAGAAAGTGCAGCAGCTGCCTGCCAACAGGAAATTATTAGATTTTTGTGCCCGTCGCTGACTCAGTGAATTTTTTGTAGTCGGCGCTGTGTTATCGCTCATAACGCTCGCCAAAACGCGTGAGCACAGTTGTTTTTTATACACTCAAGAATTTGTGGTATGCCGTATGCTATTTGTGGATTTGGCAAATAAAAATATTTTCATACGACTGAGTGAACAAAAAAAAAAATCATTCGCAACTTAATTTCAGTGCTGTGCAAAAGTCGTAAAAGTTTGGCAAACATTTGAAATATTCACGTGAGAATTTGTTACGTTTATTATTATTATTTAAATTGTCATTTACGAGAGACAAAGCCAATGTATGTGTGGTGCTGCTCTGTGCGCGTCGGAAAATAAAGCAAGTGTTTTCATAAAAAAAAAAACCAGTGATATTATTAAAAATTATTATAAAATTAAAAAAAATTAAATAAATTAAAACTACAAATCAGCAAAAGTGTCTGTTAGTGTTTAATTTCTTACATAAAAAAAATTCTTATTGAACTCTAAGTTCTTATTGGAATGTTTTGAAAAAATGTAAGTGTAAAAAATTATATTCGCTCTTTATGGTTATGGAATATTAAAAAAAAATGAATGCAAATTAAATGAAATGTGGTTCTAGCTAAAAATGAGCTATTTAGAATAATTTTAAATTGAAATAGTTTTCATATATCAAATAATTTCTTTTAATAAAATATTTAAAATATTTCAAGAACTTTGCTTTTGATGGAGAAATAAACCCAATAAAAAAAGAAAACAATAATTTTGGAGGGGAATTTCAAAGTATGTACATATGTATGTACATATATGCATGTAGCTGATAAGAAATTGGAAAAAAAATTAAATGAATCAGCAATGTTGTTTCCGTTAAACTTTTTCAATTTCATTATTTTTCATATTTCAATAAGTAGTCTCCCGAAAAAGTTAGCGCCTGATTGAAACTATGTAATTCTAAAGTTGTATTCTTCACTCAAACAAAATGGCGGCTATATGAAAACTTTTTAAACGTTTTCTGACACAATTTTTTACGGGCATGAAAAATTGATCGAAAAATCGTTTCAAATAATGTAAACCAGCGACCTATAATTTTTTTTCAAAAGTGTATAGGACATGGTTTGAGCATTCTATAAAAAAAGGGGTGTTCCGACGGACAAACTTGATTATACAAATTTAAGTATATTCCTTTTAAGAAAAGCAGAAGAAACAATGCTAATTTCGTTATTTTACAGAACTGAGCCGCTTTCAATTATGATTTAAATAAATATTATTTTTACCTTATCGATATGACACATTGATGGCTCATTAAATTGCGCAGAACATATGATTCTGCGTTATTATGTTTATAAAATTAGATCTTTGATAAAATTATCATTTCCATCGTAAAGAACACTTCAAACATTTTAAAGGTTTTTACATTTTAGGTTTTAAACCAAAAAAATAAGAACATCGTATCGGGTTCCAATTTGCAACTTTTGAAATCTCAAACTATACCATCCCATACTAAACCATCCCATACTAAACCATCCCATACTAAACCATCCCATACCATGTGTTAATGTCTAATTGAGAAATATTTACATCTCTTCCAACTAGAAAGTTCTACATTTTTTTGTGTGTTCTACATTTTAATGAATGCGAAATTTTCTTTGCTGTAATCGTTAAAACTTTTTATGTTGCTCCATTAAACGTCGCTATACAGTTCAAGCTTCCCATTTCTTTGCAGCAGTCGCAGAGAACATAAATCGATCGCGTGACGATAAAATTGTGTTGCATATTCGGTTGCACAACATTTCTATTATGCCCTCCGCTGCGGGAATAATTTTCTTTAATTTAATAATGCTTTGTACCAGAAATCTGCTGATCATTGGCGGCGGTACACACTCAAAAATTAAAAATTATTTTTTTCTTTAAATCCATGTAACATTTACATGCGACTTAGGCGTAGCGATTTTCCAGAGCGCTTATTATTTTTTATTTATTTTTATTTTATATTTTTTTAATTTTTGAAGTAATAAGACCCTTCAAACATTATGGCTGCCAATGAAAAATTCTTTTGTATACACAATAAATTATGGATTACAAATTTTGTTTTATACGTAATATTGATTAAATTTGCGAGTATGGGATACATTTGTGCGAAGTCTATTTGGATAAACCTACATCTCTCATTTTCAAAGAATCTAAACCTTAATTCCAAGTTTGATACAGTGGCGGTTCCATTGGGTGAACTTGGGAACAACATCTTCTCAAAATCAAGTTGTTCAGAATGAAAAAAAAAAAAATGTATTGATAATTCTGAATTTGAATTAGAAACCTAGTATTAAGTTAAAGAATATCATAGAATAAAATCGTCTTTAAACCAAAAAAAAATTACTCCTAAACGCCAAAAGCAGTTTCTTTCGCTAGAGAAATTGTTCTGGATTCGCCCCGGTGTGATAAGTCTATCTAGTATGTGGGTCTTCGAGATCAACAGCAAACAGTGGAACACACATATGAATGGATCTGGTTGTATCGACTGCGCTTATGATGCTCATTTTAGAGATGGGCGTTGGGACAGGAGTCCCGCTTACTTTCCAATATAAAAACCTAGCAATTTGTTTGATTTATTAATTAAAAAGCTTAAAACTAAACAGTGCAGTGTTATAATAAATAAAAATATGCAGTTTCGTATTTAAAAGTTTTCGGAACCCACGGGATTCCCGTCCCGACGCCCATCTCTAGCTCATTTACAATACTTAGAGACTAACTTAACATAAAAATAATTTTTAAATGATTTTTTGAGTTACATATAGTATGTAAGTGTACCTGATGGAGTCTATACAATATTCTTTTTGGCTGTTACTGGCATAAGCATAAATTGAAAATACCCCTTGGATACTAACGTTGGTATTTATGGGTTTCGCCTTACTTCACAAAAAGTGTAGATACGAAACTACTTACGAAAATAAAAATACATACTATTTGTTCGAAGGGTATAAAAAAGCAATAATTTAACTTATTCTCATTAATTTAAAATATGTGAATTTATATGTAATTACAATTTTTTTTTTTTCTTATTTTTTGCCTTTTCTTTTAGCAACAAACTCAACGGCATCGCATGATTTCCTGTGCAGAACGCGTTTGAGGTGGTACCAGCAACAACAACAACTACAACCAACAAAAACAACAATAACAATTATTTAAACAATAGAAACAACGATTACAACTGCCAGTGAAAAAAAAAGAAAGTTCATTTGAAAGCAAATACATGCAACAAAATTAAAAAAAATATATATGTGTGTGTAGTTAAACAGCAAAAAAAAAAAAAAAAAAAAAATCGAGCGTAAAAAAAGTTTTGTGTAAATAAATTAAAAATTAAACAAACAAAAAAAAAAAACATAAGAAAAGCAAAATAAGAAAACAGCAATTAAAGTTGAATTTATTTACAATATGTAAATATATTTGTATATGTATGTGTTTGTATGTATATAGATGCGAATGAAAATTTTCATTCCAGGAATTTTGCCGCCATTGCAAACAACAGTAACAGAACAACAACAACAACAACAACGAAAATAATAAACTAATACAACAACAAAAAAAAAAACAGTGAGAATTCGCTAACCATATAACAGCAGCAACAACAACAACAACAGCAATAATAATAGCAAAAGCAGCAGTCAAAGCTATTGCAACAACAACAAAAAAGAAGCAAAAAAAAAAAAAAACAAAAGCACGAAAAGCCGGTTTTATAATTACTCTTCTTGCATTTATTCGTATGTACATTCGTTCGGTTCGGTTTGTTAATCGTTTGTCCGTCGGTTGGCATTTTAAATTCAATTTTTTTTTCGTGTGTTGCAGTTCAAAGGAAATAGCAACAACAACAACAACTACAAAAGCAACAATAATAATTGTTGCAATACTCTTTACTGCTTCGCTCCCCCCTCATTTCATCTCATCACACCGCAGCAACAACAACAATTCTATTCATTATTAATGTGCTGTGAAAAGCTTTAATCATTTATTTAATTAGTGCGCTCTCTTTCCTACTTATGCTAAATAGTATCATGAATAAAATTTGCAATATTTGTGTACTGTGATGTTTTTGTTGTTGTACTGATTTTAATTGTTATTGTGTTTTAATAATTACACGCGATAACCGTTAAAAGTTCGTGTGTGCTTTTTATAAAAATACAAAAAAAAAAAAAAAAAAAAAAAAATTAAAAATTAAAGACAAAATCAGCGTATAAGAAAAGCAGCAACAACAACGACAACAACTACAGCAGCAGCATATCCTGCAAACGCAATGGCAGTGTCCTGCCCTGAAGTAATGTACGGTGCTTACTATCCATATCTGTATGGCCGTGCTGGACCAAGTCGCTCGTTTTATCAATATGAAAGAGTAAGTATTGAAGTTTTACCGCATCCTTAGTAGAGAAGGGAATTCCGTGGTTCCCGCTGAGATCCGATTACTTTTAGTTATAAAACCCCAAATATTTGTTAAATTATTTTTGATTTATTAATCAAAAAGGTAAAAACTAAAAAGTGCAGTGTTAAAATCTATAAATATTTGGAGTTTCGTATTTAAAAGTAATCAGTACTCAGCGGGACTCACGGGATTCCCGTTTCGACGCCCATCTCTAAACCGTAGGCTTATCTTAGGCTATTTCGATTTGATTTGTTAAAATCTTAAAATTTAGTTAAAACTTGGGACATCTATCGGTTTTAAACAAAACTAGCAAGTCTCGGAAACTATCAAAAACTCGTTTATATTGTTTCTTTACAATTTCAAGTTTTTGATAGTCATTGACTTGACATACATAACTTGCTTTTTATTATTTACTTAGGTAGTATATCATACAATAAGTGTCTACCACACAACCGACGGAATAAACGAACTATGCAGATCCGCCAACTAAATTTTGGACTTTTTTTCAAGTTTCGATAGAAATATGAAAAATGTTTTTTACAAATAATTGATCATCGTTACTTTAACATTTTTGCTAACTTTCTGGTATAAAACTATGCTAGGATGCGGTTCTAGAATGAACCGATACCATTCATCCATATAATTTTTAACTTCTTTAAAATTATACAAGTATAGCCAAGTAAAGTTGAAATCCAGCAGAGTTTCAAGTTGAATTTCGCGTTATTCAGTTTTATTTGTTATATTTTAGTAGTACTGATCCGTACTCTATTTACTGTACCAAGCACAGAGCATGACCTTGAATTCGGGATGTCCAGGCCCGATTTTGATGCATTGCTTGCGACTCCAATATTTAAATTGCTCTTTCGTTGGAAGTATTTTACTTTTTATATCCATAAAACAATTATTCGGGAACTTAATACATATTTATCGACATACGGAAATATATTTATTGATTCGTCTTATACCGAATATATACCTTATGGAATCTTCGAGAATCATGCCAATACGCAGTTCAGTCCTTAATAAACTAAATTCTTAGTAAATGTTCCATAACATTTCATTTGTACTTAAATTTAAAATTTTTCTACTAAATTAACGTATCACACAAGTTTATTTCAATAATTAATTAAAATTCTTAAACAATTTGTTTAAATTTTTGTTTACAATTTACAGATTTAGTTAGTGTGAAATTCTGGTAAAATGTGTTCTTTTTTTGATAGCAATCAGTTCCTTAGAATTCCATGAGTACAAACGTACAATATTTATGCCTTTGTCCACACGTCTGTTGGACTAACATTGATTTTAAAGATTTTTCCGATGATTTCGTGACAACTTTGCAAAAGTTCTCACGATGCTAAATCGACATTGCTGCTGCTGCTATCTTTGCTGTTCTTTGATACAAAAAGGCAAAAAGGGCAAGGCGCATATGAGTAACAACCAGGAGAAGCACACACAGCACAGCATAGCATAGCACAGTATAGGACAGTTTAGTTCGGATCGGATCAGTTCGGTTCAAATCGAACGAACGCTCTTTTGTCGCTGCAACACAAAGAAATTCCTGTGCCTCAAGTTCCAATTATACAAGGCCGCGGCACCAAATCGAAATTGGCCTTTTATGTAAGTAACCGCTACGACACGATTATTTGCTTTGCATGGCCAAAAAGTCAAGCCGAACTGATCAGAACAGAACTGGGCGAACAAGCATTGAACAGTTTTAAAACTTAACAGTTCAAGTGGTGACGCGGCATGCAAGGGGGTAAAAAGAACAACAGCAGCCGTTGTCCAATTGGCGATTGAGTTGCACTCCGCTCCGCATATACTCGTACGAGTATGCATGCCAACCGCACTTTAAAAGTTGATTTTTTCTGATTTTGCGTAGTGTTTTGTTTTTATTTTTTTTTTTTTTTTTTGGAATCACCTTCACTTAACCAAAACCAAAACCAAACCAAACCGTCAACAAAAAGTCTTAACAACTCCTCTACGCTCTCACACAGTTCTCGGTTTGCTTTTGCTTAATTTATTGTGTGTATCGCCATTAGTTTTTTTTCAGCTCTTCTACTTCAAGCAGCAAATATACCCAAAATAAAAACAAAAAAACATCTTTTTTTCTGACCGTTTTTAAATTGTGAACCTTCGCTCATCTGCCAATGCTTTTGTTGTTGTTGGGCTGTTGCTGCTGACACGGCTTGAACCGCGAAGATCAGATAGTCGCGCAATCAGATGTGCTGCGACTGAACAGAACAGAACTGAACCATAAGTATGCAGCAAGCAACAAAGTATTTTGTCGCGTTGTCCCAAAAATAAATACAATAGTTATGTATAAAAAAAAGAAAAAGGAAAACCTTAAAAACTGAAATAAAAGATAAACAAAATGCCGCTCAGATCGATCGATTGCTCACTCGCTCGCTCGCCCGCTTTCGTCGCTGTTTCGCACACCCGAACGTTTCCATGTGGTGATTTATGCGCTGCGAATTTTAGCCTGACTGCTGAACATAATCGAAATATCGTTTCAACTAATAACGTGTCCTGTGGTAATTCCCTAACGTTTCCCAAAGACCCCAGTCAGTTGGCTAACGGCGAGTAGCTGGCTGGCGTTTCGTATCTCATCGTATGCGTTTGTATTTAGTATTTGTATCTGTGGAATTTTCGCATTGTTTTATACTCCTTTCGCACAGCCTCTTCGTTCGCTGTCTCTCCTACATCGTAAGTCTTTTAGTAAACTGGTAGCGACAACACAGACAGACAGACCTCTTTTTTTTTTTTTAACTCGTAGCTTCGATTTTGCGCATTGCTACTGCACTTTTCACATTTAGGCAATTTGGCATTTTGCCTCCTTTCAGCTTTCAGCTTCAGCTGACTGCTTGCTGCTTGCTGTTGCAATCGTTGCCGATCGTGTCTGGCGATAAGCAGAACATTGATTATGTGCTTAAATCCACTGACAGATAAATTCACTTGCACATTATTTGTCGCAATGCAGTTCTCCTTCTTTCTTTCTTTCTTTCTTTCTTTCTGTCTGTCTTTGCGTTGCTTTGTATCAATCCGAATCGATATTTTGTACAACGCATTAAGTTGACTTCTCTGTTAGTAAAAATTTCGCACACCGCAAATCAATTGAAAACGAAATCATTTTGTTTAACCAGACACATCAGGGGCTAAATTGCATAGCATGGCGTGAATCTATTTTAAAAGAAGAATGTTTTTAAAAACGAAATGAAAGTTTCTGGTGCATTTTTATATTTAGCTTCAAACTAAATTTAACTTTTTGCTAGAATTTGAAATTTTTTTTAGATATTTATTTACTTTGTTTGAGACATAATAGCAAAAAATTCATAATAATTAAAATAACTGATATCCTGCTCTGGATTCCAGCCTTAGATCATGACACAATCTTTTAGTCAAAATGAAAAAATAAATAAAAAAAAAAAAAAAAATCAAGAACACTGTAGTTGCTTGATATGTGAAAATTACCTTAGGGTTCAATAGGTCAAAACGTAACGTAACAGTAATAGTTAAACGAAGACTACCGACATACATAGTCTCTCTCTCTCACTCCCTCTAACTAGTGTTGAAAGCCCACGGCTCCGTTAGGTTACATTTTGACTTAATGAGCCCTAAGTTAATTTACACTTATCGACGTAACGGTAGTCTTTGGTCTAACAAGTGTTATAAGGCTGCGGCTCCGTTACGTTTTGACTGATTGAACGCTTAGGCTGGCAGTAGTCTATTAAGCTGAACAATCAAACTGTGTTATGTCTATTTTTTAGGACACTCTATTTGATCATTTCGAGGTACATCGGCTTTTTTTTTTTTTAAATGCGAGGCTGACACGAATCACATCAATGTCAAACGTGAGCAGCTTTTAAAATAAACAGAAAAACATTTATTATATTTAAAGGAAAAAAAAAACATATTTTTTAATTGTACTAAGGAAGGAAAAAGAGTTCACAAACGGATACCAAAATTTTGTATGGTTTTGGACTTTTGTAGGGTGAAATAGTCTTGTTAGTGTTAACTTTTTTAATTAAATAGGAATTCGCCTAATTCAATTAAAGTCTTTCATCTCTTTTTCATGTTGCGGACCCTAGAAGTGAATGATTTAATGGGTCAGAATTTGTAGTTATTTTTTTTTTTCTTCAGAGCACAAATGAACACAGAATTGGCATTTGCGAAGATTTTATGGCAGTTTACTATTTAATAAAAATATAACCTCTTCTCGAAGAAAAAGAACTTCGTTTTTTTGATTCGACATTCTTAATGCTGTAACCATTCTTTATTTATTCACTTTCATGTAATTTAGAAAAATATCTTTAAAAATGTGTCAAGAAATTTGAGATAAGGGAACCCAAACGGATATCCAAGCTTTGAAAATTATTTAAAAAAAAAAAATGAATAAAACTAAACAAAAACAAGAAAAAAACGTTAACTTCGGTAGGACCGAAGTTTATACTATATACCTGTTACCCATCATTTGACGTTGATAGACCTTCGTGTGCAGCATTTTTATTAAATTTTATTTCAAAATACTAAACAAAATAAATATACTCTTAAAAATTTAGGAATTCGCTGTTCGATTTGGACCAATTTTAAACTGAAGATTTGGCATGGTATAAGAAACATTTTAACCATATTTGAAGCCATTCGCTTTATAAATACATTTTTTCATATAAGAACTTGAAAAAATGTTGTACTTTTGTATGGGAGCTATACCTAAAAGTGGGCGTGGCACATTGATTTTAACATAGAAACTACACAGGACCTTGAAAAACTTTAAAACTGAGCGAATAAATCGCGCAGCATCCCACAGACAGACGGACAGACAGACAGACAGACGGACATGGCTAAATCGATTCGTCTCGTCGAGGTGATCAAGAATATAAAGAGTGGTTAAATTTCAAGGGCCGATGTTGATTTTTGAATAAAACACGAATTATTTAGGAAATTATTGACATTTCTTTTTATTATGATATATTGGTATGACTCAATTATGTATGGAACAAAATATCGGCCAAATGGCCGCCACGGCTTCGGCGGCACACGTCCATCCGATGGTCTAAATTTTCGATGACGCTGAGGCATAATTGAGGTTCAATGTCGCTTAATGTGCCGATTTATCTCATCCTTTAGCTCTTGAATTGTTGTTGGCTTATTGGCGTACACCTTTTCTTTCAAATAACCCCAAAGAAAGAAGTCCAACGGTGTCAAATCACATGATCTTGTCGGCCAGTTGACTTCGCCGCGACGTGAGATTATTCGAAGATTTTTCGCGCAAAAGAGCCATTGTTTCGTTAGCTGTGTGGCAAGTGGCACCGTCCTGTTGAAACCACATATCGTCCACATCCATATCTTCCAAATCAGGCCACAAAAAGTTTGTTATCATCTCACGATAGCGAACCCATCCACAGTAATTGCCTGGCCAGCCTCATTGGACGATTAAATTGACCGAAAAAATCACGAAGTGCAGATATACATTTTCATAATAGGCCTGAATATCTTTAACGCGTTGCTCGATTGTGTATCTTTCCATGGTTCAAATTGAGTTAGTCTGAACTAGTTGAGAATTATCAAAAGAAATGCAAAGATATCTTAAACTTGACGTTTAAAAGTGGTATATTCCACGTTTTAGTTACATCGGCCCTTGAAATTTAACCACCGTTATAATGAGTTTTGACTTTCATAATACAAGTAGAAATATTCATATCCATTGTATATTGTCCGTCCGTTAAAATACTTTTCAGAGAAATTCTATCTTAGAGACAATTACCTAATGCTGTGAATATTGAGCTAGATGCTAGATTATCTATTCAATTTGAATCCTTGCTATCAGAATATGCCCAATGCTAGCCATCTTAAATATTAAAACTATTGTACAAATTTTTAAAGAACGCTATTTTTTAAAAAAAAAAAAAAAAAACAAACAATTAAAATCTTATTAAAACCAAGTTAAAATCTAATTAGATATCTTAATTTTAAATTATTTCAAAATACTTGCTATGCAATGCCGCATTTACTTGCTGAGTTATGCTAATTGACGATGACGCGGCATAAGTAAGTAAAAATAAAATTAAGATCTTCTAAACAGCAAGAAAAACAACAACAAACAACAGCCACAAAATGACTTTGTTGTTGCTGTCTATTAATCCGTATAACGCATTTTAAAAACAAATGAAAATGTGCCATAAACGGGGTAATTAAAAGAATATTCAAGCATTCATCATGATCTATAGTAGGTATCTGGCATTGCGTTAGTCATAAATCAAATCGATGTCATCGATAGATCGATGCGCTTGGAAACGTTTAAATTGGTCGGTCAACAACAACAACAACAACAGCAGCAGCAGCATATGCCATGCCGATAACTCTTTAAATGAAAAACAGTTTTGTGTTTTTGTTGTTGTTAATTTTAGAAGAAAAACGCAAATGTAGCATAGAACAGAACAGAACAAAGTGCATTCCAATGCGAACGTGTGCGCAACTATTTACCTAGCAAATATATATTTAGACACATAGGTTTCAGTTTCTAATAGGTGCCACTTAGGCTAATGGTTGCTCATTAGTGTGTGTGTGTGTGTTTGTTAGCAAAGGGTGAAGGCATAGGTATGTACGGGGAGTGAGGCACGCTCGTAAATTGTCGCGAGCGCAACATTAGATTTGACACTGCGGCGTGATTATCACTTTGTGACCTCGTTGACATTAACTCGTGCTGCGCGGTTTTGTTTTAAAAATTTGTGAATTAGAACAAGAAGGAGGAGGAGGAGTTAGGGGGGCATGGCATAGTTCATATGTGTAGTGCCTCGCCTTGTGTCATAAATTTTGATTTCGAGCAACATAAGTGCGCGTGTTAAACACGCCGTTTTGTGTTGTCTTGCAAATGTCTTACTGCGCATTCAATGCCAGGCGACATAAATTAAATTATTTTGTCATTTTCAATTTACTTGAATGGCTTTTGCTGCAATAGACACACACACACACACACTCACAAACACATAACTCATTAACCTTTCTAATCTTTTTTTTTTTGCTTTGGTATTTTTCAGTTCAATCAGGATTTATACTCATCGTCGGCTGGCGTACAGCTGGCGGCATCATCAAGCGCTTCGGGAAGTTCATGTAGTCCAATATTACCGGCGGCTGCCGTTGCCGCTGCAGCACATAACACAGCTGCAGCGGCTGTGGTTGCAGCAGCAGCACAAAGCGTTAATCAACATAGTATTACGGCAGCGGGAAGTTTATCACTGTCCGGCGGTAGTGGTGCTGGTGGCGGTGGTGGTGTTGCTGGCCTATCAACGGGTAATTTGCATAGTAGTAGTAGTAGTTCTGGACATGGTCATGGTAGCGGCGGCGGTGGAGGCGTTGGTGGAGGCGCAGGTGCTGCTGGTAGCAGTAGTTTGGGCGTTAGTCCTGTACTGGGCGTAGGGGTTAATACAAATTCACTACACAGTCGAACGCACACCAAAGAGGAGGACATCGGAGGAGTGCAACGCAATGATGCGGAAGGTGAGTAAGAAGTTAATAAATAAAAATAACTCTCGCGAAAGCTTAAAAATAAATTTAAAAAAAAAAAAACGAGGCTTGTTACACAAAAGCGTTGGTCGCACTTTTTTTTAGCTGTTAATAATAATATATTAATAAACCACTTTCACTTACTCATTGCTCTCGCGCTTTTTCGCTCTCTCTCTCTCCCTCTCTCTCTTACTGTATGTGTCATTGCGCTTAGCATGCGACGTAATTAATCAACTCTCGCAGCAATGCGCTAAGAATTTGTGGAATGCGCAACTGATTTTACGCAAAGCGATTGCGTTAATATTGTGCGCTGCTCCCGATGATCCCTACAACAAAAACAACAACAACAAAAAAAGACAAGATCAAGTGACCAGTGTGGTTTTTGGTCAACTAAACAAAAAAAAAAAAAATACAAATTCCTTGCATTTTTCGAATGCAAATATGAAATAATCTAAAGCGACAATAAAACTACAAAAGAGGGAGATAGCAAATATATAAAAAAGCTTATAAGTGCGAGTAATGACGCAAACTATAAGCGTAGCAGCGAGAGTGAGATAGAAGAGGAAGCGCTCTCTAGGAATGCTCGCCTAACTAATTAATTTGCAAATTTTTGAAATTTTTTTTGTTGACATTCGTCGACGACATTTGTTGTTTTTTTAATTTTTTTGTTGCTGTTTTTGTTTTTTATTATTGATTAAATATTTTTTTTTATTTTAAACATTTTAACACACATTCCAACGCGTTCATTCGAGTTATTTATTATTAAGCGTATTAAATCCTAAACATTTTTAAGCTAATTGTTTTTTACGTTTTGTTGTGACAGCACGTCTGGTCGGTCATACGCATCACAATGAATCATCTTGCTCTTCCGGCCCGGATTCACCAAGACATCCTGCTGCCTTGCATGTTGGCGCCGGTGTTGGTGCTAGTAGTTCATTAGCTACGCAACCAAAGGATCCGCCACTGGACCATGGGCAAGGACGTGCACAATATTTATCAGCAACCTGCGTCGTATTTACAAATTATTCCGGCGATACGGAAAGCGTTGTCGATGAGCACTTTTCACGAGCGCTCAATTTTAATAATAAAGAACAAAAAGGTAAGTGAAACAATAAAATTAAAACAAAAAGAAAATCATAAATAAATAAATGGAGTTGTTGTTGCGCTGATTAAAATGTCTTTTTCCAATTGTCAGAAAGTGTCTACATAAAACAATAACAACAACAACATTGTCGCCTGTCTTGTGGCTTTTCTGATTTTTTTCTTCTGCTTCTTCTTCTTCTTTGCCTGCTCTCAGTGCTTTGTTATTTTATTTTATGATGATTTTGATCAAAAGGCTGCGTGTGTCATGTATTTGTCAGTGCCATCACTTCATATGACACGCGCGGCTCTGTAATGTGTCACTATGCTGCGCTGCGCTATGCTTTGCGTGTGTGTATGTGTGTGTGTTTGTGTAACTTTGGAGTTTTTCCCAGAACTCTGGCGCAATAAATTGTATACTCTGTTTTTATAATTAAAAGAATCACAACAATACTAAAAAGAATATCTCAATTGCGCTTTTGCGTTAATTGGTAGTTTAGGCTCTTTGTCATTTATAATTATTTTTTTTCGAAAAATATTTATGACAAATGTTCTTTTATTTGTATTCAATTTTTAAAGAGTGTTGCAATTGATAAATAAGATAAACATTTTCACAGGACAAACTTGGTCAACATCAAAATCACCATACCAAAATTATATTAATTGTTTTCGAGATATTGCAATCCAAAGACGTAGAAAACCATGGAAGATGAAACAATTCTGTGCACTAATTCGGAATCCGCGCACCAAAATCTTTTGTTTTGTATACACCATGTCCAGTTTCCGGTTCTGAAAATTATCAGCCAGCATAGTTCGAACGATTTATGTTCTGGTAATCCAAACCTAAATATCGTAGGAATTATTTATACCAAATTTTTGTTCTAGATCCCATCATGAAAATATCCTGTCGCAAGGTCAGTTCTTCACCTCTCGTGATAGATACTTGTCGCATAATATGGAAAATATGATGAAAGAGTATTTTATTCAGTTTTTCTATCCCAGCAGGAAAATTTGGAGAATGTGCAACTGAAAATTTTTATTTGATGACTCAGTCACTAATGACTGATTGGTGACATGTCGTCGGTTCTGTTACAATTACAACTGGCGAAGTAACCCTGCCTATTTTGCGATAACAATTTTACAATATTTTGAAAGAGACGCGATAGGAGACACATGCATGACAAACAAGATCTTGTTATACCCGTCACACACAGTGTGGAGGGTATTATCATTTTGTCAGAAAGTTTGTAACGCATTAAAGGATCTTAGACCCTATAAAGTATATATATTCTTGATCAGCACGACGAGACGAGTCGATCTAGCCATGTCCGTCTGTCTGTCCGTCCGTCTGTATTTATGCGATTCATTCGCTCAGTTTTAAAGATATTGACCTGAAACTCGGAACTTAAGCTTTTCTCAGTCCTAAGCAGTTCAAGTGTTAAAATCAAAGTGACACGCACATTTTAAGGTAAAGCCCCCATACAAACTTACCGTTTTTTTTTCGGATTTTTTTTTATGAAAATAGCTATTATTTATGAATGTAGTCACTCCAAGATGGGTAAAAATACTTCTAATGTCATCCAATATCAAATCCAAGCTGCCACGCCCATTTTTAGCTATAGCCCCCATACAAATTTACCGCCCATTTTCGAATTTTTGTATAAAAATAGGTATTATTTATGAGAATATTCACTCAAATTTGGAAAAAAACACTTCTAATGACATCCAATAACAAAACCAAGGTGCCACGCCCATTTTTAGCCATAGTCCCCATACAAACTTATCGATTATTTTCGAACAAATGTATGAAAAAGTAATTATTTTCGAATATATATTTATAACTTTATTTAAGCCACTGATAATCACACATAAACTATTCAAAGATTCGTGTGACGGGTATTTAAGCTTCGGTTCCACCGAAGTTAACGTTTTTTCTTGTTTTTTATATACAAAAACAGTCAATATAAATTTTTCGATCGTTGTAGCCACCTTTAACTTTTTGCTCCTTTGAACTGTTTTACAATGCTGAAAGGTAAAAAGTCGCATAACTTTTCATATATTACTCATTAATTTCCATGGAGAAAATTTTTAAAAAGCAAAAAAAAAAAAATTGTTTTAAACTCAATTTTCGAAATATAAAGGACAAATGTTAATGTTAGTTTTCTTATTTTAAAATTTAAAAGAACTAAAGCTACCAAAATTACCATATTTGCATAGATTAAGATACTCTTTTACTAGCTACTTTGCGCGTAACACATCTTTTATGCAGCCAGCTGAGCGTTCTATGCTAATTCTTATTCAATTGAGATTTTTATGTAACCACATCGTAACACTGAACGCAAAATATTTAAATAGCTCGCTGCTGTATTGCTTGTAAGTGAACATTTTAATAGAAGAAGAAGAAAAAGAAAACCTCGGCATAAAACACATTTGCATACTAAGTATCTAAAGCACACTAAAAACAACACAAAAGTAGCGACGTGTTGCTTGTTAGCTTTCACAAAAAAAAAAAAAAAACAAAAACAAATCTTTCGAATTCGAAGATACAATAGGACAGGTGAACGGATACAACACAAGAAGGAGGCTGTATATATATGTATTATGTAGAGATACATTTGATACTTGTAGATACAATTAGTTAACTTATTGATTTTTGTGGTTGTTACGTGTTTGTGCAATTTGAATTTTTATTGTCAACATTTTCGGTTTTTTAATAGAATATTATGGATTTTTTCAATTTTTTTTTTTGCATTAATTCAGAGACAGACAATTACTTTGCAACAATTTTGAAATACGTAGATACTTTTTCTTTTTGTTTTTTTTTTTTTTTTTTTTACTAGTTGGAATGCACAATAAAATGTCGCACGGTATGCAGTGCAGTCGTCGACGTTGTTGTAGTCGGTCTTTCGGTGCCAATGCCGAATGCCGCGCATAGATTCCTCATTACCGTTTTTAAAAAATGCATTTCAATTAACTGCTTTGCACTGCTTAAGATATGCAACATTTTGAGATACATTCATACGTATGAAATGTATCTATGCATGCATGTTATGTCTTCTGTTTCTGGCACGCTTGCACTTTCATTTGTTTGCTGCTCATTTATAAAGTATCTCACAGATACAATATCTTTTTTTTTTTTGCAGCTGGTCGTTGCTTTTTTGATAAACTTATTTATATCTTATAGCTAGATACATTCGAATACTGTTTAATTAGATGCTTAAAGAATTCAATTTGAAATTCTTGTGCCGTGTGTGTCTGTGTGTGTGTGTGTGCGCTATTTTTATGCATTTGGCTTGTTTATTTAAAGGACATTCTTTGCGCTCCTAGCGTTTTGTCACTGCCGTCGCTGTTGACCTTTGTGTGGTCGTTTGCGGCATTCTAATGAAATTGACGTTTGGAAATATCTTAATCGATATTTTTGTAGCGGTGAAAGTGTGTGTTTTTGTTTGCAGGTAGCAACAAAAAAAAAAAAAAAACAAAAACAAAAATGCTACTTTAAGATACATTTGATTCTTGTACAACTTTCTTTTGGTTTTCAAAAAAACAAGTGCATTTTGGCTTGTTGGCTTTGTCGCTTCCTTTTATGAATCGAATTGCTTGTTGTCGTTATTTTTTTTTTTTTTTTTTTTTTACTTTTCGGTGCACTTTAATGGGAATTCCTTGCCGTCATTGTTGTATGTGTACAACAAACGCACGATTTAGATGCGTGCTGCTTGCTGGCTGACTCAGCCGATAATTTGGAGCAATGCAACAACAGCAAGAGCAGCAGCAGCAAGAGCAGCAGCAGCTGCTGTTATTCCATGTGACAAAAAGCTACAAGACAAACAAACAGACAAACAGAATACCAAACTTATAAACAAGAGTCAATAGCAAAGATATGCGAATGTATCTGCATCTCTCAGTATCTGTGTATCTGTGTATGTGCACTTCGTCGTTTGCTTGTACTTTATGCTGCATTTGTATGCTGGCTCGAATTGAGTTTGGAATTTCGACAGTGCGCAATCGAATGCGCCTATATTATGCGCGCGGCGAAGCTGGAGTGAGGAGAGGATGTAGTAGCACATTCCACAACAGCAGCAAAGCAGCATCTTTTTGGTGTATGAAAAAAAAAAAAAAGAAGAAACACATAAACCATTTCTAAGTATCTCGCGTTCTGTCTGTCTGTCCGTCTGTCTGCCTGTTACACTTCCACGCACTTGACTTGGCAATGAAGACATCGCAGCTCTGTGTTTTTTATATTTGTTGTAGTAAAGCATTTTCATAATCGTCGTCGCCGCCGATTTAATGTAAGTGATGATCCTGAACACGTAAAACGTAACGCAAACGCGCGCGCACAACATTCCATGCAGTTATTTTGCAACAAGCCATGGCGCCGTCAACAGCAGCAGTATTCGTATTCCGTACTCCCAATTTACTCATCATTTCATTTGGTTGCGCATTGTCGCCTCCTCTTCGCTCTGTGTGTGTGTGTGTGTTGTTTATTTTAGTTTAAAAAAATTTAAGTTTTAAATAACAAAAAAAAAAAAAAAATTTAAAAAAAAAATTGTCTATTTTTTCATTGACAGAAATCAGCAGCCCAATGTCAACGCGTAACTTCCCACCGTCCTTCTGGAATAGCAATTATGTGCATCCTTTACCCGCGCCAACACATCCACAGGTAAGTCCTTTGACATTGTACTTGTCTTACAGCAGCATGCCAGCGTACCAGCGTACCAGCGAGCGAAGCTGTATCTAAATAAGTTGTAATTGTCTGCGATTGTTGTTCGGATTGCATTGTTTGGCTGCTTAACTGCGCTGCACATTTTGTATTCTTATTCAACATATTCTTTTTTTTTTTGTTCCTTTTAGGTTAGTGATTTGTATAGCTCTGCAGCGGCAGCGGCAGACGGTGGCTATGCCACAGATCCCTGGGTACCTCATGCTGCACATTATGGCTCCTATGCAGCGCATGCGCATGCAGCACACGCCCACGCCTATCATCACAACATGGCGCAGTATGGAAGCTTATTGCGTTTGCCACAACAGTACAGTCATGGCACAAGGTGCGTATTGCGAAACGATGAAGCCCTTTTCTGTTTCCACCTTTTTGTATTCGTCTTAGTACATGTTTAGCTACTGTTATTTGCTTTTGTATTAAATCTATTTGCATTTTTATTTATTTATGTTGGTTTTTTTTTTTTTGTCTTTTACTTGCAGACTGCATCACGATCAGCCAACTGCTCATGCACTGGAAAGCGCCGCGGCATATTCAAGTTATCCGACAATGGCAGGTGTGTATCTTATAAAATGAAATACAAAAAAAAAATTATATATAAAATAAATGTTGAAAGGGCTAAAGCTGTTTGTCTGTCCGTTCGTCCGTCTGTCTGTCAAAGCTGTGTTGTGGTTTTGTTGGCAGGACAACACCCATTTATTTCTTTGACAAACTAAACTTATACAAAGTCGCTCAATAAAAAAAACTTGCGTAGGCAAATAGCAAAATTTTATTTGCAAAATTATAGAAAATAATAATTTTTGTTGATGCAATGGTTTCATGTACAAAGCTTATATAGTATGTTTGCAAAAACCTAGCTTGGTTCTTGTATAGTATACATTTCAAGCTGATTCTTATCCCGATATAATGTAAAGTCAAATTTTCGGGATTCAATTTTATTAGCAAAAAAGGAAAAGTTAAAAAAGCTGGAAACAGTTTTCGAAACACTCCCAAAGTCTATTCTTATGGTCGTTTCTGCTTTTCCACTTACTTATACGTGGCAATAACTCAGTCAACTATGAATCGAAATTAATTGTTTTAACAGTTTTGGAAAGAAAAAACTTTGATCTTTCGACCAATATGTATAATATTAATATTCTTATTATGCGAACGAACGTTCTTGATGTGAAAACGAATGTTCTTGAAATAAGAACGAATTTTCTTGAAATGAGAACAAGTGTTCTCACTCAAACGACATCCATTCGCTTACCGTTTTTGAAAATAAAGTACACAACAATTTCATGAAAAAAAATTCATTAGTTGAATGGTTTCAGTTAAGAGGAAAAGAAAAGCATCGAAAAAAGCTGCCTTATTTTATGTAAAAAGAGTGAAATACTTCTTTTAAAAATCCAAAAGCCACTCCTAAAATACTCCGAAGGTTTCCTGGAATGTTTATAAAAAACCTTATTCAATAATTTCTCAGTCTCTAGTTTTAGATTAGTTAAAAAACAAACTTTAAACTTTGTATTGGGTATTACCAAAAAATTGTATACACTTTTCATAGACTTTTTATAATGTTTATATCAAGTTTGATGGCTCCAGTTTTGTATAAACTTCGAGATAATTGCTTGCGTCTGTCCGTTGTCAACCGATCTCGAAGACTTTTAGAGAAAGGACCCCTAAACTTATCGAAAGTAGAAATTATTAATTAACTAGTAGGTACCCACAGCTTTGCTTGCGTTTTTTTTTTTTTTGCTTCTCGTTGGTGGCTAAATATAAATTGTGCAAAAAATGTCGGTTCAAATTTTGGAAATCCCATAAACACGACTAACCATCATTCAAATACGCCCAGTTTCAAGTCTCTACGTTTATTCAATCCAAATGTATGACTTTTTTCAACGCTCTCATTAGGCCCCGGGTCAAAAATTTCTAAAATCCCGTCTAAGTGCTCACCTGTAACAAAAATAAAAAAAAATTGGTCAAAAAAATCTATATTGGGTTTACAGGGTTACATTCAGGTCCAAATTCCGGAAATCCCTTGAACACCTTGAACATCAAAAATGTTTTTTAACCATCTTTAAAATGTGCCCTGTTTCAAGTCTCTACGTCTATTCACTCCAAAGATATGGCTTTTCCGGTTTCAAGGCCCCCATTAGGCCCAGGGTCAAAATTACATTTTACAATTTTTTTTTGCCCTAAACCATCCTTGTGTGAATACGAACACACATGCAAAATTTCGTAAAAATCCGTCCAGTAGTTTTCGCGTCCATCGATCACCAACAGAACTTGGAACTTATTTTTATATATATAGATTTATCTAAACTCATTTAAACTGGTAGTCCCCATACAAACCAACTATAATGATTAAAGTAAAATTTCTGTTATTATAATGAAAACTTAGATGCTTTGCGAGAATAAAAAAATAATGTGATTCCGGGTTCAAATCGGCTAAGTTAATGTGGAGATGGAGTCTGTTTAAAGATATCCGGAATATTATGAAAATCAGTTTAAAAATTTGAACGTATGATACTGAATGAAAGATATATTTGTGTTAGCATTTGTTGTGTATATAATTTCAAAATACTGTGCAGAAGAGATATTTTTTTGTATTAAAATTTAAAAAATAATTTCAATATATTTTACTTTTTTAATTAAATATATAAATTTTTATTTTTATTTTTTTTTTCATTTCAGGCTTAGAAGCTCAAGTGCAAGAATCATCAAAGGATCTTTATTGGTTTTAAACGCAAAAGCTAGACTTTTTGAAAAGTTGTTTTTAATTCTTTAAATGAAATAAAAAAGCAGCTGATCAAATTCTTCTGTAAAAAAAAAACAATGTTTCAAATTTTTTTCGATTTTTACGCAAAACAAATTAAAAAGCTACAAAAAGTATATAAATAATTCAAACAAAACAAGAAAAACTATCTATTACTTTCTCTATAGTACCTAATTAATTACTTTAGTACAGCTTAAATTTTTCTTTTTTTAGTTAAATTGTATCTTTTTCTTTTCGTAAATGTATCTGCATAAATAATTACATATTAGGTATTTTGTTAAAAGTAAAAAAAAAATAAAAAAAAAAAAAAAAAAAAAGTATTTTTTGTATACTTTCTTCTTTCTGTAAATGAAATTCTTTTTAGATTTAGTATCCCATATCAGCGTTTATTTATAAATTTGAACTTCTATTTGTAACTATGTACTTTAATTATAGATATAAACAAAAAAATTTGTGTATAATAGATTATTTAATGCGAATTCTGGATAAATACTTTTGCCTCATATTAAAAGATTTTTTTAAAAAATAAGTTTATAAAATAAAAAATATTTATAGAAACAAATTAAAATAAAAAATATAAAAATTAAATTTAAATTGTTTTAATTTTCTAAAAAAAATCAGTACTGTTTTTGAAAAATAATCGATACTTTTCTTCAAAAAAACGATACTTTTCTAGAAAAATATCGATAGCTTATTTGAAAGAAAAAACGATACTTTTATTGAAAAAAAAATTGAACGATACGTTTCTTGAAAAAGTCGATACTTTTATTGAAAAAAATCGATACGTTTCTTGAAAAAAAACACGATACTTCCCAAAAAAAAATATCGAAGTTCTAATCTAATTCATACATAAGATTTTCTTTTCTTATATTTCAACAAAGTTCAGTGCTACCAAAAATATGAAAAAAAAAAAAAAAAAAAACAAAACAAAAATTCAAATGAGTTCATAATTTTTTTTGTTAATCTTGTTGTTTCATTTGCTTTTCCACGCCATTTAACCAGGCGCCGCTATTCAAATTCAAACACCATTTATCATTCATGCCGTGGAAGCAGCAGCCAAAGCATTAAGATGCATAATTAATGAAATCCGAGATTTCAGAGATTGTCTACTGCTGATCTGTTGCGTATGTTTTCTGTATAATAAGCGAAGCGTTGCATTGCCTGAGTCTGAGTCTGAGACAGCGGCATACGGAATGCCAGTAGACAGTACGACTGTCAGTCTGGGAAGTCGTTGATATCGTCGACGTCGTCGTCGTAAGATGCGCTTTTTGAGAACAGAAGCTTGGTTAACGTTTAGTTAAAACTGCAACTGTTTGTTAACGATTATGAGATACTTTACTCAACTTGAAGTATTTTTTTTTTTTTAACAAAAAAAAAAACGACGAACACCAGCGGAGTTCGATTGTACAATCAATTGAGCGATCGATCGATCGATCGATTGCCAGTTGGCTTGACTTCATGACTTAGTACTCCTTAGTTGCTACACCACTCCGGCTGTTAGGTATTGTATCTCATGAATTAAAGAAACACACGCGACATGCTCCCGATGCGTATTTACATTAACTCGCCTGTTTTTTTTGTTTTTCCCATTTCTAGGCAATAACATCGTCAAGAACGACAGCAAAGAGTGTTTAAGTTCCGACTTGGTTGGTGTGTGCGCGTTTTTTTTTTTTTTTTTTTTATATTTCAGATAGTTTTTCTTGTTGTTTTTGCTGTAATGTAGCCAACGGAACAAATTTATTACCGATCGCTTGCCAAGCTCATCCTTTCTTTTCTTTTTTATTTTATTTTATTTATTTCTTTGGGCCATATTGCTACAAAGTTGTGGACTGAACTGGTCTGGTCTGGTTTGGTCTTCGTTTCCTGCTACACACACCTTTTGCCAATAACTTTTTTGCCATTCAAGTCGACATTATTTTAGCATAAAAATTCAATATTTGTGGCAAGCGTTTGATGAATGGATGCGCGCAGTTGATTGAATGAATGAATGAATGAATGAATGCAGTCAACTGACCGATCTGACCGTTCTGACCGGCTGGCAGTTGATTCTCTACTTTGACTCTACTTTCTGCACTTGTTGCCCTTCATTTGCTTTGTCAACAAAGTTGTCGCCAAGGTGTTCAACAATTCGCCAATGGATGAGTTTATCGCTTTTTAATAACTTCGAATATGTTCGGGAAAAAACGCGCATTTAGTACATTTTGTGTTTGCGAAATATTTATGCTGTTCAGTTTGCTTTTACTTTTCATTTTTTTTTTTTTTTTTGTTTTATCGAATTTTTTGCTACTTTTTATTTAACAGATGACAGCAGCAGATGCAAGCACCTTTTTGTACTCATTTTATGCATTGTATTAAATATTTTTTTGACAATTGTTTATTGAAAAGTTTGGTTTATAAATCGTGTTATTCGGTTTGTCTGATCTTATGCAAAAACTCCAGAAAAAGAAGCTAAAAAAAGTTATTATTAACATTTTTAACCATTCCAAATAATAGGTTGCCTCAAGGCACTCAATATAGGTGTTTGTTTCAGTGATGATCTCCTCAATCTTTAATTCAAATTTCTTCAATTTCGAACACAGATAATATTCACAGAACGAATATAATGGATGGAATAGCAGTTCGTAACAAAATTTATGGATTTTTCTTTGTCAAGAATCGGAGAGAATAAACCGCATAAAACTGTCGCCCTTGGTATTCTTTCGCGCTTGATGGCCCGAAGAAATCCTCTGCTTCCATTAGTTTCAAAATAGGCGTTGTTTCAGAGTGGCACTCCGTGGATCCCATAAAGTTGTCGCAATGGCCTTGTTGACCGGTGAATTAGCATTAATATTCTTTAGGCCTTGAAGTCCACACGTTTGTATGTGATCACTACTTGGCAACGGAGAGTCTCAGTTTCGAATATGGTGGCAATAACTCTTATAGTCTTCGAGATAATCGTTTTCATAAGGTAGACTTCATGTCGAAAGGACAGCCAGACGGATAGCCAGACATAGCTATATCGACTTACCTTTTAATGCTGATCAAGAATTTACATCTTTATTGGGTCTATAAAACCTCCTTTTGCCTGTTAGATACATTTCAGAAACTTAATATTCTCTTTTCCCTTTGGCAAATTGTGCTTTTCTAAAATTTTTTTGTTGCCAACAGAGTATATCAGTGGGTGGAGTTAGTCACTTAATAAATTCAAAGAGTATGGGTGTGCCTTAATATCTAGAATATGTTAGAGTATACTAGAAAGATAAATTTTACTATAATTTCAATTGGCCCATTCCACCCCAATTTAACCTAAATATTCAAAAGGTGTATGGTAGCTTTCTCAATTCTACATTTTTCTCTATACAAATATGAGATCATCGACATCTGAAGTATGTAGTTCCATCAGATAGAAAATAGGTAAAGAGTCGACTCAAAGTTAATGGCGTAATGCATGCAAATATTTTTATATGAAATCGTTTAAGTTGTAAAACGTTTCGACAATTATTGACTCGTCTTTCTCTCGAATATTACACAACTATTTTAATTGATTTGGATACAATAATTGCTGCAATTAAAATAGAATTAATTTAGCGTTTTCTCGCAATCTCGCGGATATTTTTTTTTTCTAAAGTATCTCAGAGCTAATTTATGAGCAACAAATGCATGCATTAGACAAAAAGTGACTGTGTGTATCTTTTCAAAAAATCAATGAAAATTAATTCGCTGTTAGACAAATAAACCCTGAATACATACTCGAACAGTAAAGATTGTGTGTCAAAAGTTCATCTAATAAATAAAATAAAATAGTCGCAACACTAGAAAAACAAAAGTAGCACGAGGACATGCTTATTTTTGGATTTTAAGGAATGCATTGTTTCGCTTCAATCTAGTTACGCCTGCTTTTGAGGTTTGACTATAAAACAAAAAAAAAAAAAAAAAAAAAAAACAAATTTTATCGAGGGAACACTTTATGCGTTTAGTTCATGGCTCTGGCATAAATAAACAACAATATTGTCGCATCATTTAGGATCTATTGGGCATTCCGCAGCGTATATACCAAGTCAGCTGCTTGCAGTCTAAGTGAGTGAGTGAGCGAGTGAGTGTGGGGAGCATTTATATGTCACGCTTGTCTGCTGCATTAGAGATGCAAATGTCACGTAAATAAGCGGCCTCTGTCAACACCAACACCAACGCCACACCACCATCGTAAAATTCGAATAGCTTCTGGCCAATCGTAAATTATCAAATGAAAATTAGATTGCGTGCTAATTGTGTCTTTGGTTCTTTAGAAAACAAGAGGGTTGGAGACCCTGTGGTCGCGTATATGGTATATTGCTGTATAAAAAGGTGTAATATATGCACAGCTGTTCGTTGAAATTAGGAAAGCATAAAACATAGCCAAAGAAATGCTCCAAAATGCGTACTCTTTCGATGGTTTCCAAATTATCAGCAAACAGCCAATTATTTGGTCATATTTTTTTTTGTCCAATTTCGGTCGCTGTGGATGTTACCGACTGTGAGCACCTTACATTGCCGGAAATTATTCAATGTTCATGGCCAGTAATAATTAGATGATAAAATCGTAGGACACATAGTCTCATTTCAGCTCAGAATATTTAGTCTAGTATTTTTAAAATGATATTGGATTTACATAGAATAACTCAAAAAAATTAGGTAAAATTGTATGGGGACTATGCCTAAAATTTTCTTAATCATAGGCATAATTTATACTAAATTTAGAGGGCCTAGAATGAGAAACAAAAAAGTTTTTATGTAAAAACCCAAAATTTTGTAGTAGTTTTGTATAGGGACTACCCATTAAAATGGGGCTAGAGAAAACCCGTTTGTAAGTGATCGCTTGGCGGCTCAGGAGAGTTTAAGTTTCAAATATGGTGACCTCAACTCTCAAAGTCTCCGAGATAATTGTTTAAATACGGCGGACAGCATGACATACGGACGAACAGATGGACATAAATAGCTAGATCGACTCCCCTTTCAATGCTGATCAAGAATATAGCCTCCTTCTGCCTGGTACATACATTCGTAAAACTAATATACCCTTTTACCCCTTTGGGTACAGGAGTAAATGGGTATATTAAAGCCTAGAAACCCAATTCTTAGTTGGATTCATTTTGAAATTAAATTGCTTTGCTTGTTGAACTTAACATTTAGCGAAGTATCGATCGATTTTAATAAATCATAGATGGGAAAAAAACTCATTTTCTATAAGTTCATTCTCACGCTCGTTCTCTATATGTCTTTCTCTCTCTCTCTCTAACTAAAGAAACATCATTTCATTTCTTGTCCTTTGCTTCTGCTTCACCTTCAATTTTAAAAAGTTTGATAATTCGAGTAAAACAAGCCAAACAAGCAAACGCAGCATGAAATACAAAATTCAAATTGAGAATTTAATGCAAATGCATTATAATTAACGAAAGAACATATTTAGAACACATGTTACAGTTACTGCTACGTAGGACAGCTAAGGACAGATAAACAGGAGCGTACGCGTCCATTGATCCGTACCGAAACGAAACCGAAACTGTAGGGCAATGTACGCGGCTGCTGCTGAAGGAGCCACATTCGATTGCGCACTATCAGCAGCGTTAAAAAAGCAATACATCATTTTTCCAAAACAGAAAAACGAAAAACGCTCGACTCGCAAAGTTCAATTCATTTGCATGTTCGTTCAGTTCAATTCATGTTGTCTGCGGTTTTTGGTTTTTTTTTTTTTTTTTTTTTTTTTTGGGGCCGCCACGCAAACAGTTGACTTTGCCGGCGTTTAAGTGATTTATTTGTCTGTGCACATCCTTCGATTGTCAGCCACTGGGTTTGCCGTATTGTTCCAAATAATCTTTATATTTGTTTTTTTTTTTTTTTGTTGATTGTGTGAAAGGTGGCGCTGCATTTCCGGGAACAACTTGTAGAACAAACGCGTCATTGATAAGCTAATTAATTATTATTTTTTTTTTTGAAAACATGTTTCTATTTATTATTTTTATTTATATTTTTCTGGCTTTTCCATATGTCACAATAATTTCGCTTAATTTACACATTAAAGTAGAAAAGATAAACTTCAAAAGTTGGCTTACATCAACACTTTTTGCAAATATTTGTGAAGACAATTTTTTTTTTTTTTTTTTTTTTTTTAGCTTTTCCAAAGTCGTTTTGCACAAAAGCGGCAAACTTTTAACTTTTTACGGCAGAAAATTTCTTGCATGCCATGTAGCCTGCCTCTGTGCGCCATTTTAAACTTTACAGCACGGCACATTGTGTTGTGTGGTGTGGGTGAACCGCATTTTGCTTTGTTCTTGCTTTTTTGCTTATTTTTGAAGCCTTCATCATTCCTTCTTAAGTCGCTCGTGAACTTTGTTTTTTACCTCGAAACTCCTTTCTATTTCAGTTTGCTGCTGCTTTGCTGCTGAGTAAATTTTCAAGAAGCATGCTTTGTCGGGTTGATTTTCATTGCCTTGTTTGTTGTTGCCTTTAAATCGACTCCTTTTGTCAGCAGGCGACTTTAGTTGCCAAGGCGTTCGGTTCGCAACGTTTTGTTCTGTTCGTTCGTTCTACGTCAAAATAAAGTTAATCTGCTCATAATGGGAAAATAATTCACAAAAATGCGGCGTAGTGTTTAAAACGTACTTGGCTGCATTTGTGGCGACTATCCGGCTACATTTTCCATTTTACATTTTCTTCTTCCTTTGCAAAGATTCGATGGCAAATAGCATTTCCGTATAATTAAAACTTTCAACAACAACAACAACAATGAAAAATATTTAAACTCTTAAAAGAGAACAGAGTATGAAGTGGGTTTATTAGTTTTAGTCGCTTAAAAGCTGCAAGACGTCCATTTTTAAAGTTCACTTGTTTCTAAGTAAGTTCCAAATAAAACAGAAGTGTGGGTCAAAAATTGAGTATACGTTGCAAAGTTATGAACTTTAAAAAAGAGCTGTGTTGAGTGTTGGGCTTTAAATAGACTGATGATTTTTTGTGGTTTTTTATAAAGCATGAACAATAAAGTTATTTAATAATTTCTTATTTTTAAAATATAAATTTAGTGCATCTAAAAATAAAAAAATAGCAAATCCAGTCAGTGAGGCTATTTTTGAAATAAATGACTTACTTTTCAAATAAATTCCTACAATCTTATAATTCTCAAACAATCTAAGCTTAGACTGAATATAGAAGCTTTTGCGTGATCGGAACTCCGATCGGAAATATTTGTTTAATTTGTGTTGAGAGGCCAGAACTGATTCGTTTGGTAAATTCACATTTTTATTAAAGTTTTCATGGGCCTTGTTGATGTTATTTTTTGAAGTTTGACATTTTTTCGAATTCGAAGGAGGGTACACAACCATCTTAGAAATACTTGTATATCATAACCAGCGTGCAATGCCTGATCAAGTTATAAATAATTGTTTGAAACCGTTTTTTATCTCGACAAATTCACGTCAATTTCAGCCTTAGAAGCCAAGCTTCATGATCTCAAATATTCGAATTATGGTGAAAAATTATATCCGATTTCAGCTAAATATGAGAATTTCTTTAAAATTGAAATTATCGTGAACGGTTTCGAACTGAGCCATTTTATTGCTTCTGGTTTAAAACTATTTTCATTCAGAAGATCTGTTTTGCTTAATATTCACACAAAAAAAAAAAATAAAAAAAAAATACATCAAAATTTGACATCCGAGACAGCCATAATTTAGATATTGGGTTAATACGAGTGGGCCCCAAAAGTATCCATATTTTGTGTTTTTTTTTTAAATTATTTATTTATTCATGAATGTCTATTTTGTCCCCTTTAAAGTAACCCTCCCGATAAAATACACCTATGCCAACGTTTTTTCCAATCCTCGAAACATGCCAAATAGTCCTTTTCCGGTATAGCCATCAGCGCCTTCTTCGATTTAGCTTTTAACTCCTGAATCGACTCGAAACGCGTTCCCCAGAGTGATCTCTTGAGTTTTGAGAATAGCCAGAAGTCACACGGTGCCAAATCAAGCGAATACGGTGGTTGCGGAACGATATTGGTTGGATTTTTGGCAAAAAAGTCACGAAAAATCAGTACAGTTTTAAAAAAAAAAACTGAGACTTGGCACGTTTGAGGCCCAAAACATCCTTCAAAATTGTATTAATTGATCCTTTCGATACGCCAATTTCATCAGCAATGTCTCTCATAGTTAATCGACGGTGTGCAAGCACTAATTCTTTTTCTTTTGGATGTGAGCATCGTCCGTTGAGGTCGATGGTTGATCAGGAGCTCTTCGTCGTTCACATCTTCTCGGCCTTCTGAGAACATTTTGTACCAACGATAAACGTTGCTTCGGTCCAAGGTAGCTTCTCCGTATGCCACAGTCAACATTCGGGTGCATCCGCGCACTTAATTTCGTTTTTCACACAAAATTTGATACAGGTTCTTTGATCCATTTTTTGAATAGGTAAAAATCGAAGACGATCCAAAACTCGTGCAAGCAAAGCAGCTGTCAACAATTAAGTGAACATTCAAAATGGCCGAGCTTGTCGGCATAAGTGAGAGACATGAGTACCAACCTAACGCCACAAAAAAATCGAAATTCGAATATACGTAACCCGCGAAAATTCAAAATTCGCGATACTTTTTGAACACACCTCGTATGTCGTTTTAGAAAAATGTGCGGTGGGCGTGGGCCTCTATAATCGACAAGAAATCATCGTATTTTTACAAAAATTTGAGAGAAATGAAATTCGTTATGCATGTTACTAGGACCTGGAAAGTGGAAAAAAATGGGAGGTGGGTAAAAGCGATAAAAAAAAAATTGATATTATTTTTGAAAAAAATTGATATTATTTTTGAAAAAAAATTGATATTATTTTTGAAACTATGTAATTCAACACGAGAAATGAAATTCGGTTGGAGTGGTACAATTTTAAAAAAAAAAAAAAATTAGTTACATTTTGGAAATAACTGAAACTAGACTAATGAAATTTGGTAAAGGGAAATTAGTTACAGTTTTTCCTGCATTCTTTTGACATTTCTCAACTTCAGACTAACTCAATTTGATCCATGGAAAGATACACAATCAATTATGCCTCAGCGTCATCGAAAATTTAGACCATCGGATGGCCGCCAAAGGCCGTGGCGGCCATTTCAGCTGATATTTTGTTCCATACATAATTGAGTCATACCAATATATCATAATAAAAAGAAATGTCAATAATTTCCTAAATAATTCGTGTTTTATTCAAAATCAACATCGGCCCTTGAAAATTAACCAAAAGACCCAAGCAAGGCCGGATAGTTCAGCTTTTAAGTCTGCTTCATTTAATTCTCGAAAAATGTTAAAATTCTTTGCAACAAATCATATCAAGAATGATAACTTATCAGCTTTTAATTGGATTTTCAGATAGTTTCTATTATTTAAAATATTTACAATTAATTACATTAATACATATCTTCAAGAATTTTATTTTAGTTTGTAATAAAGATGCAACGTATACCATAGAAATCGCTATAAAAGGCTAGTATACGTAGTAGGTATAAATATTTATATTTGTATGTGTGTGTGTGTGTGTGTGTGAATATATGTGTAACAGCAATATTTCATAACACTGTTTTACAGATGGAGGAATTCATAACTTTAATTATGGTAATGTATCTATGCATGTATTTCATTTTGTTAACAATGCCAAAAGTTTTGCAAATGCAGTACTTGAATATCGATTGAAATGCACGGCAGTGTGAGTGAGAAAGAGAGAGAGAGAGCATAAGAGCGGCGCACTAACGCAAATGGACGCTAAAACTAAAACAAAAAAAAAAAAAAAAAAGCACAAAGGTGCGACGCGACGCAACGGTAAGTTTGTGATTGCAATTGCAATAAAGCTTTACAGCAGTGTAAGTGTAAATGAGATAAATATAGAAGCGCTGCCATGCTGCATGTCTCTCTCTCTCCACACTCTTTTATCAGATTATAAACTTGATACATACAATCTGATAAGAGAGAGCGAGAAATAGAGAAAGGAAGACAAACAAAAACAAATGAAGTCTCCGCCCCGAGTAAGAAGAGAGTAATGCGCTGTCTGCTGCGTGTGAATGTGTTTGTGTTTGTGTAAACCGGTTTATATATATGCGTATGTGTGTATGTGTGTTATTGTAGATTGGCAAGCGTGAAAAAGCGGCAGACATCTTGTCAAGGGTTGGACTTTAATTTGCACGTAATAGAACAGTACTGTATACGCTTTGCACAAAGGACATCACGGACAATACAAGCAGCAACAGCAACAAAAAAAAACGGATAATACGAAAAAAAAAACTGCTAAAAACCAACATTGTCATATTTAATAACTCGAAAGGCTGCGGCGACGTATGGCGGCTTTGGCCTGTGGTCACTTTTGGTATTTACTCAAAAATATCAATTAATTTTACCTGAAAATGAAAGGTAACCAGAAGCTGAAGCTGAATATTGTCAACACCGTTTACCAATGCTGCTGCAATTGTGTCCTTTGTGCAGAGCATGAGTATGAAGGGCGCAGCAATTTCAATGGAATAACGTAGGAAGTCTTTATTTGTATTTTTTTTTTTTTAGTTAGGTTTTCTGCGTAATTAAATGGGCGGCGGCTTTTGCAATAAAGAAGTTCGTTTTTTTTTTTTTTTTGTATTTCGAATGACTTTTATGCATGCAAAGAATTTATGTGGTCGGCAATTTAAGCTAAAATATACACGAACTTCGAGGAAGACAAAAAGAAGAAGAAGTTGAGACAGTAGACGCGTGAGCTAAGTTATTAATTAGATGCACAAGTAACTTAAACTATTTGACCATCACTACTACTGTTTTTATTTTTTTATTTTATTTTATAAAGTTTTGTAGTTCTTTTTTTTTTTTTTTGTTTAATTCTATTTCGCAGAATTGTCGTAAGAATTTCTGCAGCTCTACTCACCCGCTTAATCATTATTTTAAGTTTTTGCGGCATATCAAAGTAAATAGCTCAATTGCCTTATTGGGTGTCCACCTGTGTTGTGTCTTTGTGTAAGGTAATCACTTTTTTTTTTTTTTTTTTGCTTTTTCTGTTCTGTTTCTTTTTGGAAGCGTTTCAAACAAGCAAACATCGAAACGTAACGTATCGTATCGTATCGGATTTAAGTGCATTATACTCGAAATCGTTTCATTCTAAGCAGCTCTAGATGCATAGTTTGCCTCTTTTTGTAACTTGTATGCACCAATGGCCGTTAAAATTCTCGAAACCAGATATGGAAACGATAATTTCGCACATTGAGCTGTTATTTACACTTCTGGGGAAAACGAGTTAGTTGAGCAAAATACGCGAGATGTGTTTGTTGTTTTATAAAACAAACCCAACCACACACAAAGAATAAAATGATAGAAAAAAAAAATAAATAAATAAAGAAATATTTTTGCTTTTGTTGTATGAGAATTATTATACACTTCGCGCTATAAAAAGTTAGAAATACTCGTTCCAGTTGTCAAACATAAATTGTTATAGTTTTCACCAAGTTCATTTAAGGTTTATACGTGTTCATACAGAGGCGCTATTAAGTTTATTGTACAAAACTGTTGCATATTTTTTGGAGATTTTTTTGATTTGAAGAAATTTAGAAATTTAAATAACGATAATTTTTAGTGCTGCTGTTCCACATGACTCTATTCGTAGAGCTAATAAAATTATGTACGATTTTGACATGTTCTGTAGCCGGTCTATAGTATAAGTTGAAGTTCAGCGGGAGCTAAAAGTTGTAGAAGTTTGATTTGAACTAAATTGAGACATTTTTCTTTTTTTGTAATTCATAAAAATCATGTCCACAATAATAGATTTTTATGAGAATAATATACTAAAACTAGCAGGTACCCGCGGCTTTGCTCGCGTTTTGTTCATATAAATTGTTCAAAAAATGTGGGTTCAAATTTTGGAAATCCCATAAACACGACTAACCATCATTCAAATACTCCCAGTTTCAAGTCTCTACGTTTATTCAATCCAAATGTATGACTTTTTTTCAAGGCTTTCATTAGGCCCCGGGTCAAAAATTTCTAAAATTCCGTCTAAGTGCTCACCTGTAATAAAAATAAAAAAATTGGTTAAAAAATCTATATTGGGTCCACATATGGGTCCCAGGTCCAAATTTCGAAATCCCTTGAACACCTTGAACGCCAAAAATGTTTTTTAACCATCTTTCAAATGAGCCCTGTTTCAAGTCTCTACGTCTATTCACTCCAAAGATATGGCTTTTTCGGTTTCAAGGCCCCCATTAGGCCCAGGGTCAAAATTACATTTTACAATTTTTTTTTGCCCTAAACCATCCTTGTGTGAATACGAACACACATGCAAAATTTCGTGAAAATCCGTCCAGTAGTTTTCGCGTCCATCGATCACCAAGAGAACTTGGGACTTATTTTTTATATATATAGACTATCAGATTTAATCCAGTAAGGATATTTTATTTAAACTATCATAGATGTAATCCAGTGTTTCAGATTAGGTAAATAAATAGCTTTTCCAACACGAAATTTTTTTTTAAATGTAAAAATGGAGTCATTTGTTCCCTTAAAATACGAATGATAATAATAATAACCTGGCTCTTGTAGTCAATCTAGTTAGGCTGACAAGTTGAAAGAAGAAAAAACAAGTTGAGGCAAGTTGAGTCCAGAAATCCGATGGTGAATTTTCTCCACTTAGTATATAGCGCATTTGAACAAACCAACGAAGCTCAATGTCCAACTGTTTGCAGTGTACAATACTAACGATAGAAAGAACAATAAACAGTAAAAGCAAAAGAGAAAAAAGTAAATCAAGAGAAGAGGAAGAAGCACATGAATTTCAAATGGATGAGAAGTACTACATGCATTGATGTCTTATTACAGCTAAGGCAAGGTTATGTCTTATTGCCAATTATGAAAATTCCCGATGTTGTATTGTCAAAGCCAGTTTTTTTTTTTTTCTTTTTCTTTGCAAAAACCATTTGTTTTGTTTCGAATTGCTTACTGATCTGATGATGATCCCACCCAGTTGGCAAAAACTCAAAGAATTCAATGCACACGAGCAACGAATTGCCATTAATTAGAGCAAAACTAATGCGAATAAACTGCAGTGCGCTGAGAAGAGACAAGAGGAGAGTAGAGTAGAGCAGTGCAGGTGAGTGTAGACGAAAAGCGAGCTAAACAAAATGCAATGAATATTTTACACAATATTTTAAATGCATAAAAACACAAACGCACACACTCACACACACACATACAAACAAATTATAAAAAAAAAAATTTAATTCAGTAGAATTTAAAAGTAAACCTGAGCTGTGTGCTGAGCTACATTCAATCTTAAACCGTTTCATGCTCTAAAGTGGTTTCTCCGTTTGAATATGTTGCGCAGGTCAGTAGCAATTAAGATAAGGCGTTTACAAGCGTCGATAATGTCCTGTCCTGTCAATAAGTTCTGCCTCAATAGCTGCCGCCGCCGCGACGAAAAGAAAGAAGGAACGAATCGAGCCGAGCCGAGCAGAGCAGTTCAACTCCAGCCCGCCTGGTGGTCGGTCAGTCTAATCAGTGACTGCCAGTGTGGCCATGCGTTGATGTTGTTACTGTTATACTTGTTGTTGTTGTTTTTGTTGCCATCGTCATCGTCGTTGTCATGGCGTGAGTAAGTGCTGCGAGTGACTGCGGTAGCCAAATACTTTTGATAACAGAAAAAGAAGAAGAAGAACAAAAAATACATAACGCTTTGCAAAGCTTTACTTCACTCAAACTAACAAACTCTCCACACAGCATCGCATCCAAGACAGAGTTTAAGTAGCACAAATTACAAAAAAAAAAATCCTTTGCGGATGTTCATTTCAAACGTGCGCAGGTTTTTATTCATTGAAGCAGGTGAAGCAAATGCAATTTCTATCTACTAATTTGTCAGCATTGGTGAACGACAATCGATATGATTACACTCGGTTGAAAAGGAAGTTTGCTTTATTTTTCGCATTCGAATTTTGCCGCAACGAAAAACATCTGAAGAAAGGCTTTGCTTGGGAAGTATGTAAGTAAAAATTAAAGTCTTTTTTGACTCCTGCGATAGCTGCGTTTATACGAAATGAAAAGAACTTTTACGAGAGCAACAAGATGGAACCAGAACCATGGAAGTCATGGTAGATTAAAGAGACACCAATCAGTCCTGGGGATAAGCAGCTCTTTTGATTGCAGATTCTGTGATCGCGAGAATGAGACACCAATGCACATAGTTAGTGAGACCCTAACCAGGAATAGACACCTTACATTAGTAAATTACTTTCAAATAAATAAAAATGAGTCCAATCAGTTTTATAAAGAAAAATGTGCCTAAGTATGTAACAGACAGATTGACTGTGAGTCATAAACTAATGGATGCTTTTGTCAATCTCTCGCACCTTAGCGAACCAGCGCTGAAAATTCAATGCTTACCGCTGGAAGTTGAAGACTCCAATCTTACGGGCTCTTCTAAGATTAAGTCTTCCCAATGTAGAGGATGATACGATGCCCTGTCATTTTTTTTTACCGATGGAGCCCAGCTTATCTAATTGGTGGTTTTATCTTTTCTATAAGATTGCTTTTTGTCCGTTTCCTCTGAGTGGGAGTCCGGTGATCGGTTGACATACATATGTACAAGGTAGAACATATTCACAGTGTCCATTTGACCGAAATTGTTATCAAACACCTTTTTTTTTTTTTTTTTTTTTTTTTAATGCTGTGTTCTTTATTTGCAATCAGTCCCTAAGGGGACTATCAGCGAATTATAATGCATAACATTGACTTTCTATAAAGTATTCCATGACTTGGGAGTAGTTATTGGGGTTTAAAAAGAGGTGGGGGAGTGATGGAGGAGGATTTAAAAGTTTGTGTGTGGGAAATCCAGGGGGTGTAACCTCTTCAGTCGCCGAGTCGTTGTACTGTTATCCAGCAGGTTTATGGCCAAAGGGTTGACATGATTGTCTAGTCTATCCAGATATGCCTTAGTGAGCCTAGCCACCTCCTGGCTTATGAGAGGGATTTCTGGTGGATTTCTGCATTGGTATGATATGGGTGCGCCTCAGAAATAATGCGCAGAACCTTGTTTTGGAAGACTTGGATTCTTTCCCTGTTGTTTCTCTTTGCAGTGCCTCAGAGTGCTATGCCATACGTCCACATAGGTTTAAATATGGCTTTGTAAAGGATGAATTTAACCCTTAGTTTGATGGTGGACCTTCTATCTAGCAGCCACAGATGCTTGCGCAATCTCTCGTTCAACTGGAAACGTTTTTGTGAGAGATGACTACTCCAGGTTAAGCGCCTATCCAATACCAGGCCTAAGTACTTTGCAGTGACGCTGCTGGGTATGGTATCGCCATCCAGACTGACGGCAGGGCAGTCTCCTCTTCTCAGGGCAAACGTAATGTGTGTGGATTTGTCTGGGTTGACAACGATATTTCACCGTCTTAGCCATATGTTTAGGCGGTCCAGCTGAGTTTGGATTATGCTGAACGCCACGAGTGGGGACTTACCATTGGCTAAAAAGGCGGTGTCATCGGCATAAGTGGCAGTGAGCATTCTAGGGTCGCTGATGGTTGGCATACCTGCTGTATACATTGTGCATAGCATCGGGCCCAGGACACTTCCCTGTGGAACTCCAGCTCTGACTTCTCTTATTGCTGAGCTCTCCTCGCCGCATTTAACGTAGAAAGATCTACCAGTTAGGTAAGATCTGAGCAGCAGATAGTGAGGGGCTGGTAGCGCTAGCTTTAGCTTGTAGAGATTATCAAACACTAAATGGAAAAAATAAACCTATTGGTTATGTTATTATATAGCGTCATAAGCCACTTTCATTCTTTTGGCTACTGCACAAACAGGCTTGTCTCGGAGACTGTATAAGATGGATTCACTATAAGAAAGAGAGAAATAGAGAAAGAGGGAATCACCATTTATTCGATCAATCATACCCAATTTTGATTTCTTGACACTTTTAGAAACTGAAGTCAAAATTGAGTTCACATTTTATGTGTTGCAATGTGTATTATGATGATCCTAATTAGGTTTCAATCAAACATCTTCAGAGCACTAGGTACGCTTTTATCAAAACTTTTCTCTCTAGAAGCACTTATTTCTAATTTGTCAAATTCTCTTTTCAACTTTCACTTTTAAATTTCTATTGCATTCCACATTAATGCTGCCAAATCAAACTCTCATCTCGTATATAAATACAATGCATCAAATATTTAAAAATGATTTTTTTTTATTTTTTATTAAATTTGTTAACAATTGTGCACATTAAGAGAGTCAACAAATGAAGAAAGGCACTTCAAAAGAGATAATTGTTTTGCATTGAATATAAACTCCAAAAGCAACAAGCGGTAGCAATGATTGTACTTTAATAATCATTCAAGCTGCAACAAAAGCAGCCGCTGAAGAGTTTGGTTTGAGCTTAACTGCTGCTGCCATTGGCAACAACGCGCGCGTTCTTTGGAAAATTTTCTTATTAACCGAAAGAAGACGTTTTCATACTTTTGCCATAAAAGAAACGGCGGAAAAAGTTTCTTACGATGAGAGTCTGCGTCAGCGTTGGCGTTGGCGTCGGCGGTGTTGACAAATTGATGTAATGAAAATGTTTTCGAAAATGCTTACTTTGAGGTAAATGACTGAATTGTTTGTTTTGTTTGATTTTTTGCTTCGTTGAATTGTTTGCTGTGAAAGCGACAATTTATAGAAAAAAAAATATACGCAGACAAATAAAAAGACAAAAAATTTTTAAAGAATTAACATATAAAATGTAAATGTTTTTATTATTATTAATATTATTATTGTTCGATTTGTGGTTTATCTTACAAATTCATAAAACTGAAATGTTTTAATATTTATTTTTTTTTTTTTAACAACATTTTGAATGTTATTGAATCGCTGATAAGCATTGAAAACAACAACAAAACGTAGCAATAAATGCAATAAGAATAAAAACAACCACAACAACAACAAAAACAGCAACGCGTGAATGCAGCAACACAAAAAAAAAAAAAAAAAATAGCAACAAAAACAACAACATACTCAGCAAAGGCAAACACAACAACAGCAACAACAACATAGAGCCAATAAGAAAAAAGAAGAAGACGAAGAAGACGAAGAAGACGAAGCAGTAACAAAAATTTCGGTGCCTTTGAACACTGCCTTGTCCATGGAGTCATGGGAACCAACTTTTCAAATTCCAGAAATGCTTCTGTTTTGCAGCGTTCGCTTTGACTTGACTTGGCTTGGCTGGCTGTTTGGTTGGCTTCTTTTCGCTTCTCGTTTTCACTGTTTGTTCATTTTTTTTTATTTATTTTTATTTTATTTTATTTTATTTTTTTTTTGCACGCGCACAGTTTGGCAAGTTTTACAAACACAAAAAAGACGAACATACATAAAAGCTTCGGCCGAAGAACCGAAGAACAAAACGACGAAAGATCCAGGCACACTTGCATTTCGCCTTTGCGGCAACAAAAGTTAAAAAGAAAAAAAAGATTGCATTGATCGCGGCAGGATATGCTACAAAACTTGACTCGATATGCCTTCGAGTACATAGTCGGCTGTGGTAGCAAAAAAAAAAAAAAAAACAGTAACGTACTTAGACTTTATTGGGCCTTAGAGTTTTCTTTTTTATGTAATTCTAGTTTTCGTTCCCAATCCTCGATTCGAATTTTTTATCAGCAAAATCGTTTGCCTAAGGCAGGAACAGGGAAATGGCACTTGGTGCTAGCCAGGAATGCATAAACCAAGGAATGACAACCAAGGTCCCGGAACTTCTGACGAGTGATGGAATACAATTCTTGTCATATTGACCGATTCAGGAGTATCGATTCCCTCACAGATCCAATTAAAAGCAGGCTGTCATTCCGTCTAAGCATCCTCAAATCCTTCCAGACTGTCAATCCTGGCTTGACCACTGCTTACGACAGCATACTGCGTATCAACTGCGATTGTTTATGCCTGACGTTGTCGTAAGAGTTTCACTTTTCATTACAAACCAAAGTCCGTTTCAGAAATATTCATGAGATTTTTGTATCCAGCCTTATTCAAATGGTTCCAAGCTGTTGTGTAGTTTTGGCGAAATGAGTGATTTTGAGTAGCAGTGTGATTAGCGACTGCGACTTGAGAATGGCAGTGACTGTTAACAAAAAACAATCAGCGATTACTGAACAGGTTTACAGTTCGCGAAGAGTGATACACTAAATCGTCGATAACTGAACATGTTAACTGAGGATCAAGAAAATCGCAAATTACTACTTTCAGTCGCAGTGATTACAATTTTTAAATCACTGTGAAAAAATCACCGAATGCGATTTTTTGCCAACAATACTGTTGTGAGTTATAATTTGCAACGGATTATGAGATGACGATATTTTTTTATTAGTGCCATATTAAGGACTTTTTTTGTTCTAAGGACGAAGTGATAAATGGTATCATTAATTTCATAATTTTCCTTTCAACTTATAATTTAGCGGCCCAAAAAAAAACCCCTTTAAAACGCCACTGATCGCTTGAAATGCAACAGTTGTACCACGTAAATTCTAATCCGCGATCTACTATCAGACACGATCTGTAGCAGCAGCAGCATTTTAGTTAAGAATATGCTCACACTCGTCCTAACTCTTTCTAACTTTGTTCTTTCTCTTTTCGTTTTTAGCCATTTTTCTTTGTGTCAAATTGATAAGGAATTTGACCGCGCGCGCGCACTTTCTTAGAAATACAGCAGAGTTCTCAGCATGCGCAGCTTTTTTCTCCATTTTTTTTTTGCCTCTCATCCTTTCATTACAATCCAATCCAATTGCGTTTGTAGTAATCAGAAAGCTTTTCATTGATCTATCTATGCAATTTATAGCTAAAGTCATGAGTTGCATCTAACAATTGTGCAACTACAAAAAAAAAGAAATAAAAAAAAAAAAAGATATTTCTTGTTTTGTTTCTTGATTTTGTTTGGTTTAATCAAAAAATTTTCATCTCTTGCCGCCGCCGCCAGTTGTTAGTCAGTGTTCCAGCCAGCCAAATGAGTAAGTTCTCTGCACTGCACTACGCTAGCTGCTGAATCATCATGAACTGCTTCATCATGAGTTGAATTGCGTATTTATTTATGTTTGCATTTGTGTGTATGTGTGTGTATATGCAATGTCTTCTTCAGCTACATCATTGATTCGATGCATTTAAAACTACTTCATCCTTCCTTCCTTCCTTTCATGCGTTTTTCTTGGTTTGCGTTGCATCCTTTTGCAAATTACAGCGACGCAATCGCAATCTTAAATGTGATGAAGTCGGCTCGACTTCAAAATGCTTTCAACTTGTTTCTTACTTTTTTTTTTTTTTTCGTTTTTTGCTTCATTGCAGTTGTTTGTTCGATTCTTATGGCATATTTCGGCTTTCATTTACTCTTTTGTCTGTCTGTCCTTTTTTGGGAAGTTGTTGCTATTTTTGAGTTGCTGCTTACGTATGCTGTGGGCGATGCGTTCGGAATCTATTCGTCCAAATTTGTAAATGCTTATACAAAATTAATAATAAATTGTTCATAATGTAAAGCCTAGTTTTTTTTTTTTTTCTATGCGAAAAGTACTTTCTTAAAATTGTTAAGCAAGAATCTAAATTATTCGGAAGTATTGTGTCTTCCACGGGTTATCTGCATTTCAAGAGTTCTTGAAATGCAGATAACCCGAAATAATTTTAAAAAAATTTGTTCTCCATGGTCAAATCTTGTGTCAAGCTATCTGTTGTATAAATCTGTCGATATCGGAAATCATAAAAGATAGGTGATTTCCCAAATTTAAGCCGATTAAAAAAAAACAACTAATCTGTCACGGATCTCAATATTTCCAGCGGGAAAGTAATCAACTCGGTATCTATGCTTTCCTCGATGACACACCGACGACAGCCTCAGATAAGTCGTTGACAGTTGTCTTGGATGACATGTCTTGCAAGTCTTCTTGTATGATATTCTTGCAAGACATCATGAATGACATGTCTTGCAAAACTTCATGCATGACATGTCTTGCAAGACGTCGTGTGTGTTTGTCATACAAAAGTTTTAAGTATTTTGTGGATAAAAATTTATAACCTCGCCAATGGCAATACAACCGATAACATGTCATCAATCGGTCATCAGTGACCAAGTCATCAAAGAAGCACTCAGAAAACTAGAATAGCATAAATTTCCACTAGGAACACCATGCAAAAGTCCGACAGATCAAAAGCTTTCTCATTTAGCAAAGCCATTGTTTAACTCTATCTCCGAATTTAGTTAAGCAATTTCCCATAAAAAAAGAGGTAAACTCCTCTCACATTCCTCTAATCTCTAATTACGCTTAGTTTTGACCAAAATGAGCATAGTTTCCATTCAGGCACTTCACAAAAAAACTTTTCAACTGCAAATAAATTTCTGTCAAAAATAAATAAAAGAAAAAAAAAAAACAAAAACTAATAACGCCAATTTTCGATTTGTCAATTTGCTTTATCGCTGCCAAACCATCTGCGTCGTTTTGACTTTTTTAAGAAGCTGCTTACCAGATGAGATGAATTGTGAGTAACTATCTCTATGCTTTGGGCAACAACAGCAACAACAAAAGACGACAACTTTGTCGCTTATGATGTTTCGTCAGTTTTCTGTGCCAATGTCAAGAGTAGATCAATCAAAAAAAAAAAAAAAAAAAAAAAAAAAAAAAAAAAAAAACACCACATTCCATCAGCATCGGTTAAAGTTGCCGCATACTCGCAGCAATTCACGTCACAGTCTCCTATCCCACAAGGCTCATCATGCCACAAAACAGCAGCAAAAGAAGATGGAGAAGCAGAAGCAGTAGATGCGTTGCAGCAGTGCAAGGGAAGGCATTAAATACCAAGCAATAATGACCAATCGGAAGAATCTTAAATGCATCATCACGTTTTGCACAGTATCCGGTTGTTTTGTTGTTCTTCTTAAATCGAAGCGAATCAAATGTTGCACATTAAAATCAAAAGAATCGAATCGAACAGTTGATTTTGTTGTTGTATTTGTATCTTTTGCTTTTGTATATTTTGCTGTATCTGAGTGCGACACGCGCTTTTCCAATGCTAGCTGCTTGCGTTGCTTCGGTTCGATTCGGTTTGGTTCAGTTCAGTTTGGCTTGGCTTGACCACCGCGATAAGAAAAACAGAAATTAATTTCAAAATATTTCATGTTGGTATTTCGTTGTTTCTTACTTTAAAATTTTTGTTATATCTTTCTCTCTCTCTCTTTCTGTTTTGTTTTAATTTTTTTCTGCTTACTTTTTTCCGCGTAAAATAACGCAGCACAGAGCGGTGCAATATACTCAAGCGCGAAGCAACTACTTCTGCGTCTTCACAGAATGCCGGTTGCCAATGTAGTCGCCGGTAGCCATTATTTGCCTTTAAATGTTTGTGTACTCCTTTCTGTACGCCTACTTTTGAGTAGTTGCAATGTCTCGCAATAACGTCACTCTTCATCAAAGGCGCTGCTTTTTTACGGGGATAGTTCAATATATTTTTACTATTTCGGCGAACAACCATTGTACAATAACGTCTGAGCAAATCGGACATTCCTCGACTAAGGACATGCTCAGGCTAATCAAATCAACAGAAAATATCCTTAGCCTTATAAGCTAACCATACTGGGTCAGGGTACAAAAGATTTATCTCAGTTCGCAGAACCCATTTTTTTTATGAGGAAGCCCGCTAAGTCTCCATTCCATCCTAAGTGCAGTGTCTCCACACTGTATTGAAGGCTCTAAACGCTTTTAACGCCGCTTTGATCACTTGCTTGTCTTGCGATCACGGTCAAACTTTTTAATGGTTATGGTTTTTCTAGTGAACTCTCTGTATAGTTGGGGAGCAATATGTTCTTAAAACTTCCTCATCACTGCGTTTAGGTGTTATAGCAATAAATGAAAATATTACACTTCTTAAATCCTCTACAATACATTCAGAATATTGTTTTCTATTTTAGGACAGTTTTTAGAAGTCTATTACTGACAATGAGTTACATAAATTTCATATCAAACTCGCCCAAAGCTACTGAATGCAACCCATCTGGGTGCCAAGGTACAGAAATAGGGGAGATTGGTTAGGAATTCCATTTCAACTTGAGACAGCGCTAGTTACTTGTAGACAGCTTGTAACTAGTAAAATCTTCTGCATAATATGGCTCATATATTCTTAAATTAAGCAGAACAGAAGTCTCATCTCTAAAAGTAGCAGTCTTATAAGGTAGACAGTGGTCCGAGAAATGTTGAGGAAAAAAGGGGAAATGAAAGTCAAAGACATAGTCAAATACTTTAAGGACGATTTGTCGCAAACTCTCCACGATTTAAGTTAGGAAAACAAATCAGTACGAGTTTTTGAACGTGGGTGAAAGTTCTCAAAACTACTATCCGGTCTATCAAGAACCGAATCTTCGATCTCATCTCAAACTAAAAATAGTTTAATATACATATTTTCTTAGCTAATGCTTTAAAAGAATATTCCTTACTTGGTTGGTCCAATATGCCACATTTCTCTTTAATTGTAAGCATTTTGTAAGCGAATTATATAGATTTCAATACCACACTGATTTAATTCGATTTATTTTGCTATACAATGTGTGCACGTCATACAATTTTTTACTTTTCCGGGACTTCTCCGAAGTTTATTTTCGAAATGCTCGCATTAAACCTGAAATGACTTCTGTAGGAGCTGTAGAAACGAGGAAGAGGAGGAGACAGTAGAACATTTTCTCTGCCACTGCCCAACCCTTGGAAGAATAAGGTTTACCGAACTTGGTAGGCCGTTTCTTAATAGTCTGGCGGAGATTGCATTAGTCAAGATTGGTGCAGTAGCCGCCTTCATAAGGAAATCGAGCTGGTTCGAGTAGGACGATAATAGAGATCATATGGTATTACAATGGCCCTTTTTGGCCTAGGTGAGAACAACTTTTAAAATTTTGAAGACAATATGAACCCTCGATGTATTGCATTGTGTCGTTAGTTCATATATAAAGTTAATCCTTATTTCTTAAACTCATTCTATTCTTATAGGTTTTACGACAAAGTTGTGTTAATCTACTTTTTACATTTCCTTCATAAGCTACCCTCGTACAGCTTTTCATCTCGAACATAAAAAAAACCAACTTCACAAATGCATTTTGTAGCAATTTTTGCAATGGAAATTGATTCTTCAAATTCCAAAATTTCCACTCGAATGCATTACACTTAATTTTCATATCTATTAAGTATTTTGACGCACACGTGCATTTAGTGTCTTCATCAGCATCATCATCAAGCAGCAGCATTAAAATGAAAACATGACCGCCAATAAATAGTACGCCCAGTCAACAGTCTCAGTCTCAGCGTACTACAATATAACAAAAATATGTTTAGAAATTTAATTAAAATTTCATTGCAGCACGCTTGAGCATATTGTTGAAATTATCAGCAGCAGCAGCAGCAACACCACCACCAACTCATAAAACAACCCCAAACCTAATAACACTACCGCACAAACCCAAATATATCCTGTTCCCCCTTTTTTTTTTTTTTTTTTTATTTGGTGATGTCATGACGATTAGATTTTATTAAAAAGCCAAATATGTATGCACAAATTATTATGCTACACGAGCAGCGAACTGCCAACCACTTGACAGTTTACTACTATCGCACTATCTCTATCGCTCCCACATATCAGCAAGTTGAATATATGAGATACTTTTATATCTCATCGCATCATATGAATCCCTTCCCTTTTTTACGAATTGACTTTACGCTTATTCTGGTCCAGCAGCAGTAGCAGCTCATAATACGCAAACTCAATGTAAGAGCAGAAAGCAGTGTGAGGTGGAGGCATGCAAAGGCACAATTTGTCTATTTGCTTTTTTAATAAAACAGGTGCTCGACCTTCCAAGTCCGTCCGTCTGTCTGTCTGTCTGTTCGACCCGACCCATGCTTAAATGTATGCTTTTTGGCATTTAATTTCGCATTTATTCATTCATTCATTCAGCATTCGTTCAAATATATTTGTTGTTTTGCACACCCCAGCATCAAAAGGACCAAGGACGAATTCAATAAAACTAAACTGAACCCTTCATGCAATGTATCTGTCTGTCTGTCTATCCGTCCGTTTGTCTACTTATCTTAGAGCCACGTAATGTCGTCCGTCACACTCACATTCACATTCAATTCAATTCTAACAAACTGTTGTCATTTTTCATTTTGCGCGTCACTCGACAAGTATCCCAACCCCTTCCACAAAAAAAAAAAAAATCCTGCTATTCAACTTAGTGCGTGCTTAGTGTGCTATGTAAAATGTAATGATGATCTTCGACAATTAGGCCAAGCGTAAAACACACCAAGTTGTGAGCAGTGCTTGAGATGAAAAATTTGTTAGGGCTAGCAAGTTGGGTTGGTTGGGTTAGTGTGATGAATAAAAGTTATGTCTTCTTAAATCGTTTTGTGATTGTTAAAAGCTGTCGTTTGGACTTTATTGGTTTTGTGCGAGATTGTATCTACACGGGAAGAAATTTTTTCAAAATTTGACGAGAGTCCAGAACCAGAGAATTGTTTTTGGTGTAAATAGCAATTTTTATACCAGCGACACATTGTTTGTCAGAAAGATTGTATCGCATTAAAGGAGACATCGTAGACTCTATAAAGTATATATAAGTATTCTTGATCAGCATGACGAGACGATTCGCTCTAGTCATGTCCGTCCTTCCGCCTATCTGTCCTTCTGGCCGTCCCTCGTCTGTCTGTATTTATGCGTTTCATTCGCTGAGATTTAAAATTCGAATTTTAAGCTTTTCTCAGAGCTAAGCAGTTCTAGTTTTAAAATCAAAATGACACACCCATTTTTAGGTATAGACCCCATAATAACTAAAAGTTTTTTTTTTGATTTTTTGTTTGAAAAAAGACAGATGGGATAAAAACACTTCAAATGTCATTCAATGTATAGTTTACTGATGTTATAAGGATCATCCCACTATAACATAACATATAGCCCCATATAAAGTCACCACTCATTTTCTAATTTATTTCAAGAGAATGCTTATTATTCTGTCTCCAATATTGTGTCTAAACTTTGGTAATATAGACTCAATGTCATCCTTTCTCCAAATTTTACCTAAACTATACCAAGATGTGGCGTATATTTGAGCTTCGGTTCTACCAAAGTTAACGTTTTTTCTTGTTTTAAATATGCAATTTCTTTCAGTGTAACACACATCGAAAAAAAAAAAAATACAATAAATATATTTTTTTTTTTTGTCAAAATTTTCTAATATCAAACATCAAAAGCCATTGACACCCTTTTTGTTTGTTCTTTGCATTTATTGCTTTTTATTTGTTTTTATTCTATCTCACTTACACCTAAAGGTTTATCTCTTATCAAGGCACGTTTCGCAAGGACATCCATAATGTACGCAGCCTATACGTATCTACAAAAGATATCTATGCAAGTAGATAACACTTGTTCTCTAAGAGGGTATATCATTGCTATCAGGGGTGGGTGACAAGTAGATATGGTATGCTGTTGTTGTTGCTGCTGGATGATGGTGATGAGTTGGTAATTCGAGAACAATACCGTGAAATAAGGATTAATGGTCGCAGCGATTATGTGCAATATACAAACATATTAAAAAATTTCTAGCATCTTCAATATACAAAATCTACACGTGGAGTGGAGCCTTGGCCTTGAGTGTCTTTGTGTATTTGTTTGGCAGCTAAATTTAATAAAAACAGAACAAAACAAAGCGAAAAAAAATGCTTAGGGTGAATTGTAAATTCAGAAAGAATAGATTTTCAGAATATTAGCAACGCTTCTAGTAAGCTGCTTTTGTGCAACGCTTATGGCTGGTAACTTTTCCCTTCTTTCTTTATTTAATTTTTTTTTTTTGTATAAAGAATTTATGCGAAAATTGGGAAAGACAAATTATTTAATTTTGACTTTATGACTACAATATGGAGTGCTTTGCCAAGATGATTTTTATATAAAAAAAAGAATTAACATTTCAGCTTTAATTTCTTTAATGAATTTTAGTGTTTTGAGAAACGTTCTGTAGCAGTGCCCACCACTGGTTTCGCGATGCATTTAACATTCATTCAGACTTTGATGACAACTTGGGCGACTTAATTTTCAACTGTTTTATGTACAATTTTCATTTCATTAAGGCGAATATTTTCTAATGTCCTTTTGCGTCTTTCGAGCTCTCAACTCCTTCGCTGCAGAACAATCAAGATAAGCGCGCCAACTGGAATTTTTATTGCCGTCGAATGCATAGAAAAAGGAGTTAAGCGTCTACTTGTGTTTGTGTCATGACGTGACTTTGTCTTTGCTTTACTCCTTTATTCCGTTTGTTGGCGTGAGTCTTGACCCAACAAGAAAAACAACAACACAAATTATAGCCAACGCCATCGCCACCGCAATACACACAGACAGGCAGAGTCCTTTGTGTTGGCCCAAAAAAAAAAAAAAAATAAATAAATAAATTTATTACCATTTGCGACATTTTGTTTGCTTTTAGCTCATAGATTATCTTGTCGTTTAGCCGCCGAATGTGCTGTTGTTAGCTACTATAAAACCGAAGTAATCGCCACCTTAAAGTTAGATATGATTTATCACAGACAACTGATCAGCTCGGTTCAGTTTAGTTCGCTTGGCCTAAGGCATGGCTATAGCAAGAGCACTCTTATAGCTTCACCTGCGAAAGGCAGACATTCTTAATTGCACATTTTACAATCGCATAATGTAAACACATGTCATCTTTAATTAAATTGTTCTTTCATATATGTATATTAAAAAAAAGAGTTAGAAAATTTGTTACGGAATTAAGATGATGAAGAGTTTAATGGTTGACTTATTTTGTTGAAATTTTATCTTTTATGTTTATCGATTCTGAAGAAGTATTTTTTTCTTAGTTTTTTTAATATTTTTTTTTTAGATTGAAGAGTGTATTTGGTGTATTTGCAATATGTAAATTTAAGATGATTCTTAGCAATGTTTGAAATCGCTATAAATATATTCGAAGTCTCATTATTCGAAAACATAAAATACTTTTTTTTTTTTTTACAATTTTAAGATTATTTACAATCTGTGTATTGGAGACAATAAGCAATCTGTTTCAATATTAATACAAAACATGAAATATGAAAAAGAGAACATCGCTGTTCGGTGCCTATAAGCAGAAACGTTATGAAGTATTACAATTTTTACAATTATGGGTGCATACAGCACATAAAGAACATTAATTTCACCAGTTCAACTCAGGTCTGAAGGAGAGGTTCTGGGGGTGAGTTCTTTTAAGCCGCCTTGTATGTTGGCTGTTGTCATGCACGTTCATATCGATGTGATTCGATTAAAAAAATATGCCTAAACTTATCAAAACTCTGAAGTGGAAATGAAATGGTTGCCAGATTCGAATTAAACGAACGCAAAATCATACGATAAACATGAACAGACCTCTTGTTTAGCTAGAAAAAATTTTAATCGATGCCGATACATTTTTTTTTTTTTTTGATCATTCTTCCTACATTTTGCATCTACTATCTTGAATTTCAAAAAATAACTCTGTGAAAAAAAAATCGATTATTCGATATCTTGAACACAATCTAACAGTTTAAATGTATGACTTTTGGAGGACTTGGAACAACTATAACGCAATCTCTAAAGTAAACAGTTCGCCTCTTGATAGTTTGCCTCTCTTTCGTATCTGGACAAGTGAAGTTTTTATGAATGAAATTTTTGCTTTTGTAAGATTTGAACGCTGCTAATTTGAAAAGTATTTCTGGTTCCAATAGCTGTCAAAAATAATTATACTTATATCCTTTTAATTGGAACTTTAAATTTTTAGAGCATTTTGTGCCAATTAAATAATTAAAAATTAAAAGTTTAGTTACGTTTGAACGAGTTTTAAAAAAAAAACCAACTTTGCTGTAAATCTATGTCTTGCGGAATAATTAGCAAATTTTCAAAGTCCTTGACATAACGCATCTACTGTTGATGATATCAGCTGTTTTCTGTTGACTAGCTCTAATTGGTATTTTTCGCTGTGACTGCATTTTCCAACTAACTATACATGTTACGTTAGTTGGATTCTAATGTTACGTTGGTTGGAGTCCAAAGTATCGGTTGGAATCCAATTGCTTATATATGCATCTCAGTCTCTCTCTTTGTTTCTCAACGCTGTACGCAACGTCCGTTATTTAATGACGCTATCCTGCTCACACCTTTGTGACTCTATGTGGCTGTACAACAGCAACACAAACAGCCGACTGGCTGTGGTATAAAAAACAGCCGGAATAAACCTTTGTTTGTTTATCTTACATTTTGTACTTGTACCTTGAACTGCGTTCGATTGTGCTGCGGCATAATTAAAAAGAAATTATTTAATTTTTATCTCGTCCATAACTAATCTTTTTGTACAAAGCAAAGCACATATGGATAAGTGGGTGCAGTTAAATAATCAAGCGGCCGGCCGTGACAAATTGGCACGGTAATTTATTATTAGTTAGTTGAATTATTCTATTCTAATTGTTTTATTTTGTCACTGTAGCGTCATTCAGTATGCTTCACGCGCACTATGGGACTCCTTGGAGGCAAGTAACAAAAGTCCGGCGTTGGTGGATAATTTCAAAACAATTGAATACATACTGAGCACATTCCGTAAACGTAAGAACAGCATGACTCGCCTTATTGATGGTTTTTTATTTATAAACTTTCTATATTTTTTTACCAGTTTTGCGCTTTGGCAAATGTCTGGATGTTTTCTATGGTACGCTGCGCACTATACACTATCAGGATTTATGCATCCGCGTTACTTTGACGTTGAGCAAACTATCGCAATCATTGTTCCTATTCGCAGATCATTTAATGTGGTTAGCGCGCACTGGCCTTATAAAGAGCATTAATGCTAAAAAATGGGCAACCACTGCCAATAAGTATTGGCTTTTCTCGATTATAATGAACCTGTGTCGTGATGTCTACGAAATATTTCGTATATTGGATCTTCACAAAGCCAGTTGCCGTAGTGGCATTACTCGTTGCAAAATTCAAACAAGCATTAAATCAACAAAAGAACTTAAGCATTTTGCATTGCAGTCGTACATTTTGATGCTGGGGCACAAGGATATTGTGATAGACACTGTGAAGAATGCCTGCGATATATTTATACCTTTGACTGCATTGGGTTATACCAAGCTGACGCCGCGTACTATCGGATTACTTGGTGTTGTCTCATCATTAGCGGGTCTCTGGGCGTTACTGGAACCCACGGCTAAGTTAACACCTGCATGAAGTGTTTGATATTGTTTAGTACTGTTTTTTCTATGTGTGCTCCTAACTAATCGTGCTGCTGTTTGTTATCAGACGTTAATTTATTTTTATTGACATATAAAATGAATGTTATAGTTTTAATTTATCTGTATTTAATACGCATTACAATCGATTTCAAAGTATATTTTAACATAAATACATAATAATCACTGTTTTTCACTGATGTTGCCCATTTCTATGAAAATCTTTGAGTTGAGTGCATGGGTAGTTGGTTCCTTCTTCTCAGGCGTATTGGAGACTGTGTTCACGTAAGTATTTTGCATAACCAGTCCAACGGTTACGTTATCACCCGCTTGCAGTGTAGCATCTGGTATGAATTTAAGCCTAATCAATACTTTATTGCCTTTGCGCCATACTATAAACTTTGGCTCTTCGCGTTGCTCCTGCACATCCTCATCGAATTCCTTAGAATCATCACGTTGATTAAGCACAAAAGATGAATCCAACATCTCCAATTTGGCGTTTGCAGTCTGACGAGCTAAACGCGACTTTTCCAGCAAAGCCATCATGCGTGACTGTGGCGCTGCTGCTGTTTGCGTTGTTGCCTTTGTTGGTGTACTTGTCATTTGTCGCTCATCATTATCATCCTTTGTAGTGCGTAACTCCTTCATAGCTGCAATAACTTTTTCTTCTTCCTCTCTTTCCTGCTGCTCCATACCTAATTCCATAATCGTAATAGTCATATCGAACATAGTTGGATTGGTCAGCTTGACCAATGCAGCACACAGTTTGCCCGCCTGTATGGGCTGCTCTAAACGTACCAGCAAAACCTCAGGCACATGATAACTGGCAAATAATTGTATACGATACTTTATCGATGTTGGATGGTATTCCGGTTTAATGAGATTATGTTCGCACTGTTTGCAGCGCAACGAACGTTTAATCCAGAGCGAGCGACGCTGTGGATAAAGTTTGTTTACCGTGTACGGTTGCTCCGATGGTTGACTGTGACGTTGCGCAATTGTAGTGACATTACGCAGATTAATTTTCTGCGTAAAAATATCAGTCGGCAACTCTTCAACGTCTTCCTCAGCAACGGACTGTGCAATGTTATTTGGTTTTGCCGGTTGCAATGTCTTATCGCTCCAGCCTATCTGACGACGTATCATTGAAACTGTCAGTCCTGTACGATCGGTGAGCGTTGGAAACTTGTGCATTTTAGGAGCTTTACGACGTAAATATTCCTGTTTTTCTTGCTTCTCCTGCAGCACCACCGCCTGGTAGTATTCAAGGAGCGCATTAAAACGCGACTGGAAAATACATTCACTATCTGGCCAAGTACCCGAGGCGACACTCTGATCTGGTATGCCTGCATCGCGTGATGTCCAGCGACAAGATAAACAAGACAAATAATACATTTTTTTAGTTGCTGTTTTAGCACTGCTGCTGCTGACGCTTGTGGTGCTCGATGTCTCACTATCACCAGCGCCTTCCTCTGATGGTTTTTTGATAAAAGCTACTGTCGTTGCACGCGCCGAGAGTGTATGCTGACAGCAAGGACAGTCAAAACAATTAGCACAGCAATTTTTCTTGTGACGCGCCTCCGATGAGGGTATATTTTCAAGACAATTGGAGCAAAAATGCGATTCTACTTCGTGGCAGACGCAAGAGCCACAACGCAACTTGGGACAGTGGCGACAGAAAAATAATTTATTTATCGGATTAAGTATGCCGCACGAGCAGGCATACTTCACTGCACTCTCTTGCATTAAATTCATTTCGAATTATAGCTTTTATTCTTTAATTCGTTAATTCGACGAAAAAGGAAGCTGATGACTACATCGAAAAAACAGCTGAGTGTGTTCAATGCGAAATAGCGAAAAATGACAAATACTAAAAAATGCCAGTGCAGCAAAACAGCTGTTTAACTGCTAAACACTGTGTCGGAAAATGTCGTTGTGAATCTGTATCAACTTTATCAACAATATTGTTGTTGTGATTGTGCGTTAAACAAATAGAAGAAACTCAAAAAAAAAAAAAAAAAGAGTTAATTAGCGGGGCGCCTGAGCAGCTAGCGGTGGCAATTGGTGTCATAAAGTGCTTATCATTTAAATAGTTAAATGCGTCATTGTTGCGTGTCTTTGCAAAGTGGTCGACTGCGCGTGCAATATTGACAATACGGATTAAATCCGCTCAAGAAATGCACTATACCGCTACATATTCTTCGCTTGCCGGCAGAGACATGCATAATCGTTGTCTTGGAGGCCGTGCATGGTGCGTGAAGGTAAATATATATATTTTTTAATAGACAACACAACCATTAGAACAAATGAAAACTAATCATATGGATTTTTCTCTTAGGACATTTGCGGTATTGTCTGCGCTGTGCTTACCTGGATGCTTATACTTTTTGCGGAATTTGTTGTGATGCGCATTATACTACTACCGAATCCTTATCCAGTATTTAGTACTATCAATATAGTTATATTTCAAATGTTGGCTTTTCTAGCATTTGCATCACACATACGCACAATGCTTTCGGATCCGGTAAGTGCGAAATATTTGTTTACAAGTTTATTAAATTGAACCATAGTTAACTACGAATGAATAAAACGAGTAGTAACAAACAGACATAGCTAAAACGATACGTCTCGCAAGTAAGTGACGGTTTTAAGATTTACTAAATCGACTTAAATTGTCTTTTATTTTACAGGGTGCAGTACCAAGAGGCAATGCTACCAAAGAAATGATAGAACAAATGGGCTATCGTGATGGTGAAATGTTCTTTAAATGTCCCAAGTGTTGTAGCATCAAACCGGAGCGCGCCCATCACTGTTCTGTGTGTCAACGTTGTATACGCAAGATGGATCATCATTGTCCGTGGGTAAACAATTGTGTTGGCGAGAATAATCAGAAGTATTTTGTACTTTTTACGGTACGTATAGATAAGATAGATGTTATGCTAGCTGGAACGAGAACTATGCAAAACAGATATTTGCCAGAAAAAAAATTACTGGTTGTTACAACCTGCATACTGTCTTAACCTGTATTTCATAAACATAAATTTAAATATTGTTTTCTTTTGTTTTACAGTTTTACATTGCTTCCATATCGGTGCATTCTTTATTTTTAGTAATAACACAATTTGCTGATTGCGTTAAAAACGATTGGAGAACTTGTTCACCGTATTCACCGCCGGCGACAATATTTCTGCTGTTATTTCTTACATTCGAAGCGCTAATGTTTGCCATATTCACTATTATAATGCTGGCGACACAATTGACAGCAATATTGAATGATCAAACGGTGCGTTTAAAGAAAAACGAAAAAGAAATTTTAAATTTGATTAATAATCAAACATGAATTATTTTTTTTAGGGTATTGAGCAATTGAAGAAGGAAGAAGCGCGTTGGGCTAAAAAATCACGCATTAAGAGTATACAAGCGGTGTTTGGGCGTTTTTCGCTTGCATGGTTTTCACCATTTACCAAACCGTCCTGCCGAAATAGATTTTCAACACATTTCTATTCCGTTTAAATAAAATGATGCGTGATTGATTACTTAAAAAAAAAAATAATAATTTTGGTGTCAAACTTATAACGAGGTAAGGCGTTATTGAGCAGTTAGCAGTCTAGCGAACAAATAAAACAATAAAATATTGTATTGCACAATTCCTGCGTTTAAAAAAGAAATGCTGTGCAATTTTACATTATTTTAGATTATAAATAAATATTTTGTATTTTGTATTTAAATGGTTTATGCTTCTAACTTAAATGTTTCATTCATTCTTAACAAAAAGTTTAACTTTTTTTTTTTTTGTAAATGGCTAAAGTCTAAATGTGACAATATTTTGATAAAAAAAAAAAAACTTTTTGTAAAAAAATTAATAAAAAAAAACAAATATATTTATATATTTCGCATAAAACGCAATAAAAATGTTGAGAATTTATTAATTCTCTCATTGCGCACATTTGCAGTGAAATAATTTATTTAAAATAAAAAAAAAATAAACTTACTTTAAATAATATAAATAAAATAAAACAAATTTATAAAAAAAAATATTTATAAAATATACTTTTAGATAAAAAATTAAATAAATAAAAATAATAAAAAAAAAAAGAAAAGAAACTTTCACTCTCACGTTATGCTATGCAAATGCATAATTTGGAAAACAAACAGAAAAAGGGAAAAGCCAATGTTCGCTCAAAATTATATACTATTAATTGCTCTCGAAACGTTCGTTTCACATTTTCCGAAAATGTATTTTCCGAACGTATAAAGCTGCAAGCTGTTTTGGCTTTGGACTTGCCAACGAACCAGCCAGTGATCTGTTGTTTTTAGTCTGAGTAAAACGATCGGAGATCCAGGAACTTTCTACTGGACGTCGCTGTTGTAAATGTGCGCGTAACGTTTGCTGCTCTATATATATATATATATTTTTAATCTATATATATATAGAATATATTTGAAAAATTTGTTCTTTACGTGGCATATATTCAGTGTATTCCGTGTAGCTGTGTATATTTATATTTTTTCTTAAAAATAATTAACAAAAAAAAAATGTGAATGCATTCGAAATAAGCAGAAAAAAATTAATTATTTCTATAATTTAAAATAAATAAAATGAAAATTCAGTCTATGTACTGAAAAAAATAGGTGCTATACGCTATATGTGTATATGTGTGTATCTGTGTTAGTGTATCTGTGCGGCATTCTAAATATAAAATTTATTATTTTCTTTTTTTTTTTTCGAAAAAATTTATACCGCACATTGCTACAATTAAAGAAAAATTATTAAAAATAGTGTTTCACTTGCTATATAATTCCTTTAATTGTGCCCTTTAGTGAGCCCCTAACGTAAAAAAAAGATATACCTACTGTATCTAAATTAAAGTAAAAAAACACCCAGCCAGAACCCATGTTAAAATCTAGTCAAGTTGCTAATTATATTATATTTTGAGACCTGAACATGGAAAGTGCAGCGACCCCGACACAGAACCCATTAACGGATAGTGACTCCGTCGCCGGTGCTGTTGTTGTTGCTGCTGCCGCTGCCTCTGCCAATACCACTGCTGAGGCAGAAAACTTAGTGGGTATGTATGGTGTTTTTAATTTTATTACTATTATTTTTTTTTTTTTTGCTTTATCTGAACTTTTAGAAAATAAAAAAATAGAAATGTTTTTCTAGTTTTTCGAATTTCGTTTGAATTTTTATTTTGTTTAATTTTTTTTTTCACTTGTTACGTAATTGCATAACATTTTTGTATTTTCATAATTTTTATTTATTTATTTGTTTGTTGTTTTTTTTTTCAAAAGTTTTTCAAATTTAGACTTTCACTCATGCAAAAAATTAAATGTAAAAATTATTTGCTGCTGCCAGCTGAAGACAGATAGTAATGCGGCATTTCAAATTTTAAATCTGTAAATTTTCAGGAGGGAAAAATAATACAAAAGAAAATATAGATGAGTACGAACATAAACTAAATATGTTAATTTTCTTGAAACAACAATTTCTAGTAATTTCGATACGAGGGCTACTATTTATGTTTCGAATTTCGAAAAAAAAAATAAAAATTAAACTTGGTACAAAAATTGCATATAGAATGGACGGACGGACGGAGAAAAAATATTTACATGCTAAAAAATTGAAATTTAAAAGCGTTTATAATTCGCGAATAGTTTTAAAATGTTCTAAGTCTCATTATATCGAAATAGAATATTTTAATTTTTCTTTTTAATTTTTTTTTTTTCTGTTTTTCTTAACACTTTTTGTTCTTTGACCTCTTGTTCCGTAATTCACTCCAGAAGATCATTCAAAATGCTATTTATGCATGAAGCAGATGAAATTATGTTTAAAAGTAGTAATACGATAATTAGTAGATCATTCGTTATAACTAAATAAATTAGATTCTAGGAATACGCAGTTAGCAGCCCTCGTATAATTTAGATTTGCTGCGCAATGAATAATTTTGTTTGTTGTCTATTTTAACCTATTTTTAGTTGAGACTCAAAGACGACTACGATGACGACGCGCATCAGCGGACGAAAGTACAAACAACATGAAAATGTATTGTTCTTCTATACAAAAATATATATATTTTTTTAAATTGATTAGACTCATCAACAAAACGTGAAAACCATAAACAATTTACAAAAATAACAAGACAAGCTAAAATGCAAAATATTCTTAATGATCAAAAAAAAAAAAAAAAAAAACACATTACTCATACGCACTGGCTGGCGTTCATAAATTTTGCATAAATACGAAACAAAACAAAACTTTTAATTTGCTAGAACTGAATTCGAAATAAACGGTTTCCATTTTTGCGTTAATGAAAGTTTTTATCGTATTTTACGAAAATTATGTAAAATTTTTTAGATGAATGAAAAAACATCAGAGCGATATATTAAAATTTGTTTAAAAAACTGCCTTGCCACGCCGGGTACTTTTGCTTGTTTTTACACAATTTAAACGTGTAAAAACAAATACTAAAAACAAGTAAAAAAAAAAAATTTACTGAAAAGTTCTTCTATCTCAGAGAATATTTTTTTGTGTATAAAATAGGTACAGACATAGTCGATATTTATAGCAATTTTAATTTTTTGGGAAATACTATTGAGCATGGTTCGCTTTTCACTTTCGTGAAAATTTGGCAAACGTAAGTTTGTTATAGAGCAAAGAGGTGACTCTATTTATTGTGTCGCAACAGTCTTTATATCGGACACTTACCTACAGCTAAATTTTTGTTAAGGGTTCAATTAATCAAAAGAGAGTAAGGACTTTCAATGTCGGTAGTCCTTGTCTAACTAGTGTTGAAAGTAGTTATTATTTATGAATGTATTTTCTCCAAATTGAATAAAAACCTTTCTTATAATAAGATTAAGATTTTTATAGAATATAGCCCCCATAAAAACCCAAACCTTTTTTTTTAGAATTTTTATAAGGTTACTAGTGAGGCTTTGCTCGCGTTTTTTTTTTTTTTTTTTTGCTTCTCGTTGGTGGCTAAATATAAATTGTGCTAAAAAATGTCGGTTCAAATTTTGGAAATCCCATAAACACGACTAACCATAATTCAAATACGCCCAGTTTCAAGTCTCTACGTTTATTCAATCCAAATGTATGACTTTTTTTCATTAGGCTCTCATTGGGCCCCGGGTCAAAAATTTCTAAAATCCCGTCTAAGTGCTCACCTGTAACAAAAATAAAAGAAATTGGTAAAAAGTCTATATTGGGTCCACATATGGGTCCCAGGTCCAAATTCCGGAAATCCCTTGAACACCTTGAACGCTAAAACTGTTTTTTAACCATCTTTCAAATCAGCCCTGTTTCAAGACTCTACGTCTATTCATTTCAAAGATATGGTTTTTCCAGTTTCAAGGCCCCATTAGGCCCCGGGTCAAAATTACATTTTACAATTTTTTTTTTTTGCCCTAAACCATCCTTGTGTGAATACGAACACACATGCAAAATTTCGTGAAAATCCGTCCAGTAGTTTTCGCGTCCATCGATCACCAACAGAACTTGGGACTTATTTTTATATATATAGATAGATTTATTAAGCTAACGGCTTCAAATATAATAAAAACTTTTGCTATGTTGGTCTATGTGTACAGTAGGTTGGTCCAAAAAAAAACATGGAAAAACATTTTTAACCAAATTTTTGTGCGCTCACACCCTAGGATTGTTCTTTATCGAAAATAAGAAGACCTGTACTTTTTTTTATCGGATAATATGGAATGGTGCCGCAAAGCCCATGAAGTTTTCCATTTAAAAAACTTGGGAAAATAACACTTTTTCGTAGATTTAATGTAGAAGGCTGGAAAATGAATATATTTAAACCGGATAACGATGTTTCGTTTCGTAAACGACCATAGAACTGTATTCAACCATTTGTTCATTAATTTTTAAATATTCATTTTTTTTTTCTTGTTACTTTTACTATTAAACAGTATTTACTACTATATTTTTCTATATAGTCCCTGTAATTTCGTGTGACGGGTATCAAAACTTCGGTTTGGCTGTTCGCATTTTAGCCTTTTATAATATTCAACACAAGACGAAGTTCTTCCAAAGTCAAAAACTTCAAAAAAAAAGTAATTAATAAAGAAGTTTTTATACAAAAATCAAAGAAATTTATAGAGCCCTTAAAATAAATCATCAAATAAATCATATATACACTTGCACAAATTAAATATACCCTTTTTCCATTTTGTGTAGAGTGTATAAAAATATTTAAATAAATAAATAAATTATGCATTAATTGCTTTAAACTTGCTGCCAAAATGAACATAATATATATTTTTTAAATATTTTTATAATTAAATGAATCACCAAATGTTTGAGATATACTCGTACAGTACACACGAGTATGTATCTAAATATGTAAATATAAAATGTTAAACATATTTATTTATTTATTTCATTTATTTATTTACTAAATGTTTGCGTTTGTACAGCATATTTAAATTTTTCTTAAATCTATTTTGTGTTCATTTGTGCTTCTTTTGATAAAACTATAAATAAAAAACACAATAAATATCTAAAAAAAAAAAAAAATATCTAATTAATGCCTGCCTGCACTTCACATTCACAGAACATACGCCTACGCCAACAGAAACGCCGGACGCGCAACAACGAAAACCACCGCGTATCTCATTCAGCGATAATTCAAGTTCACTAATTCGTTGTATACCAAATGAACGTGCAACTTTCTTCGTTAAAATCGATTGCGACGAAGAGCAGGAAGCGGAACTGTTGCCATTTAAATTTGAATGGTAAGTTACAAATAGAAAGAAGCATTTTTATAGACAGCATACATATTTAATAAAACAAAAAAATAAAAATTGAATTATTGAAAATATCAACGCAACAAAGTATTTCACAAAAGTATTACCAAATGGCCAAATTCTAGCAAATGGCTCATTTGAATTTTGTTTACCTTTTGCGTTGCGTGGCATAGCTGGGAGCGTGAGATACTTTTTCTAATTGAGTAAAAAAAAAAGAAAAGAAAAATTCTTATGCTTTGAAAATTATTATATTTCTGCGCATAAATCTGTCAACTGCAACACTGCGCAATGAGAATTACTAAGCGTAACGTGTGCTCTTCTCATACGGACCTCGGCCAAGATCGGACAGTACAAGCACTGGGCCACCCGCTAAACGGGCAGTTCAACGTTGACGATCGGCGCATTAACATATTCCGTTGCCCAGCGGGCGTTGCGATTACGTTTTTTTCATTTGTTGTTGTTATTTTTTTTCGTTTAAGAAAAAAAATACATAGATACATATTGCAGCAATACAGATACAGATACATTTCTAGTGTAGCTGTATATGTGTATTGCGCATACGCCACGTATACCTGAATTTGTATCTTTACTGTGTTTGTGTGTGTGTGTGAAATATTTTTGATTTATTGTTTGCGTTTTTTTTAACAACGCTAATAAAAAAAGAAATATTGCAAAGGAATATATTTTGTGTATTTTAAAAAGTTTATAAAAATTCCATGCCTTTTTGGAAAGTAATGAAGTGTTTAGTATAATATATGAAGTGTACATATATAGAACGCGTATATATGTATATGTATCTAGAATACATATGCATGTGTGTCCCAATTTTAGTGAAACTGCAGTGTTTTAGCTATATTTAGCTACTTTAATTGCATCTAAACAATGCATCCCTGTACGCTGGCTCACTAGTTTATTGTTTTTTGTATCTGCAAGATACAAACAAGTTTTATACAAAATTTTGACAGTTTTTGTGCTTAAAATAAAAGTTTTTTTGTATACAAATAAAAGTTTTGATACGTAAAAGTGTTCATTTTAATTAAAATTAAAAATTATATAATATTTGCCTTTGTTCTGCATTCGTTTTGCAATATCCGCGATAAGAAAAAAATAAATAAAAACATCACAAAAGCAAAAAGACAAGAAAAAAAAAAATAATAGCAGCAAATATTTCGAAAAGTGTTTTTTTTTTTTTGATTTTCGGTTTTTCATGTTTTCGTGTAAGCAGACAAGAAATTATTAGCATCGAAATGCGTAAAAATCGTTTTCGGTTTGGTTTCCTTTTTTTTCCCTTCTTGCTTTTAATTTTTTGCTGTGAGATACAAATCCGAAAATAGCTCAAGAAATGTTTGTCTCGTCGTCGCGCTTTCGACGTAATCGTTTGCGTTTTTCTGTTTTTTTTTTTTTTTGAAAAATTTTTGAAAACAAAAAAAGAAAATCATAATAAAATTATACTAAACAAAGCAAGGGAAAAAATGTGTATAATTTATTTTTAAAGCATTCCTTTTATTTGAAAATTTAAATATTCTTTTGACATTTTCACTTTGCTAGTATTTTGAGTTTTTTTTTTTTATAACCGCCACACATAGTGTGAAGACTATATTCAGTTTGTCTGAAAGTTTGTAACGCATTGAAGGAGACGTCGTAGACCCCATATAGTATATATATTTTTGATCAGCTCGACGAGACGAATCGATCTAGCCATGTTCGTATGTCTGTCTGTCTGTCCGTCTGTATATTTCTAGGCATCTTTTTTGGTCAAGATATAAATTTACTAAGCTGAAATTTGGAACTTACGCTTTTCTCGACAACGACTAAATTAAGGGGTTATATACAGTTAGGAGGTCGAAAAAAAGGAATTTTTCAAGAATTTTTTCTAAGCAAACTATTTGGTTTATTGATTTGAAACTTAGCAGGTATATTATGACAACCTTAAACTATATTCACATATGTTTTATTGCCAAAAATAATTATCGGGAACGTTGATATTGCCAATTTTGCAGAGGTCCGCAAAAAAAGACCTTTTGCGGTGTGCACGATATCTCTGGACTGGATCATCCAAAATTCAAAAACCAAATAAATTTCAATAATATAATAAATAATCTAGTGATTAATCGAAGGAATTAGCAAAAAAAATTTATTGACAAAATGGCGGCTACTCAAAGCAAAAGGTTCGATTTTTGACCAAAATTCGGCTCTTTGATTGTTTAAAAAAATAAGACATTTTCATCGGATGGGGAAATCCTTCGATTAAGTACTAAAAAATATAGTTAAGAGGCTTGTGTAAAAATTTCATACCGATCGGTTCAGCCGTTTCTGAGAAATCTTGCTCACCGACTTTGAAAACACCGTTTCGAGAAAAACGCGTTTAAAGTTTTAAAAGCACTTTACTTTACTGCGAGATCTCTCGGCGCGCCTTCACTAATGTGTCTATAACTTAGAAAATATTCGTCGGATCGACTTGAAATTTTGTGTGTGTATACTCAGATATAAACATATTAAGAAAATGCATCGTTTTTTTGAAAATCCTAACTGTATATAACCCCTTAAGTTTGAAAATGAAAGTGCCACGACCATTTTTAGGTGTAGTCACCATATAATAAGGATCGGGTGACTATAACATAGAGCCTCCATATAAACTTACCTCCCATTTTCTGTTTCTTTTAATTTTTGCATATATTAATTTAATATTTTATAAAAAGCCACAGCTATATACACGAATGTAAGTGAATCGTACATTTGCACTTAAGGATTATGCTTTCTTACAACAAGTTCTTGACCAGGACATTCAATGGTAGTTTCGATTCCATTAGGTAACCATCGTCGCTGCCAGATAGAGACCTTGCATTTACGAATTTTATTTGAACTATCGATGAGATCAACATCATATCTGTACATAGAGCCTGAGACAACTTGACGCGTAACTTTGTAAAAAGCGCCTGTTCTATATTTTAATAATAAAAAACAGAATAGCACTTCATTTTATACAAAACAAAAGCAGAAATATTGATCGATCAATATGTTACATCGAAAGACTTACTTGTAACTAGGACCTTCACCGTTAGCGATTTTAGTCAGCGAACTATTAAATAGTTTCTTGGCATATTCCAAATCCTTGCCGAAGATTTCGACTTTACCACCTATTTTAAATTCAGTATTTGCCATTGCAATCAAAGCAATAGCAACGCCAAAGAAAATTAAACTTTTTGCACTAAAGTTGAACATTTTACCAAGTTGAAATACGGAATTGTACTGAATTTATATCAAAGCAAAACGTTTTTATGAAATTTTTAATCAGAAAATTAATCTTGCATGCATTAATTAAAATTTTTTATGAATGTCAATTGTAAAATATTATTTTGTGCCGGTTTATATTATTTAATTAGATTAAATAAATTAAAACAAGGAAAAACGTTAACTTTGGTAAAACCGAAGCTGAAATACCCGTTACACAACACTTTTAATAGTTTATGTGTTCACCCCAGGTGCTTAGATTAAATTTATCGATGGATTTGATCAAATTTGTATGCAGGCTTTATTTTATATTAGCCCGACTCTCATCGATATTGTTCACTTAGGCTCCGTTTCCATTAGGCCGCGTTCCGCGTTAGCGTTAAAAACTTGACAAACTCACGTTAATTTTGAACGCGACTTTCGATAACACGCGTTCAAACCGATTCCAAACCGACTTCTCTTATCGGTTCGAATAATTTGGCAATCGTAAGTTGCGCATACTTATGAAAACAACTGACAAAGTAACCGCAAAAAATAAACATTTACATAAAAGCTTCAGCTGCATATATTCAAATGACGGATTACCTTATCATGCTCGTTTAGGACAGCAGTTACTAAAGGAACAACACCTTCATCCATTCGTTATATTAAAAATCTTCATTTCCAAAAAAAAAAAAATAATTTTTTTAACCTGTACAATTTTTTTACTACATAACAAACAAAATCAGCTGTTTTAACTCGAACGCTAACGCTAAAACGCAATGGAAACACCGTTCCGCGTTTTTCGATAAATTGTTAACGCGATAACAAAACGCGGCTCAATGGAAATGCGGCATTAATGTCCACTAATAAAATTGATTTTACCAAATTTGAAAAAAAAATCATTCATAAATAATAAATGGGCGTGGCACCTTGATTCTGACATACAATCTGCCTAGGACCAAAGAAAGCTTAAGTTTAAAATTTCATGTCAATATCTTAAAACATTCTGAGTAAAACGTATCGCAACAGACAGACAGACAGACGGACATGGCTAAATCGATTCGTCTCATCGAGCTGATCAATAATTTATATACTTTATGGGGTATCCGATGCCTCCTTACATTATGTGTAACGGATATAAAAAAAAATAAATAATACAAATATTTCATGTTATTTTTTTGCACATTTATTTATTTATAACATAAACATCTAACCACGTTTCAATTTTCTTACAAAACGCTTTACATCGGTACATTCAATGGAAATCTCATCCTCTCTATGCTTTTTTGCTCGCACCACGAGTTTTATAAAACAGTTATGATTGACGTCTTTTTTATCGGTAAGACTACAGGCATACCTGTATATATGACCGGAGACAACTTGAACCGAAGCTCGATAAAGTTTATTCAAACTGTATCTTAATGAAAAGCAAACTTTAGCCTAAAAAAGCAATTATTACAAAAACTTACTTGTAACGAGGTCCACCACCACTTTTGCCAAGTTTTTCCAGCGAATTCTTTAATAGTTTCTTAGCCGCTTTAAATTCTTTACCGTAGAGATTTTTTTCTTCACCATAAGCATTTGCTAGCTCGATTAAAGCCAATGTAAAACTGATTAGAATAAAAGTTTTTACACCAAAATTAAAAATTTTGAAACGTTGAGATACGAAATAAAACTGACTTTTAAACGAATATATTTTTTCTGATATATTTAGCCGAGAAATAGAGTTTCATAGAGAGAGTAGAGATAAAGATTTTTTTATGCTCACGATTTATACCCGCCATACATAGTGTGAAAGGTATTATCAGTTTAACGGAAAGTTTGTAACGCATTAAAGGAGGCATCGTAGACCCTATAAAGTATATATATTCTTTATTTTTTAAATAAAATTATTTTATGCATTTTTAGCTCAATTTTTTCTTATTTGAGCCCCAACATAAATTGTCCCCACCCAACCCCTTTGAGGAATATAATCTACGTCGCTGATAATCGTACCTAAACTAATTAAAGTTTCGTGTGGCGGGTATTTGAGCTTTGGTGCTACCGAAGCTAACGTTTTTTTTTTATTTATTTATTTATTTTTTTTTTTTTGCTTTGATTCTGTTAATTTTATTTTTATTAATTTTTTGTTTTTCCTTTTTTTTTTCAAAACAATAAAAGACAATAATAGATGATTTATATTCGAATTTAGATATTTCGCTGGCGTTTTGCATGAGTAATGATAAATAATGCGCGTGTTTCCGAGCAAATTATGTTTTAAGAATTTGAAAAAAAAAAAACCAAAATAGAAATTTAATTAATATTTAACAAATTGAAAGAAAAAAAAGTGTTTTTATGTGACGCGTTTGTTTTTAAATAGAAATTAAAAGATAATAAATAAATAATAAAATAAATAATTTATGAAATAAATTTTAAATAAAATAAATAAAAATATTATAATAAAATGGGCAACGGATGCTCAAAGTGCTGCAATTGCAACGAACATAAAACCCATGGCACACTCTCATCTGCCTCGTCAGTTTATAGGAGAAGGTAAAGAAAAAAATGTATTAATAATAAAAAACTTCAACTGATTCTGATAGAACGTTATCCGTAAACTAGAAATCTGTAATTTAAAAAATGTTTATCTGAAATGTAAATCTGAATTTTGAAAAGAATTGAAAACAAGAATTGTAAAATTATGGCTGCAAATTAAACTTTACACAAATATATTAATGAAAACCCCTTTTAGATCATCGTAACTGGTTTCAATTATATATTTTTTGTTTTGTACCGCAATTTTTTTTTTTTACTGTAATTTTTTAAATGTTGACATACTTTTAGGGGCTGTCCGATGCATACGTAAGAAGTAATATTTTTCACGAAAATTGCACTCTACACTTCTTCCTAAGCGCCTAAGTAGGGTTAGGTTGGCGTAACTTTTTCACATGCCTATTTATTTAGTACTCTTACTGATATCGGCGAATTTGGCACCATTTTTTTTTCTTTTGGGTATTATATTGATCCTATTGTCATTTTTGTCGGAGTCCTGCTTTTTTAGTTGGAAGATTTTCTTGCTTTTGAATCATTTTCATGGATTCAAAGCGATTAGAAATAGTTTTAATTAGCCTCAATAATATTTGCCTTTGAAATATTGGTACATATTTTCAACAATTAGTGTCTTCAATTCCTACTCTTCAGTACAGTATTCCTTACAATACTTTATACAGAAAAATCATTTTTATGTTCTTCTTTGTAGGAGCCGGGGTGAGATTACAATCGAAAACTCCGATCGCTTTCGTATAACACAGACCAGCAATGCTGTCCAATTGGCGGTGGAGCATGTACAGCGAGAGGATGCTGGTCACTACACTCTTTTCGCGCGCACGAAAAGCAGCGACGTCATACGAAGAAACGTAGAACTCATTGTTGAGGATAAATCGACTGGTGATGATCCGCCAGTATTTCTACGACGTTTAGTCGATTTATCTGTAAAAGTTGGCACAAGAACTAGACTGTTGGCGGAAATACGTAGTTCCACAGATTTGAAGGTATTCGAATAATTTATATTAAATGTAACTCAATTCACTAAGACACATTTTTTTCATTTTTTTCTACTAGTTAACCTGGTACCGCAATGATCGACGAATTTGTGAAAACGATAGAATTACAGAAATAAACGAAGGCACATTTCATTATCTTGAAGTTAGTCCAGTGGTGCTAGAAGATGGCGGCCAATGGATGGTCATGGCCGAAAATCTGGGCGGCCGAAATTCATGTCTGGCACATTTGAATGTCCTCGTACCGAAAGCCTATAAGGCTCCCGAATTTATTGAAGAACTTCGTGCCGTGCTAACGCAGCAGGGTACAGTCTCACTCGAATGTAAAGTAGTTGGTGTGCCGACGCCGCATTTGCGCTGGTTCAAAGACTCAAAAGAGATAAAAGCTGGCGATGTATTTGCACTAACCGCAAACGTCGATGATCCCACATCATTGGGCACATATACATGCGAAGCCGTTAACTGCATGGGCAAAACATACTCTAGCTCTAAGGTGCATGTTGTTGGTCGTGGCAGTCGTGAGGGATCACTTAAGCCCGCTGATAGGTGAGTAGAGCATAGTTTGTGCCATAATCTCTTCAAAATTCTTAACTTTACGTCCTCTTCAACTATTCGCAGCGTACCAAATAATTTGCCACCGCCGATCTTCACAAATGAACTGCGCGATTCAAGCGTTCGCATCGGTGAGACGATCATTCTCGGCTGTCAAGGTGAGTGTTGCTAACAAGACTGGTGCTTTCGCTCCTGGCATTTTGCCAAAATGCTTGTGTGTATTTATTGCGCGCGCTAAGAAATGGCGCATATAGTATTTACTAACGCCGGGAGTACATACAACCAAACATACAATCGAAGAAAGAAAAACATTTTGTGGGGGCTGCCCGGCATTCATCTGTTCTAAAAACTTGAACTCAATTAAATAATCGGAATGCTTTTGTGGGATGTGTTTTGCTATTGGGGCAGGTCAACAACATTTGTGCGAATATAACGATCAAAACAAAATGAATCGCATGCGCAGAGATTGAGATTGAAATTATCTTTCTCTCTCTCTCTCTCTCTCTTGCTCTATTTTGCTCTGAGCGCGCTAAATTACGCATGAGTAATATTTTAAATATTCTCTCTTTTTAGTCGTGGTACCGCCTTGGCCTAAAAGTGTTGCTTGGTACAACAAAGACGGACGCGTTGACACCGCTGAACGTTATAAACTAATCGAGGATGGTTTAGGCGTTTATATGATAGAAATTAAACCATCAGAATCATGCGACGCGGGTGAATGGAAATGTGTGGTCACAAGTTTTGAAGGCTGTGTCGGCATCTCCACATGTTCTGTCAATATGGACAGTGAGTATTTGGCGATAATGTCTAAAAAAAAAATTGACTTTATTGATTCTTTTTACAGTTCCGAAAAATTACCGCAAGCCAAAATTCATGGAAAGTCTACGCGCTGTTCTCACTGAGGAGGGTCTTGTGTCCTTTGAGTGCAAAGTAGTTGGTTTTCCGACACCAGTATTAAAATGGTTCAAAGATGGTCATGAACTTAAGCCAGGCGATGTATATCAACTTACCGGTACCAATTCACTAGGCACTTATTGTTGCATTGCGCGCAACTGTATGGGCGAGAGCAGTAGCACCGCTGTGCTGACTGTTGAAGATATACAGAATCAATTGACCGATGAAGAGCGTATAGTATTTACTAGTCAAAACCAAGCGCCACGTTTTCTGACTGGCTTAAAAAGCCAAGATGCCAAAATCAACGAACCGTTTCAGTTTAAAGTCATCGTTAAGGCAACACCAGATCCTATACTGTCCTGGTTTCGAGATGAGTTACCCATTGAACCCAACGAACGCTATAATCATTTTAGAGGTGAAAACGAAGATTGGTTTCTGGATATACGTAGCATTGAGTTCGTCGATCAGGCCGAGTGGAAGTGTGTCGCAGTGAATGATTTCGGCACAAGTATTACTTCATGTTTCCTAAAACTTCAAATACCCAGACACTACAAAAAGCCACGATTCTTAGAATGTCTTCGCGCTGTGCTCACAGACGAGGGCGCTGTAAATTTAGAGTGCAAGGTTATCGGCGTACCGCAGCCGGTGTTAAAATGGTACAAGGATGGAGTTGAGCTTAAGCCAGGTGACATACATCGTATAATTTCCGGTCAAGACGGCACTTGTTGCTTGGGTACATACACCTGCGAGGCAAGAAACTGCATGGGTGTCGTTGCCAGCTCTGCATCGCTGCTGGGCTTTGAAGACGCATATAAAAATCAAAAGGTCGAGCAACCGCCTGAAAACGAACTACAACGTAATTTTTCGTTATCGACCATACAAGAAGAACGTACATCGCAGTTATATGAGACACCAATGGGAGATATTACAATCGACGAGAGAGGCGATTTGTCATTCTCATTCGAAGGCAAAGAAGTATCAGTTTCTTTATACGAAACTCCAGATCTAACAGAAGAGGAAGCACTTAAAATTGTAGAAATGTATGCCGAACAGATATCCGAACATGTTACAGAGCATAATATTGTAGAACTGCCACCGCTACGTTTCGTCAAGGAAACGTCTCAATCTGGTAAACTACTAATGGAAGCTGTGGTAATCGATATATCACCAGAATATTTTACCCACGAGGATGATATGCGCACAGAGGCTGATATGGATGACATTTCAATTACAGAAATTACAGTGCACGGTTCATCTGGACGTGAAGGCGTGTTTGACAAAGAAACTGAGCTATATGCACAACAATCCTTTGAGAAAATGGAAGAGGAATTATCACTATCTGCGCCAATTCGAAAACGCAAAAAATCACGTCCCACTGAAACTGAGGAGTTCTTTAGCTTGTCAAAAGCTTCAAGCAGTCAAGGTGACGAAGAAACATCCGATTTGCAAACATACGCCAGCGCTCAAATGTCAGCTAGTCAACGTCAAGAGCAGGCAGCTTCCCAAAAGCATGAAACAGATGAAAAAGTCGAGGCTGATTTAGTACAACCGCCAAAACGTAAGAAATCCCGTAAGCCCACTGATAGTGATTCTTCAAAAACCACAGAAGACGAAGCAAGATTGCAAGACATTTCAGGTGCGGTGGGCGATGGTTTGTTGGTATCACCTTCAGTTCCTATGAAAGTCGTTTCCGACGAGGCTGAAATTCATAAAAATTTAACCAGCCTATTGCCTTTGGCTAAAGTACTGAAAGTGATCGAAAATCATCTGCATGTAGTTGAAAATGAGGTTATCGAACAGTCAGCCATGATGATGACACCAGCAGCTTCTGATCAAAGTATTGCAATTATACGCAATATTTTGGATCCTATCAAACAAATCGAATCCAAGTTACGCGCTTATTCTGGCGAAACTCCACTTGATGCACTCTTTCAGTCTATGGACGATGACATTAGGAAGTTGCACATGGGCTTGCAAGTGATTGAGAAATGCGTTGAAATAGATGAAACGGGTGTGACTCTCATACAGCGTACAAGTGTTTGCATTATTGACAGCGTTGGTGATCAGATGATTAAAGCATTGGAGGAGGTTAAAACGATATCTAAAAATTTTGAAGCAGAAGGCCTAAAAGTGCACATTGAGTTCACTGCAAATGATATACAGCAAGGGCTGGAAATAACGCAGGGCACCATTAAATCTCAAGCGCTGTTGCAGGAAGCGCAGGAGTTGGAAGCAGCACAGCATTTAACTGAAACTGTAGAGAAAATGCAAGATATGCCTGAGCCTATGTCATTTGCCTCAATTTCAGAGGCCAAGTTGCCGAAGGAAGCCAATGCACTTAAGGTAATTTGTCAACCAGTCGCTAAAATACAAGAAGCATTGGAGCGTGTTGAAAACGAATTATCACTTGAGGAGAGCGAAGAGCAAATTTATAGTAAAGTACATAAAAAAGTTTTAGATAATATTGTGGCACCAATCAAGGAACTTCAGAGCGTTCTCCAATCGATCGAAGAAAAAGCCGAATCGCTTGTGGGTACAGAATCTATGGAGCAAAAGGTTAATATGGCCATATTGGATATAGTAACACCACCACTGTTCGAGCTAAGAAAAGGACTTGAATTAATACTCAACGAAAAATCAGAAAGCTTAGAGTCCGGCATAGTGACAGTAAACACTGTGGAGTCGATGGTACCACCACTGCAAGAAATACAAAACGGTTTGGCACAATTAGGTCAGGATATTGAAACCGGTCAGGTGCAATTACAGGAAGAGATTGCTATGGACTCTGCCGACACACAAAAGTTACTGCAATCGTTCGCACAAGCCGTGCTTCACTTTGAGACGAATATCGAACGTATTTCACCTCGTCTATCGCCGAATGTAAAGACGCGGCTTTATCACCTAAAAGACGAACTTTCGGCATTAATAAGCACAATATTGGATAGCGATATCAATAAATATCACATAATAGTGCTTGACAAACTGAAGCGCCCGATAGATGAGCTAAACTATTGTATTCGCCAAATTGAGGAGAAATCTATATCTGGATCTCTGGCTGATTTAATTGATCCGTTACATAGTTTGCAGGAAAAAGCTAACACAGGACATGACGTTCTATCGAATGTGCGTGCACAGAATAAGGAGTGCTTTCAGGCACTTGATAATGTACGAAATATTATAAGAAATATTGAAATTGACATCGAGGAACACGAGTTCAAGATTCTGCAACAGGAAATCGAACATGACGATCGACACGCTCAGGAACAAGATAAAACCTTCCTTGCTTTACGTGAAGTACTTGAAACCAAAATTGCATTGGAAGAAGTCGAATCGAATATTCAGAATTTGAATAATGTACTACAAAAAACTGCGGAAAATGCGAAAATCAGTGAAAAAACAAGAATAGCAATCGCTGGTGCCAATACAGCAGTCAGCGAACTTTTGGCTACTACCACAGAGTTTAAAGAATCAACCGATACTGAAAAGCCACTGAATGCGATTGCGGTAAACTCCTCCAGAATACTAGTAGGCATAACTAAATCATTGGATGATGTAGCATACTCATTAGATAAACTTGGCATTGACGCAGCAGAGAACACAACATTCCAAGCCGTTCTAGAAGAGTTTAAAGCAAACCTTTCGCAACTGGTGGAATCGATTGATGCCAAAGTGTCATGGACAGAGCTGCCAATCGCTAACCCTCTATCAAAGTTAGTACACTCACTCGAAGGCATACAAGCATTTAAAACATCCACAGAAGATTTGTCGACATTAGATGATGTATCTGTTATCAAGTCAGTAGTTGAATCTCTGCCCACGGAGCCAGAAGCGCTTGCCGAACTCGAACAGGTTATGGAAGAAGAAAAAGAACATCGTGCACCTAAAGAACAGGAGCAGCAGGCGCCAGATGTCGAGCAGGAATTAGCAGTCCCAAGCAGCAGTGAGAGAAAAAATATTGAAAATATCGTTGCTGAATTAAAACATGGCATTACAGCGGTATTATCGCACTGTGCTGAATTGGATTTAGGTTCTTTAAGAACTGAGGTAGCACAACAAGTGCAAGCTACATTGTCGAAAATACAGAATATACATACAGGTATTGCACAAATACAACCCGGAATTATCGAAGATGCCGCATCACTATCAGAACTAAGTGAACCGCGCACATTTGCCGAAGTCATTTGTAATTTGGATAGCTGTATACTTCAAGTAGAAGATTGCATTGTAAATAGTACTGTGCAAGAATTGAGTGTAATGGATTTATCGCAACTAAAAGCCTTGGCAACACCGTTACAGGAGCTTAAAGTGTGCGTACAGGTGCTGCATACACAGGAACAGGAGCAGGCTGTGAGCTTATCAGCAATGGAGTTGTCAACTACAAACGCAGAGTTGCTACAGGAATTAAAACCATTTATTTTGTCAGTTAACGAACAACAAGCAATGGAGGTACTACAGTCATTGGCATCAGATGAGTCGCTATCGTTGCTGAAAGAATTTGTGGTACCCATACAAGAGTTGCAAAAGGCAGCGCTTTCTATAGCACAACAGTGCCATTTGTCACAGGCTGAAAGTCTATCGGAACAGGATAGCCTAACAAAATTAGCACAGTGTGCCAAACCTATTTTAAGTCTGCGTGAAACTGTACTAAATGTCAAGGAAGCCTACGCACTAGCAACTTTAAACGAATGCCACGAACTGAATATTGTCAAAGCGCATGCGGCACCAATATTTGATTTGCTGCAATACTGCGAACAAATGGATGCTCAGGCACTAGAGCATATACTAGATATATCGACACAGGAGAATATATCTGAATTGAAAACGTGTGCCAGCTTAAAATCAGTGCAAGAAAATGCTCAAGAGCAAGGTCAAGTTGAAGCACAGCCAACGGTAGAACTGTACGATGTACAAGAAGGAGTTGCTGATGGCATTAAACAGTTACAGGAATGTCTTACTATCACTGCGAAAAGTCAGAGTGTAGAGGTACAAGAAGTTGGTGAGGTTATGAGTCAATTAAAAACCGATTTGGAAAGCATACAAATGTCATTGATATCGAACACTGAACAACAGAATACTGTCTTGGCTCAAGCGAAAATAGCTAAGACCATGTTCAAATTAAAAGAATGCTTGGTACATACATACGAATCAGGTTTAATGGATTCGTTAGAGGAAGTTGAGCGTGCATTTGAGGATATATTACTGGCGTTGCCCGTTTTGGAATCGCAGCTGGCAAATGAGATGTACGAGAAAATAGCTAATTCCATTGATCAATTTATAATTTGTTGCAAGGAAGCTTCGAGCAATGATGCACAACCTCTACAGAATCTTACAAAACCATTAGAAAAACTTTGCGAAAGCATTAAAACTCTGGCAGAGACACCAAATGTAGACATTGACAAATCTTCGGCTGTTGTTGTTAATCTGCAAACTAATATTATGTCAACATTCCGTGCACTTAACGAAGTCAGTGAGCAAGTGGACAATGAGCTACTACAACCACTGCTCAAAACGCAAAGTAGTCTGGTCGCTGTTTTTGATTTCATTGAGAACAGCGAGAATGGCATACGAATTATTGAACTTTTACAGGAAGTTGATGCAATAACAAGCGAATTAAAATCTATTAAACTAAATGAACCAGCGGCGACTGCTGTGCCTATTGATATAAATAATCTGCTACAAAATGTTTCAGTGGGCAAAACACTACTAACCGAAATTGAGGATGGACTTCAGAGCGAGAGTACTTTGATTGCAGTATTCATGTCGGAAAACAAACACGCAGTAGATCAATTGGAAGAAACTTTAATTCGTATTGAAAGCGAATTACTAGTACAACCAGATCATTCACATTTGAGTGCCAGTGATTGTACGTTGATAGAATCATTAGAAATACAGTTAAATCAACTACAGGAAAATCTGCAACAATTGGATATGGCAATGCTCGACCAGGAATCAAAAGAAGCAGAATATAAAAAGGCGAAAGACGATAAAGAAATTCATTTGGAAGTTGTCGAAGAAACTGTACGCAGACACTGAAGAAAAAAGAGGAAAACCTAAAAAATCTAAATTGGTAGCAAAAGAAATTACGGAAGAAGAAACCGAAGCTAAAAAGTTAAAGGTCGAAGAAACAGAAATTAAAACTCAGACGCATAAAGAAGAAGTGACTGATGTGACTGATGTGCCTGCTGAAAAAATAATTGAAATAAAAACTACAAAAGCTGAAGAAACAAGCACTCAATTGCAAATGGTTGAGGTATCTGATAAAGAAAGTACTGAAACCGTAAAAGTAGAAAAAGATGTTAAAAAAGAACTAGCAAGAGTCGAACCTGTTTCGGAAAAAGATGCAAATATTACCGAAGCCTCAAAACTAACAGAGAAAACAGAAAAGGAAAAACTTAAAAGAAAAGAATTGCTTGAAGAAAAGGAAGTAGATGCAAAATTAGCTAAAAAAGAAGAAAAAGATATTGGTAAGCAGTCTCAGAAAGGTGATATAACTGAAGTTGCGTTTGAAGAAAACATCGAAGAAACTAAAACTGAGAAGATTGCTGAAGCAGTTGCTGAGCTACCGAAGACTGAAGAAAAGTTAGATGAAAAAACTAAGAAGGATGAAAAGTTCCACTAAAATTCTGTCCGAACCTACGAAAGTTATTGATGAATCGAAAAAAACTATCGAAGAAGAAGTAGTAGATGCCCAGAAATCTACTAAGATTGAAAAGGATGACAAAAATGAGCCTCAAAAGGCACAAGTTGTTGAAACCATTTCTGAGAAAGAAACTTCATCTGCAAAGATCATCAAAATTCCCGAGAAAGAAGCTGATACTTTGAAGACTACCAAGATTGAAGAAGAACAAAAAAGCGAGGCGCTTATGGAACCAACACTTTCTGCTTCCTCAGAAGAGCCAATATCCAAACAAGCAGCACCAACGAATATTGAGGATACAAAAACCGGATATGAACAGTATCCTTATGTAATGAAATTTTTAGAGTCCACCGAGTTTATCATTAATACAATAAGCAGCATTGATATTGCAACGTTAAGCAATACCGACAAAGAAATTTTAAAATCACTTGGGAAAAACTTTGAAGAAATTCGAACAGCCATACTTCATGGTAAAGGTGCTCCTGTGGAAGATATTACATTTTTACACCTCTTCAAATTGAAGGAGTTGCTAACATTTATCAAAGTAAATTCCAATAAGCTACTCGCAGATGATGTGGTCATTACGGAAACAATAAAAAATGCTAATGCCGCATTTATACAGCTCATAAGTGGTAATGAAACTCTATGCCGTACGTTTGTTCATGACTTTTCCGAGTCATATCAGCCATACATGAATAGCATTATTTCGTATATCAGTGCAATGTATCCGGACGTTCACGAAATGAAACAAATATCGAATGTACTTCAAGGCATGAGTAACACAATAACAAAAATACGAAAAGAGTCGATAAATATCAGTGAGCCAGATTCGCCATCATACAAAATGTTAAAAGAAAGTTTTGTTGAATTTTCAAATATCATAATCGATTCTCCGTTTGTAACATTAACGTCCACTGCAGAAATGGCAAAACTTCAAAAACTTCAAAAACTTTTAGAGTCCTTAGAATCTCATGAAATATCTTGTACTCTAGAACTTTTACAAGAATTTGAATCACTAAAAGACTGCTTTATAGCGATTTTGGAATTGATAAAATCTAGTGAAATTCAAAATAAAATCCAAGAAACAGAAGCACAAATTGAATCTGAACATTTAAAAAGCATTTTGAAGGAAAAGAGTAATGATCTAGTTAAATTGACCGAAACAAATTCAGACTTCCAATCCATTGGCATTGATTGCAACGAATTAGTAAATAATTTGGATAACAATGAGAAAGTGGCAAAAGCCATCTTCAAATTAAGGGAACACATCGTTCATACCTACGATGGAGCTTCTTTAAAAGATACTGAGGAAGCGAAAGTAATTGAAGAATTTATTAAATCATTGCTCACAAACTGTCCAGATGCAGCAAAACATGTATTTGAAAAATATTTAGAGTCTATTAAAGAAAGTACAACACTTACAAAATCAATAATTTTTGATATCGATGATTCCAATATGTTTGTCAAACCTTCACTTATTGCACCAAAACTTACTTTGTTGGAAAATATTGCTGAGAGTATTAAAAATCAGTTATATACGGAAAAATCGTCGGAGAAAATGATTAATTTTCAACAAACATTAATGGATTTATTTATAATATTCGACGATCTTCAGGAAGATAAAGCGGAACATTTGAAAAACGATATACAAAACGTAAAAGATCTATTGCTCAAAGAATATGATCGAATTGAAAACAGTGAAAAAACATTGCTAACTATCAGTTTAGGTGAAAATATGATGGAACTTACCAAAAATATTCTTAACACTTGTCATAAGCTCAAGAACGAATTAAACAAGCCCACGGTTCTGGAGAAAGAAACAGAAGGCGAGATTACTAAAGTTGTAGACGAAAAGTTAATTAAAGAAATAGCGTCCAAGTCAGAAGTCGTTGCAGAAAAAGTTGTTGAAGAAAAGATTGAATTAACTTCTGAGATTCCTGAAGCCAAAGAAATTGCAGCTGAACCAAAGAAAGCTAAGGTGTCTGAAAAAGAAATTATTGAAGAAGGCAAAGTAGATGCCAAAAACGCTAAACAAGAAGAAAGGGACGTTAAAAAGGAGCCTCAAATGGGTGAGACCTATGATGTCGTTGCAGAGAAAGTTGTTGAAGAAATGCTCGATGTTTCTTCTGAGATTGCTGAGGTCAAAGAAATCAAAGCTGAACCAAAAGAAGCTAAGGTATCTGAAAAGGAAATTATTGAAGAAGGCAAAGTTGATGCCAAAAAAGCTAAGCAAGAAGAAAAGGACGTTAAAAAGGAACCGCATATGGGTGAAGTCTCTGAAGTCGTTGCTGAAAAAGTTAATCAAGAAAAGATTGAATTAACTTCTGAGATTCCTGAAACCAAAGAAATTGCAGCTGAACCAAAGAAAGCTAAGGTGTCTGAAAAAGAAATTATTGAAGAAGGCAAAGTAGATGCCAAAAACGCTAAGCAAGAAGAAAGGGACGTTAAAAAGGAGCCTCAAATGGGTGAGACCTATGATGTCGGTGCAGAGAAAGTTGTTGAAGAAATGCTCGACGTTACTTCTGAGATTGCTGAGGTCAAAGAAATTAAAGCTGAAACAAAGGAAGCTAAGGTGTCTGAAAAAGAAATTATTGAAGAAGGCAAATTTGATGCCAAAAAAGCTAAGCAAGAAGAAAAGGACGTTAAAAAGGAACCGCATATGGGTGAAGTCTCTGAAGTCGTTGCTGAAAAAGTTAATCAAGAAAAGATTGAATTAACTTCTGAGATTCCTGAAACCAAAGAAATTGCAGCTGAACCAAAGAAAGCTAAGGTGTCTGAAAAAGAAATTATTGAAGAAGGCAAAGTAGATGCCAAAAACGCTAAGCAAGAAGAAAGGGACGTTAAAAAGGAGCCTCAAATTGTTGAGACCTATGATGTCGGTGCAGAGAAAGTTGTTGAAGAAATGCTCGACGTTACTTCTGAGATTGCTGAGGTCAAAGAAATTAAAGCTGAAACAAAGGAAGCTAAGGTGTCTGAAAAGAAATTATTGAAGAAGGCAAAGTTGATGCCAAAAAAGCTAAGCAAGAAGAAAAGGACGTTAAAAAGGAACCGCAGATAGGTGAAATCTCTGAAGTAGTAGCAGAAAAAGTTGTTAAAGAAATGCTTGATGTTACTTCTGAAGCTGAACCAAAGAAAGCTAAGGTTTCTGAAAAGGAAATTATTGAAGAAGACAAAGTAGATGACAAAAAAACTAAGCAAAAAGAAAAGGACGTGAAAAGGGAATCTCAAAAGGATGAACCATCTGAAGTCGTTGCTGAAAAAGTTGTTGAAGAAAAGTTTGAAACTACTTCAGAGTTTCCTGAAGCCAAAGAAATAGCAGCTGAACCAGAGAAAGGTAAGCTATATGAAAAGAAAACTATTGAAGAAAGCCAAGTAGATGCCAAAAAAACTGAGAAAGAAGAGAAGGATATTAAAAAGAAGTCGCAAAAGGGTGAATCATCTGCAGACGTTGCAGAAAATGTAATTGACGAAAAGCATGAAGTTACTTCTGAGATTTCTAAGGCAAAAGAAATAGAAGCTGAACCAGGTAAGGTATCCGAAAAGGAAATTATTGATGAAGGCCAAGTAGATGCCAACAATGCTGAGAAACTAGAGAAGCATATCAAAAATGAGCCGCAAAAGGGTGAAACAAAAGACGTCGTTGTAGAAAAACTAGTTGAAGAAATGATTACTTCTGAAATTGCTGAGACTACAGAAATAAAAGCTGAGATAAAGAAAGCCAAGGTGTCTGAAAAGGAAATAATTGAAGAAGGTAAAGTAGAGTCCAAAAAAAAGAAAAGAAAAGATACAAAGAAAAAAGAACCTGAAGTCGTTGAAAAAGAAAGAAGAGAACGGAAGAAAGAAATTGAAAAAAAATCGAAAAATGAAGGGAAGGCAAAAGCAAAGAAAGAAGAAAAGGACATTAAAAAGAAACCGCAAACGGGTGAAGCCTCGAAGTCGTTGCGGAAAAAGTTGTTGAAGAAAAGCTTGAAGTTACTTCAGAGATTGCTGAGGCCAAAGAAATACCAGCTGAACCAAAGAAAGCTAAGTTATCTGAAAAGAAAATAATTGAAGAAGGTAAAGTAGAATCCAAAAAAGCAAAGAAAGAAGAAAAGGACGTTACAAAGAAACCGCAAAAGGTTCAAACCTCTGAAGTGGTTGCGGAAAAAGTTGTTGAAGAAAAGCTTGAAATTACTTCAGAGATTGCTGAGGCCAAAGAAATACCAGCTGAACCAAAGAAAGCTAAGTTATCTAAAAAGGAAATAATTGAAGAAGGTAAAGTAGAACCCAAAAAAGCAAAGAAAGAAGAGAAGGACATTACAAAGAAACCGCAAATTGGTGAAACCTCTGAAGTCGTTGCGGAAAAAGCTGTTGAAGAAAAGCTTGAAGTTACTACTGAGATTGCCGAAGCTAAAGAAATTGAAGCTGAAACCAAAGAAAGCTAAGTTATCTGAAAAGGAAATAATTGAAGAAGGAAAAGTAGAATCCAAAAAGCAAAGAAAGAAGAAAAGGACATTACAAAGAAACCGCAAATGGGTGAAGCCTCTGAAGTCGTTGCGGAAAAAAGTTGTTGAAGAAAAGCTTGAAGTTACTTCAGAGATTGCTGAGTCCAAAGAAATACCAACTGAACCAAAGAAAGCTAAGTTATCTGAAAAGGAAATAATTGAAGAAGGTAAAGTAGAACCCAAAAAAGCAAAGAAAGAAGAAAAGGACGTTACAAAGAAACCGCAAATGGGAGAAACCTCTGAAGTCGTTGCAGAAAAAGTTGTTGAAGAAAAGCTTGAAGTTACTACTGAGAATGCTGAAGCCAAAGAAATTCCAAGCTAAACCAAAGAAAGCTAAGATATCTAAAAAGGAAATTATTGAAGAAGGCAAAGTTGAATCCAAAAAAGCAACGAAAGAAGAGAAGGACATTACAAAGAAACCGCAAATGGGTGAAACCTCTGAAGTCGTTGCGGAAAAAGTTGTTGAAGAAAAGCTTGAAGTTACTTCTGAGATTGCTGAGGCCAAAGAAATACCAGCTGAACCAAAGAAAGCTAAGTTATCTGAAAAGGAAATAATTGAAGAAGGTAAAGTAGAATCCACAAAAAGCAAAGAAAGAAGAGAAGGACATAACAAAGAAACCGCAAATGGGTGAAGCCTCTGAAGTCGTTGCGGAAAAAGTTGTTGAAGAAAAGCTTCAAGTAACTTCAGAGATTGCTGAGGCCAAAGAAATACCAGCTGAACCAAAGAATGCTATGTTATCTGAAAAGGAAATAATTGAAGAAGGTAAAGTAGAATCCAAAAAAGCAAAGAAAGAAGAAAAGGACGTTACAAAAGAAACCGCAAATGGGACAAACCTCTGAAGTCGTTGCGGAAAAAGTTGTTGAAGAAAAGCTTGAAGTTACTTCTGGGTTTGCTGAGGCCAAAGAAATACCAGCTGAACCAAAGAAAGCTAAGTTATCTAAAAAGGAAATAACTGAAGAAGGTAAAGTAGAACCCAAAAAAGCAAAGAAAGAAGAAAAGGACATTACAAAGAAACCGCAAATGGGTGAAACCTCTAAAGTGGTTGCGGAAAAAGTTGTTGAAGAAAAGCTTGAAGTTACTTCAGAGATTGCTGAGGCCAAAGAAATACCAACTGAACCAAAGAAAGCTAAGTTATCTGAAAAGGAAATAATTGAAGAAGGTAAAGTAGAATCCAAAAAAGCAAAGAAAGAAGAAAAGGACGTTACAAAGAAACCGCAAATGGGTGAAACCTCTGAAGTCGTTGCGGAAAAAGTTGTTGAAGAAAAGCTTGAAGTTACTTCAGAGATTGCTGAGGCCAAAGAAATACCAGCTGAACCAAAGAAAGCTAAAGTATCTAAAAAGGAAATAATTGAAGAAGGTAAAGTAGAACCCAAAAAATTAGAGACGGACATTACAAAGAAACCGCAATTGGGTGAAACCTCTGAAGTCGTTGCGGAAAAAGTTGTTGAAGAAAAGCTTGAAGTTACTTCAGAGATTGCTGAGGCCAAAGAAATACCAGCTGAACCAAAGAAAGCTAAAGTATCTAAAAAGGAAATAATTGAAGAAGGAAAAGTAGAATCCAAAAAAGCAAAGAAAGAAGAGAAGGACATTACAAAGAAACCGCAAATGGGTGAACCTCGAAGTTTGCGGAAAAGTTGTTGAAGAAAACGGAGTTACTTCAAGATGCGAGGAAGAAATACCAGCGAACAAAAAAGCAAGTTGAAAAGGAAATAATGAAGAAAGTAAAGTAAATAAAACAAAGAAAGAAGAGAAGGACATTACAAAGAAACCGCAAATTGGTGAAACCTCTGAAGTGGTTACGGAAAAAGCTGTTGAAGAAAAGCTTGAAGTTACTACTGAGATTGCCGAAGACAAAGAAATTGAAGCTGAACCAAAGAAAGCTAAGTTATCTGAAAAGGAAATAATTGAAGAAGGAAAAGTAGAATCCAAAAAAAGCAAAGAAAGAAGAGAAGGACATTACAAAGAAACCGCAAATGGGTGAAGCCTCTGAAGTCGTTGCAGAGAAAGTTGTTGAAGAAAAGCTACATTACTCCGGAGAGTACTGAGGCCAAAGATATTGCAGCTGAACCAAAGAAAGGCAAAGTAGATGCCAAGAAAAATATTAAAAAGAAACCCCATAAAAAAGAAACTTATGACGACGTTAAAGAAAAAGTTGTTAAAGGAAGTGTTGATGGTGGTTCTACGATTACAAAGGACAAGGAAATATTAGCTGAACCACTAACAGTTTCTGAGAAGGAAATTATTCAAAACTATATTATATAGATGCCGTAAAATTGAGAAAGCAGAATATAGATATCGATGTAGAGATTCCGAAAAGTGATGTTTCTGACGGTGTATTTAAAATGGGCAGGGAAGAAATGGAAGCACCAAAGAATTTACGAACTATTGAACAAATTGATGAAGCTGCAAGTTGGGTAGCTGGTATAGACATGCCAGATAGCGGATTTGGAGACAAACCTTACAAATCATTAGATTCAGAATATAAGAATATGAAAGAAAATCGCAATGCTAAACGCGTCCCATCAGTAGAAATGATGTTAACTAATCGTAACACAGCTGCTGGAAGTGATGTTAAAATAACTTGCAGTTTATCTGGTCACGATATGCGTATACAATGGTTCAAGGACAAGGAGCCAATTGAAAATAGTGCGAAATTTAAGAAATCTTTTAATGATGGCCTTTCTTGCCTTGAAATAAAATCAACGGACTTGAACGATTCGGGTATTTATCGCTGTATTGCATCTAATCGCAATGGAGAAGTGGAAACAAGTTGCCTAGTGACGATATATGAGGTACCCGCAAGTAAATTTGGCACACCTCCAATATTTACACGCAATATACGAGGTGAGTGTATTTTTTCGTCTTTTTTTTTTTGTTTTGTTTTTTTTTAATACAATGCTTTTATGATCTAATGCTTACAATTTTAATGAACATTTTTTTACAAATGTTTGATTTGTTAAAAAATAGTTTTTTTTTTTTTTTTTATTAATACTTATTAAAAATAATTTATTTCTATATTTTAAGTCACTTTCCTACCTTTTGCTTGTTTTTATTGAATTCAGAATGTAAATCTGTCATGTGTTGAAAAACAAAGGTAAATGTATTTAATCATTGCGTTAAAATAAGATATTCTAAAAATAAGACTTTAAAGAATTTCGAGTGGCATCCGTGCGGTCATTTATATAATTTAATTTACTTACTGATTGATTAATTAAAATAGAAATCGCACTTTTGGCAATAAAACATATATAAAATAAGTATATGCATTGCTGTTCCGATTGCAACGAATCGGCTACATTTCTATTTTGATTGTCAATCGATCGAAAGATTTGATCGATCGAACACCTCGTCGGGAATGAATTTTCAAATTATTTCACCACGCTCGGATCAGTTGTAATTTTTTATTCGTCTCGAACGGACGTCTGACGTCCGAAAACAAAAAATCTTCCGATCGAACCGTTGCGGTTTTCCAAGATATTTAAATCGAACGGATAAAAATAAAATAACATAAAACGATTTTATCTTAATCATTTACATTTTTTTTGTTTAAATTCACTATCCTTTGAAAAGAAAAACGAATAACGATGGGGGAAACGGAGGGCGAAATTGCGCCACCTGCTTCGGAAGAGTCGGAGGCTGCGCCCGTTCCAGATACATTACAAGTCCCAGTTCAAAAGAAGCGAAAACTTAAATCACCAACTCCGGGTAGTTTACGTGGACGTAGTGCTACTCCAATTCACGGTCGTAGTCAAACACCATTTACGCTCTATATGACGCGACGTAGTGCAACACCCTCGACATGGCGTAGTATTACGCCATTCCTAAAACGGGAGGAAAAAGAAAAAACTCCATTCGAACTGGGTCGTGACATTAAAACCCAGATAACCTGCAACAAAGCAGTTTTCGATCGTGCTCTTATCATGGATATATCCGAACCTGAAGAAATTCAAAAGCCCGTGCGTTATATAACATCTGATTTTTCGGTTATCGATCGCGCAGCCGTAATGGATGTGTCTAATATTGAGGTTATATACATGGTGGAAGAGTACGAAGAGGTGGATGAGGAGGAACTTATTGAAGAAGTTAAACCAAAGAAAAAAGAGAAAAAGCCACGAAAGCCTCGTGTTGCAAGAAAATCAGTTGATAAGGAGCCAAGTCCAGGTGAAGAAGATATCGACATTGGCGACGTTGCAGTTGATGACTTAGATGATCTCGACTTAGAAGAACTCGATGAGCCTGTCAAAAAAGGCAAAAAGAAGGCGGCACCTAAAAAGAAGGAGAAGAAGGAAAAATCGCCTAGTCCCAAGTTGACCTTGAAACTTGAGATTGGTGGTGGTCAGAAGGCAAGTAAAAAGCTGTTTGAACAACAGGCCGCTGGCCCAAAACCACCTCCAAAGAAAAGTAAAATGGTTTTGCAAATGGAAGAGCAAGCAAAAGCTGCAGCCAAAGCTGCTGAAGAGGAGGCAAATAGAGCAAAGCCTAAAGGTGAAACATTTGAGGAACGGCAGAAACGCCAACAGGCTGAGAAAGAGGAACAGGAACGACTCGAAGCTGAACAACGGGCTCTGGAGGAAGCAGAAGCGGAAGCCGAGGCAGAAGAGGATGAAGAAGAGCCTGAGGGTGAGGAAGGCGATGAGGGTACTGAGGCTGGAACAGCCTTTGGCGAAGGCGACGAATACAATGAAGATGAAGATGAATATAAAGATGAGGCTCATGATTCTGAGGTGGAAGAAGAGGCTGACGAAGTTGCTGACCTGCCCAAGAAAAAACGTCGTGGAAGTGATTCATCTGAAGACTTTGTACGTCCAGATCCACATGAGGAAGAGCGTTGGCAGCGTATTGCCGCCGTCGAGGGGGAGGAATTTATGCAGCAAATGCGCAAGTATAGCATTGCTAAGAAACGCAGCGAAAAGGAGCGTGACGCCGATTGGCAACTACGTCGTGAACAGGCGCGCCTACCCCACTTTCATTAACTTTTTGTCTGATCGGACAGTAGAGTCTGGTCAAAGTGTACGCCTTGCCGTCGCTGTAGATGGCCCCGAACTTTCGGTCAAGTGGTTCAAAGATGGCGAAAACAGTTAGAACGCGATGCCAACGCATCGCCTAATAAACAATAACAACATTCTGGTGTTGGAAATTGTAAACACGACTATTCTGGACTCCGGTGAATATCGTTGTGTCATTGCGAATCAAAATGACGAAACTTCATCATCGTGTATAGTAACAGTTTATGAAGTTTTTAAGGATGAACCCAAACCTCCTACCATTCAATACATAAGAGGTATTTGTTATCAATAGTGGCTCATACTCTCCAATCAAATATATTTCGTTTTTTTTTCTAATATAACTTTTTAGAATATTATCATATGCGCGATGACGAACTCACTATTGAGTGCAATGTGCATGGTGTGCCTCGACCTACAGTAACCTGGTGGCGCGGTGCTTTCCAAATTAATCCAAGTTATAAGTTCACCATACTTGAAGAAGGACACGGCGTCTGTAAACTGCTCATATACAAACCGACGAACAAGGACAGCGGCATATACACATGTAAATCCGTAAATTCAATTGGTGAAGCGCAAATAAACCACACCGTTGAAGTAGCCAGGAATCTTCACTATCACGTACAGGGCATCTTTCATGCACGCAACAAAATTAATCAGGACATAGAAAAACAAGCTAAGAAAGCAATGGATGCAGCGCTCAAGTCATTATCCGAATCTGATCAAAAACGTGCTGAAATCGAGGCTGAGCAGGCACGGCTACGTCCAGTGCGTGCCTCTCCTGAACCTTTGGTGCCAGCAAAGCAAAAGTTGCAATTTGCTACACAATTACGTGACCGTATGTCTCTAGAAGGCACAACAGTTAAGTTTGTGGCAACAGTAATTGGACCTCAGCCCAATACACGCTGGATGAAGGACGATAAATGGATTACGGTTGGTGGTAATGTAAGAAACCTTTCCGAAGAGGGCAAAGCAATTCTAGAAATAGGCAATGTCACCTCTGAATCATCTGGTGTCTACAAGTGTGTTGCAACCAACGATCACAGCACTATCGAAACATCTTGCTACTTTAAAGTATACTCGGCCCAGGCCGATGGCGACGAAATGGCACCAATGTTTGCGCTTCCTCTACGAGGTACTATTGTTCAGTGTATTTGTGTGTGTGTCGTCTTTCTGGGCATTTCTAGTGTCCGATTCGAGTGATGTTGCGTTCAATTGAAAATGTTTTGTTACAACGCCAACTACTATCACACACGAACATTGCATACGCACACATAAAAACAAACGCAGAAATACACCTATTACTGTTGTGAGTGTGTTTTCTAATTGAGGTCGTTATTGTCCGAAAATAGATGAAAGCATCTTAATTAGTTTTATTTATCTTTGCTTGAACAATTCTCTATTTGCAAATAGATGTATACCACTCCTCTCAGAACGATCTAATTATCGATACGAAGGTGCGCGGCAACCCTCGCCCCGTTATCTCGTGGACCAAAGACAAAATACCCATTGTACTCGACGACCGCATCGTGCAGATAGAGCATTTGGACGGGGTCTGTGAGCTAATCATTAACAAGCCAACACCGAATGATAACGGTGTATACGTTTGCCTTGCTGCAAATAAATTGGGCGATACATCAACCACACACACAGTCGTTGTTGATACACACTCATCTCGCCGCTCGAGTATTTTGTCGGGTTTAATGGCTGAGACTGCTGAAGGTGCAGCTGCCGGCAAGCCCAAACGGCCACCAAAGAAGGCGGAGGAAGAGGAAGGCGGCGGCGGCTACGAACGCCGCAGCCGTATGCCCGATCCGTCACCAAAACAACAACTCTACTTTACAGTCAATTTGTCGAATCGCTATGTTGCAGAAGGTTCCAAGGTCAAGTTACAGGCAGTAATAGGTGGACCTCAACCCATGATCAAGTGGCAAAAGGATGATCAAAATGTTACATTTGGACCACGTATTCGTAATATGAACAGAGAGAGTTTGGCTGTGCTCGAAGTTTTGAATGCTGAACCTGAGGATTCCGGCACCTATTCGATAATTGCTTCGAACGAATTTTGCAAAATAACGACCTCGGCATTGTTACATGTTTATCAACCGAAGGTCAACACAGACGTGCAGCCAGTGTTTATACGCTCTCTCAAAGGTAAGAATTTGGCATGCGATCGTGTGTGCTAAATATAATCACTTGCAGTGGTTGTTGTGCAACCAACATCGATAAATCGTAGAAACTTGATTGTATATTCGATATCTACAGTTATGTAATATAATTTTTTTCTGTCTGAATAATAGAAACCTATCATTTGAATACAAATGAGCTGATTTTGGAAACAGCTGTGCGAGGCCAACCGACGCCACAAGTGCAATGGTTTAAGGACAGCATTGAGATACTAAATGGTGGAAGATTCCAAATTGTGGAACATCAAGATGGAACTTGTGAACTTTTTATCGATAAACCAGATAACAGAGACTCCGGGAAATATGTCGTCAAGGCCGAAAGCCGTGCTGGAAAAATGGAAATATCTCACTATGTGCTATTTGAAGGTCAGGAACATCATATTGCCGATAATATTCATGGAGTATTCCATGCTGACAAAAGCTTACTGAGGCCAAAAGAAGTGGAGAAGCCTAAGGAAGCGCCAAAGCAAGAACCTGGGGAAGAAAAGAAAGAAAAGAAAAAGAAGGATGAAGAAGAGGAAGCTGTGTCATCTGCTACAGATTATGCTTCTGATACTGCTAGTCTTTCAAGCAAACGCCGCGAGAAGAATATTGGCATACATTTTTCAACTTCCGCAAGAGATCGAGTAGTTGCCGAAGGCTCTAAAGTAAAGATTTCATGCTTCTTAGAAGCAAAGGAACCACAGGTCAAATGGTTTAAGGACGAAGAGCAAATTCAGAATAGCCCGAAAATGAGAGGCAGATATAGTGAAGGCTTATGTCTGTTAGATATCGCAAGTGCTACGCTCGAAGATAGCGGCGTTTACAAGTGCTGGGCTCGTGATGAAACTGGCGAAGTTTCAACCTCCTGTAAACTCGAGATCTATGAGAATCCTGGTACTGGCGATGTGCCTCCAACATTCACGCGCAACATCAAGGACACCTTCCACGGTAAAATTAATGAGCTGCAACTAGATGTGCACGTACGTGGTTTGCCAACTCCTTCGGTTACTTGGGTTAAGGATGGCGTAAAGATTGAAAACAGCGATAAGTATCAACAAGTTGATCACGATGATGGTACTTGTGAGTTATTTATTAACAAACCAGTTCAAGGCGATAGCGGTAAATATGTCTGTCAAGCGGAAAATCGCGAGGGAAAGACGGAAATTGTACATATGGTTACCTTCGAACCAAGAGTAAGGCGTCCTATCTCACCGCCACGGGAAGGTCTACCGCCATTGCCTGGTACGGAAGGCGAAGCGGGAGAAGAAGCAGCTGAAAAACGACGTAAAAAGAAAGAAGAGGGAGAAGAGGAGCCAAGCTCAAGAAGAGAGGTTCCACCACCTCCAGATCTTAGAAAGCGGCTCTACTTTAGAAACTTTTTGTCAAACCGCACTGTTAAAGTGGGCAGTAACGTTAAATGGATGGTTAATATTGATGGTCCAGATCCAACAGCACGTTGGTTCCATGGCGATCAGGCCATTGCGTTCGGACCAAGGAGTAAAATGTCAATGCAGGATGGCATTGCCTGGCTTAATCTTGTTGGCGTCACTGAGGAGGAAGCTGGAGAATATACACTCAGGGTAAAGGGTTCCGAAAACGAGATAGTCAGTACTTGCAATCTGTTCGTTTATAGTACGGGTAAAGAGGAGCAAATAACTCCCACGTTTACAGTGGGCATCAAAGGTAGGAAATTTTTAGTTAAACGTTTTACTTTTACAGCTTCACTGGTTCTTGTGACTGATGGTCATATGTCTACGTGAATTAAAGGGTATGTCATTTGTGAATTTGTTTATATTGCATCGATTAAATACTAACAAAATTCGTTTGAAACATTCAAAAGTCCTGGTTAAATGTCTCATTTGTGGAGTGTGTCTTTATGTCAACCATTTCAGATGCATTTCAATCACAAAACAATCAAATAACATTAGAATGTAAAGTTTCCGGCAATCCAAAGCCACATATTTACTGGCAAAAGGATAACAATTTATTGCCACTCGATAGCGCAAAATATCAGTGTGTGGAACAGAGCGACGGTGTCAAGCAACTTATAATTGCCGATTTTAATGACTCCGATTCTGGACTTTATACTTGCTATGCGGAAAGCGAAAATGGACAGATGAGAATTAGTAAATTCCTGCAGTCAACTGACTATGTACGCACTCGATCTAGCGAAAAGAAGCCCATAGAAAAACTTATACAGGACATGAAACAGGATGAAACTAATGCAAATAGAACCGAAGCAGTAAACAATGCCAAAATAAAAGCACGCGATGCCAAATGAAACTGAATTTAGAGACTAAATTAAAATCGATGACCATTAGCAGTGGAAACAAGGCACAGTTGATATGCTATGTATCAGGAATAATAGAAGACGTCTATTGGATTAAGGGTGAAGAACGCGTAACGAAGGATACAAGACATAAAATTTACAATATAAATGGTGCAATAAGTCTGGAGATATATGATGCCAGAACAGAGGATAGTGGCCAATATAAATGTGTGGTTCGAAACAGTAAACAAACTGTGGAAAGTAACTGTGAACTAAATATACTTGATGTAGCGGGCAACAAACTACCAGATAGTTTCTCGAGTGCTATTACAGGTAATTTCAAAATGCGTTAAATTTTTCAGATTATTATTTATTTAATTTTTATTCTTTTTATAGAAACTTATGATGCACAACGCAATGAAATTGTGCTCACTTGTCATGTGCACGGACGTCCAAATGTTACATGGATGCGTGATGATCACACTATCTTCAATAATCGCTTTAAGGTAGTCGAGGAAGTGGGCGGTGTACGTAAATTGATTATACGAAATCCGATTTCATCGGACTGTGGCATTTTTGCATGCTATGCTGAGCATGATGATCATATAGATTCTGTTAGTAAAACAATTAAAACATCCGAACTAAAGCGTCTAATGGCTATGGAAGTGACGGGAGCAAGTGAAAGTGAATACGATTATGAAAATTCAGTGCGTGCTAGTTCACAAGGATCATCACAACAGCAATTAAACAACGAAAAACACAAGTATGAACAAAATGGTGAATTACAACGCTCTGGAAATCGCATATTACGTTCGGTAGAACGGTCTAGACCGTTGTTTAATACATTACTACACGATCGTACTGTTTCGGCTGGTTCCAATGTGCGCCTAGTTTGCAGTGTGGTGGGTAATGAGAATACCAAAATCGTATGGCTTCGAAATCATAAACCGTTGCCATTGGATAATCGCTATCAGCCCATTTATTTGAATGGTGAAGCTTCACTCGAGATATACGCATCCACTGCTGACGATAGTGGTAATTATACTTGTTGTGCCTCCAATGAATTTGGTGAGACTTTTTACACATGCGCAGCTTCGAATTTACAAACACTTTGAGGACGCACCAACAGCTACAACATTTACGCAACCAATTAGAGGTATTTTAATTAAATAAATTCAAAATGCAAAAATATTTCAGGTATAACTCAAATCATAAAGCAATACATAAATAATTTGTTTTCTTGTTTTTTTCGTATTAATATTTATCTGTGTTTTCTATTATTTTTGTAATGCTAATCTATTTCTAATCGACAGACGTCTATTCTCTTAACGAGAATGAATTAGTTCTGGATTGTCGTGTACGTGGAAAGCCGCGTCCCATTATACAATGGATGAAAGGCAACGATTTAATTGAGAATAATGAAAAATATCAACAGACCGATACAGCAGATGGCCATTCAAAACTGGTCATTAGCAATCCGACTCAAAAAGATTCTGGTGTTTATGCTTGTGTTGCACGCAATGAAGTAGCCGAAAATAAAATGACGCATCACGTTGACTTTGTTGGACGCGAACGTTTTACGATGCAAAAGACGCACGGTTTCTTCCATCGCGATCCGAATAAACCACACTTCCTTGCACCGTTGGGCAATCAAACTGTCTGTAATGGTGGTACCGCTGTCATTTCAGCTGAATTTATGGAAAGTGCTACGCCAATTGAAGTACACTGGTTCCGCGGTACTGAAAACGTTTCCAAACTGCCAAATGTCAATACACTATACGATCGTGGCGTATACACGTTGGCCATTTCGAATGTAACACCGGAAGTTGAAGGCACATACACATGCCGTGCCTCAAATGCTTATGGCCGTATTGAAACTCATACCAATATTGATGTTTCGGTTGGTGCACCAAAAGAAGAAAGACCACCGCTGTTCCTTTCAAGACCCGATACAGAAATGAAAATTGCTGTCGGTGATCCATTTTCGATTTCGTTCCGCATAGCCGGTGATCCAAAGCCCAAACGTAATATACACTTTCTTTCTTTCTTTCTTTAAATTTAATTTTGTATATTGATGTAAATTTTTTATGCATTTTCCAGTTACCTTCATGAAGGGCACTAAGGATATTACTTTATCCGATCGTGTAAGCAAAGAAGTCTCGGACGATTACACGCGATTCACACTGCAAAATGCGCAAATTGCCGATTCTGGCACCTACTTTGTTGTAGCACGTAACAATTTCGGCACGGATAGAATATTCGTAACCATTAATGTAAGTATAAAAATTTGTTTTTTAATTAAAAACAAAAATTTTAAAGTTTCTTTTAAGCTTCTATGTGCCTAACAACTTTTAATGCTTTTGCTTTATTAATTGCTTTATTTTCTCTATTTTTCTTTATTGCTTTTCTAGACGAAAATACTTAAAAAGAAAGATTAAACTATTTTTTTACTATTTGAAACCTTGCAAAACAAAATATATCGCATCCTAATCCTCTCTCTACCTAGCGATTTTTATAAAAAAAAAAAAAAAAACTCCGCTTCTAAATATGTGTTCAATTGTTTATTGTATCAACTTGACTATCGAAATTTAGGTTATGCCACGCGCACGCTCCGAGACACCATCTGGACCGCGGTGGGGACAACCATTGGAAAATTACAGCGACACTTCGTACTTTAGAGGTAAATAAAAACAAACAAAAAATTAAAAACTTGTTACATATTTTAATCAGTGGTGCACACTTTACATACGATAGTGTGTGTGTGTGCCCACCACTGATGTACATAACTATACGTTTTTCCTGTGTAAATGTTTTGTGTGGGTTTTTTTTTTTTTAAACATGTGTTTTTTTCGATTAGTGTCTATTGTGATTGTGCTTCAAATGTACTCGTCAGTTCCCTTCAAAAAATGTTTGAAAATTTGCTCAAACGAATTCTTAATAAAGAAAATTCGTTTTTCTTTTGAATAATTTCAGACAAAAACAACATTTACGACGAAGTGCTTCTTAAATCGATAAACAAAATCTTTAGTGAAAAACAATTTCCTCCGAGATCTTTAAAAACCAACCAACTGATTTTTTATGTATTTAACTTATTTATCTTTTGTTAGTATTGTTTCTTTTTTTTTTACTATTTTATTTTTATTATTGAAGATTTATTTATTTATTATGCTATATAATTACTGTATTATATACGAAAAGCAAAAAAAGCAATCCAGAGCTTATACATTTACTTAGTGGAAAAACAAATGAAAATAAATTGAAAAAATATTCTCCGGGGCGTAAAGTGTTTGACTGGCTAGTATGGGACAAATGGGGGTTTGGCTTTAGCCATTTTAAGCATTCATCATATTCACTTGTTTTCATTAAATACATTTTTTAGATCCACCATGTGCCATTTCAACGGAACCGCTTGTAGTTGACGCTGGACCAACGCACATATCGCTCTCCTGGGGTAAACCGCTCATGAATAACTCAGCGCCGGTGATTGCCTATAAGGTTGAAGCATGGATTGTAGGACACGAAGGTGGCGCTATATGGCGTGAACTTGGTTTGACACCAATTAATTCATTTGACGCATTCAATCTTAAACCAAATGTTGAATATCATTTTCGTATTACACCGAAAAATCGTTATGGCTGGGGTCCAACAGTGCAGACAAGCAGTCCACTGCAAGTGGGCGGCGTCGAATGTCTGCCTGAATTTGTTAATATACTGCCGGGTCAATTGAAAGCATTACACGGTGCAGCATATACGCTACAGTGTACTGTACGTGGCGCACCACGTCCACAAATAAGCTGGTATAAGGATGGCATACAGCTAGGCGTACTAACTGAACGTGTTAAAATACGACAAATTGGCTCTAATTGCACGTTAACCATAACAGAAATAGCCGAAAATGATGCGGGCCGTTACACTTGTGAAGCAACAAATTCCAAAGGACGTGTTTCGACATTTGCACGCTTACAGGTTGTCTCCGATTTAAAACTCTACGAAGCTGATGCCAAACTTAAAGAATTAGTGCACGGCAAGAATGCTCAAGCGTTGAGTGATAGTCTGCCCATGTTTACCATGCGTCTGCGTGATCGTCGCGTACAGGTCACTTATCCAGTGCGCTTAACTTGTCAAATCGTGGGTTATCCAGCGCCAGAAGTTACGTGGTACAAAAATGAACAACTCATACAAGCTGATAGACGCCATATTATAACAACGGACGGACAATTTTATACATTAGAATTAACAAACACAACGCTCGATGATAGCGGCAATTACAGCTGTAGCGCTAAGAATGAACTTGGTTCGGTATCCTGTCATGCGTCGCTAGTTGTAGATAAAGGCATACGCGCTTATATATCACCAGATTTCTATGTGCCACTCGATCCATTCTATATATTCCGTGAGGGTAGCGAAATACGTCTTACGGCTAAAGTTGAAGCCTATCCTGCAGTGGGCGTCACTTGGCATAGAAATGGTGTGCGTTTGCGTCCAAGTCGTCGCATACTGGCAACGCTTGATACGAATGGTTTCGTAGAGCTAGTCATTGCCGAAGCAACGGCACGTGATGCTGGCATTTATATGTGTGTAGCATCCAATGTGGTTGGTAAAGTTGGAAACCACTTGCCGTGTTGCCATTGAAGAAGCAGAAGATACTGTGTCGCGTCAAATCGAAATTCCAACAATACGTACAAGTGATATGCCGTAAGTTGTATACTTTTTTTGTTTATTATTATTATTTTTAAATTTTTACTGTATTTTCGTTTAGTTATTCCAAGGAACCACTTTTCGTAGTTAAACCACGTTCCAGCGAAGCCTACGAAGGCGATACGGTTATCATATTTTGTGAAGTCGTTGGCGATCCCAAGCCAGAAGTCGTTTGGCTACGCGATTTTCTTAATGTAAGTAAAAAGCAAACCATTTTTTTTTCTTTTTTTGCTGCGTAATACTATGCATCAGTCGATTTTAGAAATAAAACTAAAATTTATCACGCTTTTTAAATTATGGTTCGGCGGCATGCGATGTGTTTTGCTTTGCCTCAAAAGTTAAACGCCATAATTTCCCGCACCCTACTTACACGACCGACGAAAAACAAAGCTCAGACAGAATATTTTTTGAATTGTGACGTAAATGGCGCCAGAGCTAATAAGCTTCTAAAAGGCAAAGTCGTCGTCGTCGTAGTCGTCAATAGTCGTCATCATTTTCGCTCGTTTGTTGCTGTTGTTGTTGTTACTGTAGACACCCAACTCAACTACCAACAAATGCAGCTGCAACATTTTGAATCAGTTAAAAACTAAAACGTCAGCAAATGTGGGTCGATCGTCGGTTAAACGTAATAGAAAAATAGAAAAGCGTAAAAAAAAACAAAAAAAAAATCAAACAATTCAAAATAAAACGAATGTCAAGTGCAGCAAAAATTCAGCCAACACTGCAAGAGAATCATTTCAAACTTGTACTCCGTGGGTTTAACGGTTGTATTGCCCTAATCATATATAAAGTTAAGCAGGAAGTGCCATTGGATCTTATCATACAAATAAAATTTTAAATTTCCGTATGCGTTTATTTAAATAGTGCAAATTTTGAAAAATAATTTTTACAACTTTAAATAACAACGTTGACAGTTTGAACAGTTGCTCGCGCGGATAAATTTAATTGAATTATATAATCAAAACTCATTTAATTGATCCCGTAACGCGAACAAAGTGTTTATGCATTTAAAAAAAAAATACATTTTTCAGAGGTAAACGTTTAAACTGAGTCAAGCTTAAGGCAGTGGTGTACAATATTTAAGTTTTTATAACACGCGTGTCAAGGCTACAGAATGTATTTGTAAATCTATCACAAGTTCTAAGTTTAAAATTTAATTTTGTGAAGAAAAATCGTTTTTTTTTTTTTTAACTCTGCTTAAAAAATAATTTTTGTGTTTCCATATATTTCCTCTCGTTTAATTGCATTAAACGAAGATAAACGTTGTTAAACCAAATACGGCTTTCAGCTATTAAATATAAAAATGTAAAATACACTCAACCATATAAAAGTTCTATTAAACGCTTCTATAAGCATCAAAGCGTTTTTGTCAAATCTCAAGTTACACAATTAGACGTCAGCGCTTAAATAAGAAAAAAAATACAAAATAATAATGTGTTCCGTTCTGTTGAAATTTAAAGCTTCAAGAAGCACAACAATCTTGCAGAAATATTTGTTAGCTAACAGAACAATGAGAGTTGTTATTGTTTCATGCTTTCATGTCAAGCCATTTTCTGTCAAATAATAATTCAAGTTCAACTAACAATGGCATATATCGAATAACAAACAAAATACACGTTGCTGCCAACAAAAAGGCAAAACAACAAATGTTGTAAACGAAATAAATGTAAAAAAAAAAAAGAATTTAATTAAAAATATAAAATGTTCCAATATAATTAAAGCAAAGCTTGTTTACGCTACACATCATCTATCTACAGTTTTAATGCTCATCACGTAATAGTTTACGTTAGTCATCTAGTTAAAAAATTTAATCCTTCTATTAGTAGCTATTATGTCTACAAAGAAGTTGCTGGTTTTCTTTTTTTCATTAATGAGAAACTACTATGACACATCCATGACACTTTGCAAGACATGTCATACATGAAAAGCGAGACATTTATATAAAAATGTATATCGTGTTGCAAGCTGTATATAATCGAGAAAAACAATTCTTCAAAGGCAAGCATGTGACAGAATGTGCGTTTCCGCTGAGTCATGAACTCCCAGAAATAGGCAATATTTATAAGAAAATATTAAACCACCAAAGTTTACACCATTGCAATTGATTCTTTACAAAGTTTTCGTCGTTATTTTAGTACCGATAGTTTTTTTAACATATTCTATGTAGCGTATTAATAAATTTAGCAACAAAAAATATGCACACAAGGAAGGCAGGAGGTCAAGTTCACGCGAACGTTGTAGATGCTTTTTTTTTTTTTTTTTTTTACGTTTGTGCTGTCGTTCTTATTATTAAAACAAAACCAGTTCTAATTGACTGTTTTATTTTTTGCGCTTTTATGGTATGAGAATTATACGATAGCACATTTACAACAACAACAACGATATACATATATGAATCATTAATGTCCTTAATAAATTTTTTATAAAAATAATATCTATAAAAATTATTAAAACTTACCAACATTTGAATTTAATGCAACGATTTATTATTTTAATTGAATTTTATATTCATTTGCAGCCGGAGTACTACAAAGACGCACCACATTTCCGTCGCATTGGTGACGGGCCCGAATATCGCTTGGAAATACCCAGCGCCAAATTAGATTTTACCGGTACTTACTCAGTGATAGCCACAAATTGTCATGGCGAAGCCAAAGCTGTAATATCGTTACAAATTTACGCCAAAGGTAAGCATTAATATATATTTTTTAGACTTATTTATTCCTTTTAAGCTATGCTTAATTGACTAGATTTGGTACATTAGTTACGTTCGTAAATTTTCTCAAGTCTGGGATAGACTACTTCTTTCCAAAAATCTTCAGCCATACTTAATAGTCCGTTTAAGAATTCATTGTCTATTTTCACCCAGACATAATGCAGTGCACCATTTGTATCGAATGTTGGACTCAGTACGCAATAAAGCGCCTTTTTTACATTGGCTATTACCATCTGTACTTGTATTTGTGCCATATATTTGGGTGCAATAGTCTCACGTGCCTCCAGATACTTTTCAAAGTCTTCTTCAGTCTTTGGCGATTTAATTTCGACAATATGATCATCGGTAATCCCATCTGGCGCTGCTACAATATAGGGATAATTCTCGTTTAGCAGTAAACCACATTCAAAGTATGGTTTTTTCTCAAGTTTTTCTGTTTGTTTCAATATGAAACGTTTCTGTTGCTTTAATTGTTGTCGTTCTTCCATATTTCGATCACGATTCTTACAAAAAAGCATATTAAAGATTTCTTCATCTTCTTCGGGACTCTTGCGTGAAGCAATGCGATGCATAAGTGAACAACGCAAGCGCATATATTGTGCCTCTAGCCAAAGCGGTGATTTGTACATATTCTTTGTGACATCATTAAGATTCTCAAAGAGTCCACGTGCTGCTTGCAATTCCATGTGTTGTACAAAGGTACTAGGGTCCACCACGCCATTTTCTGGTGTATTAAGCATTGTATGATGCACAAAAATTGATTCAAAATCGTCTATTGTTTCGACACATTGCCGATAGAGCGCAGAGTTTCGTGTAGTTGAACTATCAATATCTTCGAGTATTGCGTCCAAAAATGCTTGACCCTCCTCATTGCTGATTGTTGCAATGTCTATGTCAGCTGCAGTACGTGCTTCATTGGCGGGAAATAAATCACGTATACGATGCGCTGTTGAATTCTGTTCATTCATGAGAGATTCCAATTCATGACCCCAGAAGTCACATATAGCGTTGGAGGCTGTACGCGCTGCTGTGCTCTTACGATGTAGCCAAAATATAAAGGCTAAAATGTGTGGGCAAGTTACTAAAAATGAAGTTATAATTATTGTAGAATTTAAAACGAAATTGTTATAAAGCAATAAGCTTACTTTGTTCTATGCATAAACCACAGCTACATTCTACGATTTGTTTAAGTATTTCATTAATTTTAATGGTGACATTTGCATGTGCTTCTGTGTTGGCAAAGTCTGCGCCGGGAAAGATCAATGCATTGACTTCGCATACCTCTGCTGTGCGCCGTATTTGTACATAGTCGACTAGCAATGCGTTATCGTTATCTGAGCTGTAATCATTTAAAAGAATAATTGTTTAATAAATTCCTATTAGCCAAAAAAAAACTATATACATATATAAAATGTGCTCTCACCTTGGTGGCACAGCGCCGGTACCGCATGCAGCAGCAAAATTAAATATTATATCACTGCTGACCGATGGTATATTATGTATATCAGCCTTGCGAAAACCATTTTCCACTTCAATTTCTGTTACAATCATGGCATATAATTGTGTTTTAATATTAATATGTATCAAAACAAACTGGATTTGTTGCAAGAGTTCTTAAGTGGTTAAAAACGTGATATTTGTATAGAGATTTACTATAAATATTTAGGTGGCTAGGTAGCAAAATAGTTTAACCTTACACGTATGTGCTTAATTGTTTATTAAAACGCGTATTTATTTACTATATTCTTATTTATATGTTCAGTTGCACAAATATGATATAACTCGTTGTTTATTTGGTTTCTTAGTGCTGTGACAATAAATAGTTACTGACTACCTGTGCTGTGTATAGAATTGTCTCACTCGCACTTATGTATTTAATAAAGATTTTTTAAGCGTTGACAAGTGTATGAGAGAAAGAGAAAAAATATTGTTCTTTTTCACTTTCTGCCGTTATTGTTGAGCAAATTTAAATAAACGCGCTCTTTAATAAATTATTCTTTATTATTATTATATATATAAAAACAAGAAAAATTAATTATAAAAATTACATTTATGTTTGCCAGATATACTCAAACAAGCGCATATGGAAAAGGGACACATACGACATGGCAATATTGAAACACTGCCAAGATTTATACGCCACCTGCGTAATCTGCGCTGCTGCGATGGCGACGCAATAACGCTGGAGTGTCACGTCGAAGCAATGCCGGAGCCTTTTATAATTTGGGAGAAAGACGGACGCGTATTGTCCAGTGAAAAGGACGACTTTAAAATGTCATATGACGGCATCAAGGCAACTCTCTGCATACAGCGTGTATATCCTGAGGATGAGGGAGAGTATACGTGTGTTGCAAAGAATACACTTGGGCGCACACTGTCATCGGCTTGTATTATTGTTGATGTGCCGGAAGAGAAGGAAAATATGCTTAGCCGTCAATTGACAAGACCAACCGGTTTACTTTCTGCGCACTCTACGCCCCGCTCTACACCACGTTCAACGCCAAATCGAAGCTTTTCGCCCAGACGCCTATCATATCGTAGCAGCATCATTGATCTGGGTAGCAGTGAACGCCGTCGTAGCGATGCATGTCTAGCGATTACAGCACCAAAATTCTTGGCCATACCATATAATCGTGTCGTCGAGGAAGGTGACAGTGTACGTTTTCAGTGTGCAATTGGTGGAAATCCAGTGCCTTGGGCCACTTGGGATAAGGATGGACTGATAGTTACGCCAACAACGCGCATTTCGGTAAAAGAAGTGGATGATTTACGTTTCATCGAAATTGATGAGGTTACATTCGATGATGCTGGTCTGTATCGTATTACATTGGAGAATGACTATGGTCGCATTGAAGCCACAGCGCGCCTAGATGTGATTAGCAGCTCCCGCTATTCCAAATCACCTTCAGCACGTAGTGTACGTGCATCATCCTCGCGTCGTAATGCTTATCTACATCGACGCATAATGGGTCCTTCGACTGGTAAGACATGTCATGCAGACATTAGCTCACATATATTACTAATATATAAATTTTTTTTAGCAATTGGTGGCCGCATGGCGCTTGCTAGTGGCTTCCGAGGTTCATCAGTGCCATCCTGCAAATTCTATCACAATAATAACGAACTTCAGCCCAATGAACGTGTACAAATTGAAATCTACGACGACCAGGCTTTGCTTTTTATTGATAATGTCAGCGCAGCGGATGAGGGTGTTTATACTTGTATAATTTTTGGCGATCACGATCCCTTGATCAGCAGCATTTCAGTAAAATTCTATGACACAGAAGCAAGCGCTAGTGTTCAAAATCGAAAGCGCGCACGCATTGTGGAGCCACTGCCAGAGTTAACTAAATCTGTCGAAGGTGAAGTTATTGATCTTTGTTGTGCCATTGAGGTCACCGAATCATATCAGTACGTGTGGACACGCAATGGTGAAATTTTGCGTGACAGTGAAGAGTTCAAGTGAGTTGCAAGCGACGTTATATTTAAAAATTTTTTTTTTTCATTAAATATTTTGCATATCAATGACCCACATTCTTACGCTTTACGCGCTTTCAGCTACATTGATCATGGCAATGGAATACTGTGTCTGCGCATTAACGATGCATTTGATATAGACTCGGGACGCTATGCCTGCCATATTAGTACAAATCTAGAAGATTGGCAGGACTTTGATTGTTTCACCAGTGGTGAACTTTGTATAGCTGAGCGTGATCTTAATGAAACGGATGAGAGTTTACAGCTCTTCAAATCACCTTTGCCCGTGGTTTGTGCTACTGGCGAAGAAGCGTTGTTCTATGCGCGTGTTTACCCATGTGAAGCGGATTCGCAATGGTATCTAAATGGGAAACTCATTGTAAATGACTCATCGGAATTTGTGGTAAGTAAAAAAAAAATAGCTGCATGTGTCACAACAAATGAAACAAATAGACTAAGAGCTTTACCGGTTAAATTTGTATTGCGGCTGTAGTGCGTCTGAGGAAAAATTTTTTGAGTGTGAAACGTGCGTAAAAGACAAATAAACATTATTTGAGCGTTGTTGTCGTATGTCGAATCGAATGAAGTGGCACATACTTGGCCCTATTGTGTCATAATTGATTGCACAGTGGTTTGAGCAGTGAAATTTTAAAAGAATAAAACGTTTATCTATTTCAAAAATATCCAAGTCTCTTGAGACTACCTACAATCGGGAGATAAATCGATAAAGATGTATAGATATATAAAAATTCGATGAAGATTTATGTACTTTGTACATAGAGTCTGGAGTATGGACGGTTTTCTCTTTAAATGCGATATTAAACGATATTGCGCCACTGTGAATTGTTTATTTCCAAACAAAACAAGAAAGAAGGCAGATATCGAGTAGACACGACTACGAGATACCCTAAACCCATTCTGCAAAGGTATAAATTAAATTATAAAAGGCTAGTAAGGCCGTCCTGAAGCGCTATGCAGCTTCTAACATTTAACTTTGGCGCCTCTATCTTCGGTCTTACAGACGGATATTGACATATGTACATCAGCTTAGCTTTCAATGCTGTTCACTCATGTATGCCTCATTCTGCCTGTACAAACTGAATATACACTTTTGGCCTTTGACTATAGGGTATATAAAAATTCACGCCTTTCTCTTGCGTCATGTCGCTTGCAGCGAAGCCATCGGAGAAGATCTCAAGCCAAAAAAAAAAAACAATAAAAACAGACAACTCTCGATCAATTGAAATTCCACAGCACGTAAAATGAATGCAAAGCATCTCATTTTTTAGTGTTTAAAATGCCATCTCCGTTGCGTTGTTACCCTATATCGTCCCCTCTATTGCCTAATGTCAACGACGACGCCAGACAAAGCCGCTGGGCCAAACCAAAACAAAGCAATCGACAAGCGCGCGCATTCAGTTCCAGTTGACTAACAGACGCAACCAAACGTGTTTCAAATTCAATTAATGTCGCGTATCGCATAATTCTCTGTTCTCGGCGTGTAATAGAATCATAAACAATGCCTCAGGTGGGTGCGTTAGCGTGTATATTAATTCAGCGCCAGGCTGTAATAGAACCCCAACGCGAGTAAAGACAAATTAGGCTACATTAATCCGGTGCTTATTAATTTGACATACATCGAGGTGTATAGATAAAATTCCATTTATGATAAAAGCTAGAAGAGAAAAGAGAGAACTTGTTTCTTATACATTGGTATAGTTTTGATCAATTTTGGAGTTTATAAAATGTCAAAATTTTTTCATTTAAATTTAGAAAACTATTCGAATTTTACCATAAGCAATGAAAGGGCATAGGGAATATCAGTAGAACAAGTGTATGTGTGATCCGTGTATGAGTGTGTAAGCGCGAGAGCGTCTGAGAGAAAGTTAATGTAATGCAATTTTGCTCCAATTTCCATGATAGCGAGCCAGAAACGCTTTGCTTAATTAGAGCAATGACATTGTACACTCTTCTCAGTAAGATACCAGCTGTCGTTTAGTTAGCTTGCCGCGCCAGAAGCTCATCACGCTACACCCGGTGTCTTTGAGTTTTGCGGTTAAATTAATAATAATTTGCTGCGCACTGCAAATAAAAAAAACAGATTCGTTACGTTTATTTTTATTATTTTTTAATTTTTATTCTTTAATTGTTTACGCAGCTGGTTTTTGTCTTTTAAACAATACATTTTCAGCACTGTCCTATTTTGTTTGCCATTTGTATGCCTTAAAGAAAAATAATATTGAACATCTTTTTACAGTTGGAGTCATACGCAGAGAACGGCGTTCGATTGCTGCGCATGAAAAACGTTCAAATTGCGCAAAGTGGAGAAGTGCGCCTACAGATCAGACATCCCGCCAAGACTAATACGCCGGCGGTACGTAGTTATACAAGTCTTCTGGTATTGCCAACGAATAATCTAACACGCAACAACTATACCAATGAGACAAATCTTCAATTGTTACCGGCCGCAGTAGCGAATACAGCAAATTGCATTTTAACGCGTCCGGAGGACTGTATGGCGTTGATTGGTGGCAATGTTAAGTTAAGTGTGCGCTTCGAGCCATTCCCCGGCACCAAGGTCATCTGGTACAAAGCGGTATGTCTTTATTTTTTTGTGTTTGTTTTCCATTTTTAGACAAGCAACAAAATGTAGTTAGCTATTTGCCTGGGTGGTTTTGGGTGCTGGCATATTAAATGAAAAACAACTCTAGTGTGCCATAAATGGTAATTAAAATGACCCTTTATTGGGCGTATGACAATTTATAGTCTAAAGTGGGTTGCATATCACCAATGATGACGTCTAAATGGTTTGTTTCATTTTTCTTCTTCTTATAAATAAATGTAGATGCTACCTTAAGCGCTGCCATACAGCAGCAGCAGCAGCGGCAGCAAAAGTTAATTACCCAAATTGGGCAAAGATTTAAGAAGGATTAACACAGCGTCATGCGGTAACATATCCATAAAAGGTAAACATCAAATCGTTTTATGATGCGACACGGCTCATATCTAAAGCATGTTATCGCTATAATCTGCTTAGATTGCCGTTTGACGCCGTAGTTTGCTGATGCTGTTGCTCTGTTGCTGCTGCACCCTAGGCTAGCTAGCTGTATGTCACCTAGGCATTGTGTCACGATCAGTTTGCGGTATTGACGTGTATGAGTGACTACGTAATTGTTTCAAACCGCAAAAAAAAAAAAAAAAAAAAAAAAAGCGTACATACATATTGTACACATAGTCGCACATGAAGGTTGCCAAAGTCGGGGTCTTTGCTTTATTTTATCTATTTATAAATGTTTTTTCATAAATATTTAAATTGTTATAATATTTCTTCTTCTTTCAGTGTCGCCCCATTGTTGAAGGACCCAATATAACCATACGCACTACAACGAATCAATCAACTTTATATATCAATAATATTTCGGCAGATGAAAGTGGCAAATATACCGTAGAAGTCATGAATGAATTACATAGCGAAGCAGCAGCTGCCTCAGTGGCTGTAGAAGGTCCACCGGAGCCGCCAAGTGGACAGCCGAGTGTATCACTTGGTCCAGATCGTATAGCGATTGCTTGGTGTGGACCACCCTATGATGGTGGCTGCATGTTGACAGGATTTATGTAAGTATTTATTATCTTGCTTGAAATATTAAAAAAATAATTTTTGTTGTTTTTTTTTTTTTTCGCTACAGCATTGAGATGCAACAAACTGCCGCGCATGATAATAACAATAAATCGGATTGTGATAATGCATGGCAAGAAGTTGCAACGGTTGTCGATTCTTTGGCTTATACGGTTAAGAATTTACAATTAAATACATTGTACAGATTTCGTGTACGTGCTGAGAACATACATGGACGCAGTGCACCAAGTCAGGCCAGTGAATTTGTACAAATATGCCCGCGTGAAACTTCAACAACAGGTTTTTATTAAAAACAATAAAAACAAAAATGTTTTCCAATTTATGCGCTTTCTTTTACAGATTTTAGTCATCCGATTAGTGTACAAGCTGGTGGTGACTTTAAAACACGTTTTGAAATTATCGATGAATTGGGCAAGGGTCGTTTTGGCGTTGTCTATAAGGTGCAAGAGAAATCTGAACCAAAGCAGTTACTTGCTGCTAAGATTATAAAATGCATTAAATCACGCGATAAACAAAAAGTGCTTGAGGAGATTTCTATTATGCGTTCATTGCAGCATCCGAAACTATTGCAGCTGGCTGCTTCATTTGAGGGTGCACGCGAAATTGTTATGGTTATGGAATAGTAAGCATATGATATATATTTTTTAAAATTATTTATTTAATTAATTAATTTCTTTTAAAGCATAACTGGTGGCGAGCTATTTGAGCGCGTTGTTGCCGATGATTTTACACTGACTGAACGAGATTGCATATTATTTTTGCGTCAAGTCTGCGAAGGTGTTGCTTATATGCACAGCCAGAGTATAGTGCATTTAGATTTAAAGCCAGAAAATATTATGTGCCATACGCGAACCAGTCATCAAATTAAGATTATTGATTTTGGTCTAGCGCAACGTCTTGATTCAAAGTCACCAGTGCGTGTGCTTTTGGAACGCCTGAATTTATACCGCCGGAGATAATTAGCTATGAACCGATATGCTTTAACTCAGATATGTGGAGTGTCGGTGTTATCTGTTATGTGCTGTAAGTATAAGTTATGCCTTTGGGACTTAGAGCTTATTTTTTAACTAAATTGTTTAATTTTTTTTTTTTTTTTAAACAGACTCTCTGGTCTTTCGCCGTTTATGGGAGACTCAGATGTGGAGACTTTTGCGAATATAACACGCGCAGATTATGATTTTGATGATGAAGCATTTGATTGCGTGTAAGTAATTTGTTGTAAATAATTAAAAACAATTGTTGATTGCATTTTAACACCTGCAGTTCACAGGAGGCCAAAGATTTTATATCCAATTTGCTTGTCTATCGTAAAGAAAACCGCTGGACTGCTAAACAATGTCTCGAATCAAAGTGGCTGTCGCAGGATTTGGATGATAATCTTAGTAAAAATAAAATTTGTACTGATAAACTAAAGAAATTCATCATAAGACGCAAGTGGCAGGTGAGTTATTTGCACGTTGCATATTTTATTTTGTTTTTCTTTTGTTAATTTAACTAACTCAAATTTGCCTTGTTTATAATTATTAATTAAACGCTTGCTTGCGCTTATTTAACAACAATTGCTGCCCATAGAAAACTGGTAATGCAATTAGAGCTTTAGGACGCATGGCTACCTTATCTGCTTCACGACGCAATTCGGCTATTTCTACGGGCGCTTCGCTGCCGAGTAGTCCACGTCCATCGATATCGGGCATATCTATGTTTAATCCGAATATTACGGCACAAATGAGTTCTTTGCATGAGGAGGAAGATGATTTTAGCGTAGAATTGCCACACGTTGAACCACACAAACGCATACAGCGTACATTCCGGCTACGTGATAAATCACAATGCAGTGAACGCAGTGATTCTGGTTATAGTGAATGCTCCAATTGCAGCGCCACTGGCATCGGTGGTAGTTGTACATGTCATTGTGCGCGTGAATTTGATAAAAATGGCATAGAAACAACAACAACGACAACAGCACATGAAACATTACTTTCAGTGGCTGTGCCGCATAATTTACTTAAATCAAAATTAGAAGAAATTGCTAAACAGGCACAAAGTAATAACGAAGCGACTAAAATTGATGCAACGCCAGCAGAAGCAGCAGCTAAATACGATGCCAATCAAAACGAACTTTTGCCGCTGACATCGAGCAAAGAATGTAATACGTCAACTACGACAGCAATTACAGCAATTGTACTAGAAGTACCCGATAAAGTAACAACAAACAGCAAAACGGAAAACATAATGGCATCGGACTTTACAAATACCATTAAAATGCGTAAGAAATCACTGGAAAATAGTGCCGCACGTGATAAACCGAAGCAACATGCAAAACAACCGATATGCGAAACAACTGGTAAAGTATCGCTGCTTAAGGATAAATTTAATCAACAGAATGTTTGTAGTCTAACGGCTGCAGCTTCGCCAGCTTATAGGCCAAAATTGCTTGCAAACAAAGCCGCAGCGAACGCGGAATGCAAGTTTATTGCCAACAGTAAACCCAGCAAATGCAGTAGTTACGGACATTTGGCCGGCCTAAACAAATGTAATGTTTTGCATGCTTTATAAATTTAAATTAAGAATTATATACTAATTTCGAGTTTATACTTTCCCAAATAGCTTATGGAGCTGCGTCAGCTACAACTACAACAACAACAACAACTCCAGCAGCAACTACAACTTCCAGCAGCAGCAACACTAAACCCATACAAACCCGATCCATGCCCAGTTCACCGCTACCGCAGCGTGCCGCTAGCCGGCTAAGTACACGCGTACGCGAAGCTACAGAACGTTTAGCGCAGCAACATACAATAAGCACCAATGCCAGACGACAGCAACATGAATCGCGTAGATTGGCAAATACTGGTGGCGGCAGCATTATTAGATCGTCCAGTGAAACGAAACATATCATATCGTAGAATTATTTTTCATTTTTACGAAAACAAAGAAAAATTTGCTAAATCGCGCAAAAAAAAAAAAAAAAAACAGAAAAAGAAAAAAAAAAAGGAAACCCCAGAAATTCAAAAATTGATAAATTATACGAACGCTCGAATATACTTACACATACAAACATATTTGAAAATGGAATTCAATTTTATAGAAGCTGTTTAAGCATGTTCTACACATTTATTATTTTTATTTAAAGAAGATTTTATTTATTTTTTTTTTTTTAAATAAATTAATGTTAAGACAAAAAAATTAAATCGAAATCCTTGCAGCTTCTTGCGTGTACACCCTTCACATATGTATTGTATGTTTGTACTTAGTCTATAGATGAAACTTATTTAAATTAATTATTTTTTTATGTACACGTTACGAACTAATGAGCTAAACCTATTTGTATATCCTATTTATCTATGCTACATTTGTATTTATATATTTAATTGGTTGAGTTATTGCTAAGAATTTTTTGTTGTTGTTTTTTTATCGCCTAAATACACACACATACACACTTTTATATATATGTATGTATATATATAATTATAACCAAGGCTGTAAACTGATTCAGCTTTAAGGCAACGATTGATTTATTAGGGTGACCATATTTATATAATTTAAATTTGAAATTCGTTTTCTTATATGAAAAAAAAAAACCGTTTAAAATTTTGTTTCAGCAGTAAAAAAACTTATGCAGTTCAAATTAAAAAAGTTATACTTGGTCACCCTACGCTGAACCTCTTGTGAACCTGTTTGCAGCCTTATTTATAAGAAATATAAATATTTTTACTATGCCTAAAAAAAATTTTAATGTTAATAGTTAAGTGCAAATCCATTCAGCAGTGCCATTGCTGTATTCTGTTTCTACTGTTTCGTTTCGCGGTTTAAAACGTACCCAAAGACCACCGGAAGCACGCAACGTAATGCGAAAAACTACTTCACATGTTGTTTTGCCAGGAACTGGTAGCAATTCAAAAGTGCGTAATAAACGCGAAACAATTGTCTTCATTTCCATAATGGCAAAACGATTGCCAATGCAATAACGTGGTCCGGCACTAAATGGTAAATAGGCGTACGGATGGCGATGTTCAATATTTTCGGGCGCAAAACGTTCCGGTTTGAATTTCTCTGGTTCCGGATAAATATACGACAAACGATGTGTTGCATAGGGACAAACGAAAACATTACTGCCCGCTGGTAGTGTATATTTACCCAGACGCACATCTTCGCCCAGTTTGCGTGCAATAAGTGGTACACTTGGATACAAACGCATTGCTTCCTTAATGCACATTTCCAGATAGCGCATTTCACGTAAATCGCAGATAGTAGGCGCACGATTACTATCGCCGAAAATTTCTTGCAGCTCCTCGTGACACCTCTGTTGGCAGTGTGCATTTTGTGCCAACAGAAATATAGTAAATGCCACTGCAGTGCCCACAGAATCCTGACCAGCAAGCATAAATGTGCATGCCTCATCAACAATATCGTCTTCGGTAAAATCTGGATTACTATCCGAAATTTCAATGAGATAATCGAGCAGACATTTGCGTTCGTTTTCCTTGTGCTTCTTGTTGTCATTTTCATCGTTATTGGCCATAATTTCACGGCGTCTCCTAATCATTTGACGCGTAAAATCATTAAGACTTTTCTTCTGATTAATTTCATCGCTGGCAAGTTTGGTCAAATGATAAATGCTATCCAGCAGCAACCAGGGCTGCGTAAAACGTTGCGGTATCACAACTTTACCCTTGCGAAATGGTGAATCCAACATATCGGAAAGATTTTTACGCTTTATAGGCACACCCAGCACGGCTTCTGTAAGTAAAAAAAAAGAGTGTTTTTTTCTTTTTAAATTTTTCATAGTTTTAAATAAATAAATAAACGCACCATTTAGTATATTGATGACACAATTATTAACATATTCCACAATATTTAGCTCCTTTTCACCAACGACAGCATTAAAATGCTCATTCAACGATTGCGATGCATCGACAAATGTGCCCACAAATTTATCCAAGAGACTCAAATGAAATGCTGGCTGTATAAGTCTACGATGTGTGCTCCATTTGATGCCGCTGCTCGTAATCAGGCCGTTGCCAAGAAAATTATGCATAAAACGATAAATGAAAACTTTATTTGTATGCTTTGCCGACGATAAGATTATCTGCAGATCTTCCGGTTGTAGCACTGCAAAATATGGAAAGAAAAGTACCCAGACACGCACCAAAGAACCATAAAGATCAAAGGCGCTTGCCACACGTTTACGCAAAACTAGAAGAAAATGTTTTATTATTATTTTTTTTTTTTTATAATAGACAAAAATATTTTACGCACAATCGCGCTCCTTGATTAGCAAACAATTGCCCAGAAATGGTACTATTGGTGGTCCAGATAGTTTAAGCGATAGCATTACACATTTCAGATAGCTCCAAAATGTATAAATGCTAAGCGTAAGCAATATTAACACTAGAGCACTCCATAGTTCTGATTTAGAGGCGCGTTCAAACTGAAAAAATAGAGTTGCAAATTTTAGTGAATTCAAAAAAATTTAAAATATTTAAAAAAATGTTCTGTGTTGAAGTATACAAATTTTTGCGTCTGAAAGTCTTTGGAAATCTAACGTACTCGTATATGAAATGTCAGCAAATATAGCAGCATTGATAACTGAATGTATCGATATTTTAAAAAGTATCGATTCTTTACTTGCATATAACACCACTATGTATCGTTAGTTTGCGTATTCGAGTAAATATTTCTCTTTCGATAATATCGATACTTAACCAAGATGGGCACCGATACTAAAAGTACTGTAGTATCGATAGATCAATGTATATCGAGTATCGTCATTCGCGTATAGTCATTTGTTTCCACAAATATAAATAGCAGCACTTGTTCTATTATTGACTTTTTTTTTCCATATTAAATAAACTAATATGAAATTTTTTTACACTTTTGCTTTTCAGTAATACAAAAATATTTATTTAACCCGTGCAACTTGAACGTAAACATATTTAAAAATGTAGTAGTTAGCTATTATTGTTTTTTATTTGTCTAATGCATGCCAAGCTCTTTCAATTGAGCATGCATTTATAGTATAGAATTCCTAGGGCACATTAAGCCTAGTATTGATTCTAATTTTTTTTTTTTTTTTAAATATTTAACGTAAACGTAATGCGGCTAAACAAACAAAAACAATCTCTACCTTGAGTGTTGTTTTGTGAAAGACTAAAATTATTATAAGAGGATACACACGCTACTGAATTTTGGTGGAGCACAATCGAAAGCTGCTGCATGATTGAAGGCGCAAATTGCTTGAGACAATAACAACAACAACAACCACAACAATAACACTGCGTATACGTAATAAAACTGAGTGAAGTGCACAAGTTGCACTTTTTGTAAAAATGTTTATCTTTAAATAAAAAAATTTAAATAAATAAATAAATAAAAACTGACCTATTTTCGTTGCAATAATTTAAACAGGATAAACACAAAAGTTTACGTTTTAAAAAAGTTTTTGGCATTAATCAAAATTTTGACAGTTCCAAAACGAAAAAAAAAAAAAAATATTTTTACTTGCAGCTTTTCACTTTTTTTTCGCTATTGTCAACAGCTAAAAAAAATATAAACCACCTTGATGTGCACTAAATGATGACAAATGATGTTTGTATCTCCGATCTACCCACGTTGTCGTCGGGTATTATTATTATTTTTTTTTTAAAAATATTTTGTGAGAATAAAAGCGAAAACAATAAAATTTTGACAAATTGACACAAAACAGTTGTAAATGAAATGAAATTTAATAACAGCACACAGCGTTATGACAACGACAGATCATAAGTTTTTTAATACACTTCGTAAGGGCTTATGATGTATTTTATTTAATATTTGTAATTTTTTTTGAGATCTTTATAATTACGAACGGACAGACAAATGCAATTATTGCAGGTGTATAATTATTTCGTCTTAGTTTGCTAATATAATTCAAACATACTAAAATTTATTCTATAGCCATCGTAGAACGCTAGAGTGAGATAAATATATATTTTTTAACCACAGTTTACTTTAATACTTAAGAAAACTGACCAAAACATATTTTCTGTACTCTTTTCACCACAGTTTAATTTCATACTAAACAAGAAACTCACCAAAATATGACAGCAAAATAAAAGAGAGAAATGTTGAATACTACGAACCTGTCAAGTTGCACTAATCAAGCTGTTCTTTTGTTGTATGTATTATCTTCGTATTCAAATCATATTATTCATTATATGTAAACAATTTTTAACCGCAAATTTAGAGTCATTATATATATTTATGATGTCATAAAACAAGTCATTTGTACTCTCACAAATTTACACAAAATGTATAAATTTTCACACTTTTTATTTATTTATTTATTTTTTTTTTTTTAATTAAGGTACTACTTAAATTCTTGTTATCAACAATTAAAAAAGACGACGCCGCCAGTTTCTCATTCATTCTGATCTTTCTAAATAATCAATCAACCACAAAATTGTAAATTGAAATGTAAACAGTGCAAAATTTAATGAAATTTAACGAAAAAAAATGTTTACATCTTATAACTTATTTCCAGAGAATTTAAAAATAGCGTAGGTGTTGGGATTTTGTTATTGTTTTTAATATTAAAATTAATCTTTTTCCGACTTCAAAGTTTTGAAGTAGCTACATGTGAGATAAAAGATACTTTCAAAATATGCAAAGTATCTGCGCTAAGAAATAAATAATGCCAAATGTCTGAAACGGCATTTAGAATTATTCTGTATCTTTAAGCCATACTTTTTAAACAAATATAAACCCAAATGCTATGGTACCACGTGCCAACGTCAGTTAGAATTATTAAATTGTAAACAATATGCTTAAGCAATTCGTGTGTAATTAGGAACTTTCAAGGGAATGTGCTAACAAGTACAACAACCCGGAGCAATATTTCGCAATACATAAAAAGAAAAAGCTTATAGATACAAAGTATGTATCTATTAAACTGAATATTAAAAAAAAAAAAAAAAAAAAACAAACTTAAATCAGTTACTAGTCAAGCGTTTATTTGCACGTTACTAGCCATTGTATCGTTATCATTATATTGTATATAGCATATATATTATATGATGTTATATACAGACATATACATAAACTATAGTAATGCGTAGATACATATATTTTATATAGATATTGTATCTACAAATACAAATAAATATAAAGTTATGCCGCTTGCATTTGCTACATTTGCTTCCGCTCCTTTTTTGTGCTTTTAAAGCTACTCTTCATCGTCGTCGTTGTTGTTGTTGTAATAATTTTTTTTTCTTTTTTCATTAAATGTGCAGAATTTACAGTCGAAATTTTGTGTAGCTAATATGTACCTAAGTAATTCGCACCTCTTTACTAATAAATATACATGATTATGTTTTTTTTCTTCTTCTTCTTCTTTCATTTTTTCTTATTAATTTTATAAATTATCATAAACGATCTTTGAATGAATTTATGTGTGTATGTATGTGTGTATATACTTGTATGTTTATTTGTATTTGTGCTATGTTTGCGGAACGTTAAAAATATCTTAAAGAAAATACTACTGTATCTATACCTACAAGTATTGTGTAGATACTTTGATATTGAAATCAAAAGTGATTATTTAATAGAAAATAAAATTGTATTGCATAATTGTTCTATTAAAAATTTTGTTGAGAGATTTGTTTTGGAGTCGTTTAAAAAATAATATTTTTTTTTAGCGTAATATAGCTCGACATATGGTGCAATGGCATAGAATAGATACATTTTTTAATGCGTTCGAGCTGATAAATTAAATTATTTAAAATAGATAATACATAAACTCTTAATGCAGTATAATATGTACATTTATTAGAACCAAAAATATTATAAAAATATTTATTGTTAGAAAATTTTGAATCAAGCGTGAAAATCATACAAAAATTTTTATTAAAATTTTAATAATTTAGCTAAATTAAAATGATTATTTATGGAGGAAATGAAAATGAATACGTTATCTATTTTAACACATCACGTCGAAAATTATTTTACTAAATGTTTCATGTCTGTCTGTCCATTTAGACCCCCAAAACATCAAGAAAAAAACATCTAAAGACGCGTAAATTTCCTTAAAGCAATTCGAGGAATGTACTTTAAGAAGTCTATCAAATAGTATTCTCAATATTAACATTGCTATGATTTCTCCAACAATTATATTTTTTTTTACTATACAATCCATCGTAAATCCATCGGAATCCACAGAAAGAAATTTTCAACTAATAAAAGCACTCTCAACAACAAATAAATAAATTTATCTAAAACAAGGAAAAACGTTAACTTCGATGGAACCGAAGCTGAAATACCCGTTACACAACGCTTTTAATAGTTTATGTGTTCACCAGGTACTTAGTTTAAATTTCACGATGAATTTGGTCAAAATTTGTATGAAGGCTTTATGTTATTTTATTAGCCCAATCCTTACCACATCGATAGTGTTTACTTAGGCGGACATTGGAATTGATTTTACCAAATTTTAATTGGATTCATTTAGAAATAATATATGTTTTCATACAAAACTCGAAAATGGGCAGAGAGTTTGTATGGATGCTTTACCTAAAAATGGGCGTGGCGCCTTAGATTTGACATTGGATGACATAAGAAGTGTTTTTACCCTATTTGGAGTGAATATGTTCATAATGAATACGTATTTTCATACAAAAATTTGAAAAAAATGGTAAGTTTTTATGGGGCTATATCTGAAAATGGGCGTGGCAACATTCTTTCATATTGGATGCCATTAAGTATTTTACCCCATATTGTAGTAAAAGCATTCATAAATAATAACTATTTTTATACAAAAATTAAAAAAGTAGTAAGTTTGTATGGGGGCTATATCTAAAAATGGGCGTGGCACCTTGGTTCTAACATACAAACTAACTAGGAGCACAAAAAGCTTAAGTTTCAAATTTCAGGTCAATATCTTTAAAACTTTCCGAGTAAAACGCATCGCAACAGACAGACAGACGGACAAACGGACAAGCAGACGGACATGGCTAAATCGATTCGTCTCATCGAGCTGATCAATAATTTATATACTTTATGGGGTCTCCGTTGCCTCCTTCAATGCGTTGCAAACTTTCGGACAAACTGAATATACCCGTTTACACTATGTGTAACGGTTATAAAAAGATTTAAATTTTTTTCACTTTTATTATTATTATTTTTTTTTTTTATTTTAATTTTTTATTCAAAGACATTCTCAAGTTCTTGAACACATTACAAAACAGTTTTTTTCTTTTAAATATATAGTTCCATTAATTTACAATATGTAGCTTAATTTTAATCACATAATCACTCACCAATCTTTGAACAATCATATTCACAGATTTTGATTTACAATTATATTTTTTTATATGCTTCAATATTCACAGTCACAGTTTAATTTACTTTTGCACTTAAGTGTTTTTTTTTTATTTTTTTAATGTTGATCCTTTGACCAAAAAAATCCATTTGCATATCCGTTAGAAAACTCAAAATTTTTTACGCGTACACCTAAGCCGAAAGTTAAATTTCAAATGCTGGGATTCGATGCTGTCGACGTCTATTTATAATCGAGTAAGTAAGTTAAGCGATTTTGATTTGAGACTTTAAGTACAAACGACAAAAGGTGCGAGTATGGAGTGCTAGTATGTATGTGTGTATGTACGTATGCATGTAGGTATAAGTGTGCGTATACGTGCGACATTGTTGAGATATGTACTACGCATTGGTGAGGTGATAGAGAGGGCGTGGTGGTTGTGACTTAAACTTAGGGAGTAGCGTAGCAGCATCCCAATTTTTATGTATCTTTTGCGAACTCGTGCGCGCAAAATTTATTGTATGTATTAGATTGAAAATACATTTAAAATTAATAAATACAAAGATACTTTTGCATTGAGAGGAAGTAATTAATTCGAAATTTCTTAAAGGTTAAAATAGTGTCAAGATTATGCTAATAAAATTTCAAAAACCCATTAAATTTTAAAATTGTGATTAGTTTTTATTGCATTAGCTAATTTATGCAACTATTAACGTATTTGGTAAACAACTTGAGCCCTGCGAAAAGTATCATTCATCCGTAAAGCTGATTGCTCTTGAATGCACTTGAGTTTTCAGTCACTAATGGATAATGCATTTTTTTTTTTATTTCAATATTTGGCGGCATTAATTGATCAAAAGTTGCATAGGCTTAAAATTTAACTAATTCACAAATTCGCGAGACTATGTCTGGGAAACTCGTGGCACTTGTCAAAGTTCAACGCATCTGTTCACGTGTTATAGCTAACTGAAATACATAGTGCCTCTCTCTACTTTGGTAGCTGTCCTCCCATTGAAGTACAATAATGATTGCGCGCGTCTCTATATATTTTGTAAATATTTACATGTTAATAAATTCAATAAGCAAGTGTGAATACGTTTTGTATAATTTTACTAAAAAAAAAAAAAAAAAAAAAAATTTTAGCTAAATGAAAAAAAGTATGTTTTGTATCTTACTTTTTTGTGTTTGTATCTTACTTTTTTTGTGTTTATTAATGATTTTCGGTTTAAGAATCTTCTAAGAAAATATCACTTTTATTTTTATTGTTTGCATCATTATTGGGCGACGCGTGCAAGAAACGCTTAGAACAAATTTTAAATCTTACCTAGTGTGTGCAATTTTTTAATAGTTTTTAGGACAGAGTTTAAAGACAGAGTGAATCTATTTCGGCGTGTTTTGGAACTAGAGATACTTACGAATATATGTATGGCTATACGAAAGGGACTATTTGCCTTGCGGGTTGGAAAACGTTGGCAAGGTCTATTTTACGGGAGGGACTATAAAGGGGACAAATAGATATTCATCAATAAATGAATATTTAAAAAAACAAAATATGCGATACTTTTTACCCCCGTACATCTATTTCATGTGGGATTATTCTTTTGACCACGTTTTGGTCAAGATCCTAAGAAAATCTACAAGGAATTTGAAATATTTTTAGGTACAATTTATACGTATAACTAATAAGTTTTGCGGTGTACCATCATATAATGTTCAAATTTTTTTGAGATCGGAGAGTTATAAAATTTAAAGAGTTTTTATAAGAAAATCTTTTAGGTATGAGTAGTAAGGGACTGTATGTTCTGGCTCACGTGCCATATGTTCTGGAGTGTGTATTGTATTTTTTGTCTTATAGATGGCGCTAAAGTTTGTTCATGTTTTTGATTTATAGATTTTATTTATTTAAAAAATATCTGATCAAGCGATTACTAATGCTAGAGAAAAGTTTTTGGACTTGTTTAGCATCGAAAGCTGCGTTGATATAGCTATGTCCGTCTGTCCACCGGTCCGTTGTAATCGGAGAATTCTTCTTTGGTATCCAGACTCAACTTCAGTTTAAATTTGAGTTGTCTAGCTCATCAATAACGCGAAAATTTTTTAAATTAAATAAATTAAATTTAAATTCAAGCAAACAGCTGTGTACAAGTTATTTTTGTAAACGGAATTAAATTCTTTTCGTAAAATTGATCATACTATGTGTATATATAGTACATATATTTAAATAAAAATTAATTATTATTTTGTTTAATTTGCAAAATTAGTTTCCTTGTTTCAAACATTAAATAGCACCTATAGCGAATGTAATTATTAAATATACACATTAGTTCAAAGCTTATACTTATGTTCACACATATAAAAGTCAGTATTAGGTCAGGGAGATATGTACGTGCCTTTGCCTATCTTTGTATCTTTTAATATAATCTATATTTATATTAAATCGTACAATGTATTTTTAACGTTAAATTTAAAGCACGTGATCATAAAAAATAAATAATTATATAGCTTCAAAATTGGCACAATTTGAAATTATAAAAAAAACAGCAGTACTATCTTTAAGATTTTTTACTTCATTTACGAAGCCTTTTTGTGTTAAGAGGAAAACTCTAATAAAGAACTCTATTAATGGATCACACTTTATAAAAAAAAGAAGTAAAAAAAAAACATATAATTGTAATTCCCATTTTAGGCGTATTAAGCAGAGAAGAGCTTACTTACTTAATTTTTTTCTTTTAACTGCAAAGTAAAGATACATTAAAGCTTACTAAATGAGATACATTGGTGCTTGTATATGCTAAGCTGAGCTTTGTGAAACTTGGAGCTTAACTTAAAAAAAAATTCAATCTTTAGTTCGTCAATCTGTCTGTCTAAAGCGGTGCATTGAAGCAAACAGTTTTTTTTCCGATTGTTACGCTCATTGAGCTGCATTAGAGACTTGTCTAACATTAATTTCTTTTGTTGAGTATTGAAAATTTCTCATTTTAGCTGGAGTTTTATAGATATTGCATTTTTATTTGCTTGTGATCATCTCGAAGAAATTTAGTTCTTAAATTAGAGGTGCGCAAATAATCGATATCAAATCGATATTTTTAAATAGAAGTACAGCTATCGATATATTTCCAGTTGCACTCATTAATGAAACTTTTTCGATAATTTATGGCTATATACGAGCGATTGCATATTTGATTTTGATTTTTCATTCGTTGGATTGTTTTATTCTATAAGTTGAAGCGTTGCACTTAACAAAAAAATATAACAGTTAATTTTATTATATTTATGTGAATGTAGATTTATTTGTACAATATTGCAGTAAATAATAAGATACCAAATATTCAATGAAATTGATGATAAAAATATTAAAATACATGAAAAAAAAAAAAAAAATTAAAATAATAATTATAACAAATAATACCAAAATCTGAATTATATATATTTTTTTACAGATTTGTGTAACCAGACTATTAAATCATATAAGATACAACAACACAAAGAAGCAAAAAGCTAACGAAAAATCGATAGTATCGATATTATTTATATTATTTATATTTATAAGTATCAAAGTATTTTTGCCAGCTCTTTTAACAATGTTCCTTGCTTGTATGAGATGCAATATCTTTATTATTGTATTTTATAATTTTCACTAAATGTTTTCAAGGGACCATTCCAAATTGTACAGAGACTTTGATTCCATTAGAAAATATTTCCATTGCCATGCATTTCTTTAATGTTTCACAACGCCTATGTTGGCCGATTCTATGCTATAGCGTACAAGTTCCACTAAACCAAGTTTTAGGCTGATCCAATAAATCAAGCCACAGCAGATTAAAAATTTACAACTGCGATCGAGTACATAGAGACTGTAAAAAAAAATAAAGAGTATAATTTATAGTTTATATACCATAAATGGGCAAGCTTTCGTTAGCTTTACAATTTCAGTTGAATGCGTGCTTTTGGTAGCGAAGTCATTGGTTCTTTCATGACATATTGACGTCCTCCGAGTATGCTTTGACGCATATATTCATAATCATCAACATCTTCGGTATCGATTTTGAAACTGAAAATATAATATTTAAAATAAATATTTTTTTATTTCGAAATGTCAGTAGTGTGCAACTTTTCAATTTATATAACACGCATGTGCGTGAGTCAATAAACTGTGTGCGCACTGCTTTCAACTTACATTTTTCTATCGGTTGATGTCAATTCATTATAGACTTCTTGAAAATGTAACGACTTAAAATCCCAGGCGCGTGTTGTAAAGAACTGTAGCACCTCCAAACCTTGTGAAATGCGTGTCTGTACGCGTACCATGCTGCAAATAGTAAAAAAAAAAAAAATATGTAAATATTTTTAAATGTATTAAAAATTTTTCTTTTTATACGCACAAACGTCGCTGTCCGAAAATTAATAATAACAAATCAATCAGATACGCAGGCAGCCACATAAACATTATCGAACAAAATAAATGATACATTTTATTTGTTGTCATATTGCCATCCGGATACCAGAGTCCCATTTCAAATGGATATTTTATGCCAATTTCACGTCCAACATCCATAACCCATTTCCAGGTGCGTTTCTTATCCTCTGAGACGGTAATATTATAAACGGGTATCTGCGCAGACCTATTATAAAGCATTTTGGTTTTTATTAAATTAAAAGTTTCATTTTATGGGGCAACATAAAGTTACTTTTCCTTAAGCAGACTTTTATGATAGGGCAGCAAAATCAATCCATTGACCGCAATATCAACTGGAATCACTTCAGATCTAAGTTCTCCATTGCAAAGCATTGAACGTATAACGCCTTTGCCGGCGCCAATGAGCACACCAGTGGGACCGTTCATATTATCAACCCAGCCTGGTACTGGTTCAGCATAAGCCGGTGTTACTGTGGGCGGCATTTTTTATTATTATTCATTGAAAAAATATTTAACAAAATATTTATAGTAAAAAAACTCGAATCATGCTAATAAAAAAATCAAATAACTTGTAAAAAAAAAAAAAAAATTTTATTTTAAACCATTACAAAAAATTTGCTAATAAAATAAATTTAAAACTAAATAAAAATTTGTATATGCCTGCGCCCGCTTGAATTTCTTTTTAAAGTTTTTCTAGAATAAAGCCAAAATGCCAGTCCACTTGAGTAAATAGTAAAAGAAGAGACCAACAATGAGCGTTTTGCAGACTCTATCCACAACATATTGTCTGAAAATAATTAAAATTAATTTAAAATAAAATTTAAATTTTGAAAAAAAAATAAATTTTAGGGCCACTTTTTCGAACTTCAGTTAAACACAAAATATACGAAAAATGAAAAAGTGAACCAAAAAAAAAAAAATATTATTTCAAAAATACATTTTCATATGTAGACGCGCTTTGTTCAGATCTTCCAGCTTTTCTTTGAGTATAAACTGACGTGCACCCTTAGCACAGCTGATCATATATTCCTCTTCGGTTTCTTTGGGATCCATATTCATATTGAAACTGAAAATTTTTATAAAGGATTAACAAAACTAACAAAAATTTTATTTAACAAAAAAAAAATACATACATTGCCTTATCCTGTTCGTTAAGATTCTTCCATAGCGCTCCATAGTGCTCCGATTTAAAACACCATGGACTTAACGTAAAGAATTGTAGTACACCTAAGCCAATTGAGATCTTTTCTTGTACACGTAACATGCTAAAAAAAAAAAATTATAAAAAAAATGTTAATATAATTTTTTTTTCCAAAATATTTTCAGAACACTTACAAACGTTTCTGTCCCAATATAAGCATCAGAAAATCTAGAAAATATGCGGGCAACCAATGAAACATTGCAACATTAAATTTATGATATAATTGATTTGTGGTCACACATGGATCTGGATACCATAGACCCGCATTTAAAGGATATTCCTTATTGATGCGTTTACTCATTTCAATAATGTTGCCCATGGGTATTTTTTTATGATCAGCATTTGTTATATTATAGACAGGAACTTCGATTGGACGTTTAGCTTGTTTATTAAATTCGTATGGTATGACTATGAGTCCATTAATTGCATAATCCACTGGAATAACCTCGGCTTTATTTTTGCCATCGACAAGCACAGAACGTATAACACCTTTGCCGCAACCGATCATTAGACCCGTTGGTCCATTTAGATTATCGACCCAACCGGGTAGCGGTTCAAAGGCAGCAGGGGAGACTGTGAAGATTAAAGAAAAGTTAGATTTTGTTTTTCAAATTTAAAATTAAAAAAAAAGATACATACCAATAAAACCGCACATGAAACGAACAGTTGAGCATATGGTCGATGTTTTTATTGAATGAAATAACTTTATGTCGCCGTAGTTTAGTGTGTAAATGTGTTAATGTATTTGTGAATGTGTGGTATGTACTTGTGAATGTATGTATGTACTTGTGAGTGTTTAGTGTGAAGTTTTTCTTGTTTTTAGTGTACTCTAAATTTGTGCTGTTATGTTATGTGTAGCTTTGTGTCACTTATTTGTATCTTAATGTTTAGTTTGTTTTCTTTGATATGTAACCGATCAGTGGTGTGCACTATTTAAATTTTTTAGCGCCCATGTAACACCACTGATGGGGTAAGTGTTTTTGAAAAAAGTATTTTTGTGTTTTTGTATTTGTATTTGTTACAAACAATTAAATTTCACATTTCACTTTTTTTCTTTTTAAATCAAACCGTTTTATTTTTTATTTTTAAATAATTACACTTCTAATGTATTAAATTAAATTGTAATGCAACCTTTTTCCAGTTGCTGCACTTGAAAACATAATTTTTAAAAAAACCCTAAGCGACCCTAAGCATTGGCAAGTTTCTATAAAAAAAAGCAACGTTGCAGTAGTTCTCTCATTAAAAAATATATTTAAACTTTATACATATGTGCTGCTGCTTTAATTTAGACGCCTACTAAACGCCTAACAAAATTAAAGGTCCAGTAGCTAAGAAAGCCAACGATGATAGCTTTACAGCAACGATCAAGTAGATACATGCTGAAATATATAAATTTTTATATATTTTAAATGAACATATTTAACATAGATGATATTTTCACTGCGTTTACGTTTGCGCAAATAAACGGAATTGAGTTATCGAAACTGTTGCATCTCTATAATTCGATTTATCGTTTATTTGCCTAACGATTCTTATGCCGCATTTCCACTGAGCCGCGTTTTGTTATCGCGTTAACAATTTATCGAAAAACGCGGAACGGTGTTTCCATTGCGTTTTAGCGTTAGCGTTCGAGTTAAAACAGCTGATTTTGTTTGTTATGTAGTAAAAAAATTGTACAGGTTAAAAAACATTTTTTTTTTTTGAAATGAAGATTTTTAATATAACGAATGGATGTAGGTGTTGTTCCTTTAGTAACTGCTGTCCAATACGAGCATGATAAGGTAATCCGTCATTTGAATATATGCAGCTGAAGCTTTTATGTAAATGTTCATTTTTTGCGGTTACTTTGTCAGCTGTTTTCATAAGTATGCGCAACTTACGATTGCCAAATTATTCGAACCGATAAGAGAAATCGGTTTGAAATCGGTGTGAAATCGGTTTGAACGCGTGTTATCGAAAGTCGCGTTCAAAATTAACGCGACTTTTCCCATACCTAACTGCCTATCTTTTTGTATACGATTTAACGCGAGTTTGTCGAGTTTTTAACGCTAACGCGGAACGCGGCCTAATGAAACGCGGCCTTAAACGCTAACGCAACTGCAGTGAAAATGTTATCTTAAAATTTTCTTACAGCATCAGCTGACGTCGCGCACGCGGCAATGAGTCCGGTGATTCTTTCATTAAATATTGACGTCCACCTTGTACGCATGATTCGATATAATTTGGTATGGTTTCCTCTGGATCCATGTCCATGTTAAAACTACATATTTGTATATGTTGCATATTTGTTGCATATTATTTTCAATTTTTCAAATATACTCCAAATACCTACTTTTTCTTATCGATATCATTTAACATGGTCCACAATGATGCATACGCATTCGACTTAAAATCCCAAGCGCGCATTGTAAAAAATTGAAGCACTTCCAGACCCACTTGTACACGATTTTGTACGCGAATCATACTGCGAAAGTCCATTTTAAATTTCGGATACATACATATATTTTTTTCATTCAAAAATTACTGCACTTACAAACGTTTCTGTCCGAGCAGAAAGAGCACAAAATCAATTACATATGCCGGTATCCAATGGAAGAGCAAAACATTGATATTATGATGAAATTTATTTGTGGTTATACAACCATCCGGATACCAGAGTCCCGCCTCCATTGGATATTGATAACCGATTTTCTTGCTTAGTTCAATTACTTCACCCCATTGCATTTTACGATGATCTGCACAGGTAATATTATAGACAGGCACCTCAACGGGACTGTAAGTTGAAAGTTGCTATAGCAAAAAGAGAGTAGCTCTTGAATATGGTAATTATATTTTACTGCCTACCGCGGTTGATTGACAAACTGGTAGGGTATAACGCATAATCCATTGATGGCATAATCCACGGGTATAGCCTCCGATTTGTGACGCATATCGATAAGCATTGAACGTATAACGCCTTTGCCAGCGCCTACCATAAGTCCCGTTGGTCCATTGAGATTATCAACCCAGCCGGGTACAGGCTCATAGGCCGAAGGTGATACTGATAGTATGAGATTTTTTTTTTTGTTTTTTTTTTTTTTTTTTTTGCATAGTAACACTTAAGCTGTTTTTGGACATTTCATTAGCCGCAAGCATTTTAGTGGAATAAGCATTTGGCAGGGTTTTGCACGTAGCGCCATGGTAAAAACAAACAACAAAAAATGAAGTTCGAAAGAGACAAACCGTTTTACGGTTGTTGCTATATCTCTCTTACTTCAAGCGTTTAAGCTTTTTAGCCGGGATACACTTGGATTCGAGTAGCATCTGTTTTGGTTTTGGTTGTTGTTGTTGTGGTTGTAGTTTTTTCGCTGGTTTTTTGTATATATAAAATTTGTATGTATAAATTGTTTTAAAAATTGGTTTTGATAAGCGAGCAGGGTATGTTTTTTTTTTTTAATTTTATTTTTTATTTTTTTAATAAGCACATTGGTAATTATGTACAGAGACACTTGTTTAAAGCATTTTTGTATTTATTTAACAAACAAAAAATAAGCAATAAAATATTTTTAAATTTATAATATTCTAAAATATAACTATGTCCGTCCTTCTGCCTGTCTTTTCCACTTTTAAGCGTAGCTCACTATGAACGCGTATGCGTCCTCGATAAAAAAATCGATTCTCGATTGCTTAAATAATCGATAAGAGTATACAAATTATTGAAATCCCTTTGCAAATGGGCACTTGTCAGTTTAGAAGAGTCTAAGTTTTAAATATTGAAGCTCTATCTCTTAAAGTCTCCGAGATAATCGTGGCAGACGAACGGACATAGCTAGTTCGCCATCCAAAGCTGATCAAGAATATATATATTTTGTGTGGTCTATCTAGCCTCCTTCGGTTTAAGTCTACAATTTTCCAAAACTGACCAAAAATGAGTTGTCTCGAAAAAATAAGGAGATTTTCAAGACCTTTTTAGCGTTTAGCACTTAAGATCCCTTTGCAAATCTAATGTTCTAGAACTGCCTAAGCATGGAAAAACTATTCCCAATCAAAAAACTATTTTTTTTCGCTTTTACTCTAATTAAGCTTCCTGGTGGTTCCTACGTTAATATTGAGACAGCTTCCTTTGGCACAAGGCGCTTCTTTATTATTACTCAAGATTGTTTTATTGTAGTTTTTTTCGAAGACGTTTGTGGTAATTACTTCTTGACTAACTTTTGACTTATTAATTCAACTATAATTTTTTTTTTTTTTTAATTTTTTTTTAATAAAATAAATTAAATTTTTAAGTTACACAATTTTATTGTGACCCATTATTAGTCACTAACTCAATTCAATGTGTTTTTCTCCTACCAAAACGCAGTCAAATAAAATTACAAAAATAATAAAAAAAAAAAAAAAGCCATAAATATAGAAACTGAAAGTTGCAAATAATTTTCCGTTTCCACCAAGAAAAAAAGAAACAGAAACAAGAAAAATCAAATGCAATTTTTCAGCCTCAGAATTAGCCTCAGAGACACCTGCAAATGTTGCAATAAAGCAGCAAGCAGCGAGGAAATCTATTTGTGTACTGGAAAAACAAGCTGCAGCAGGAATATAATGGAAAAAAATAAATATAAAAAAAAAACACATAAACAACAAAAAAATATTGGAATTGTATAAATAAAGACAAACCTGGCCTTTGGCCAGTTAATGGGTTGCGTTTGCGCGAGATTAGTTTACACGATAGCACCAGCTGCTTTGACTTCTTAGCAACTTAAGCGATAATTAATTAAACAAAATAATATATAATAAAAATAGTAAAACAGTTAAAAAGAAAAAGCAACAAAAAAAAAAAAAAAAAAAAAAGTAATTAATCACATTAATCAAGCCTAAAGCACTTGCCACCATGAATAGCAAAGAGCATAAAAAAAAATAAAATATTTGGTTACATTTAAGCCACACAGCATTCAAAAAAATTTCATTCACTCAAACACACACACACACGCACACACAAACACACAGAAGCGAAATATATTTCGAGTAACAAGAAACTAGCTTATTAAGACTTACCAATACTCGGTCGAGCGATTATAACCGGCATTGTTTCGTAATGATCGCGCACCAACAGCTCGGCCAAACGTTTCGAATAGGTGTAGGTGTTTGGATGTGGTTTCAATAAATCCGGTGTAATTGCATCCAATGTCTTGACATCCATCCATTCGGCTAGGCGCATCAAATCCTCTGGCTTATGCGGAAATTCATAGACCTTTTCGTACATGACCTCTTGATCGCAGTTACAGAATGCCGTCGATAAATGCACAAACGCTTCGAGTTGTTTCATTTGCTTGGCAACGTTCAGAGCGCGCTGTGTACCGGTTAGATTCATATCGACCGCATCACGTAGATTACCTTCCAGTTTAAGTGTGGCAGCCATATGAAAAACTATGTTGGTATTATCCAATACGTGCTTCAGCGAATCACCAGTTAAACCGAGCGCTATGTAAGTAAGTTAGAGAGAGAGAGAGAGAGAGAGAAAAAAAACATGAAGAATTTGTGTAGAACATTATTGGATAAAAATAAGATGAAATACTTTAGGTATGCTATATACCCTTCATATGCATTACAATTCGTGCTAATGAATTTTCGTTATAGAAAAGTGATATACATTTTTTAAAGAGATTTCTGCAGAAAAGAAGCACTTTAAGTTTGAAAGAATGTAATCCATAAACCATGGCCATCTATAAACGAAAACCGGTATTTTTTAGTGCTTCTTTTGTATGTTTTCCTACTATCCCCAACATATTTTGGAAAAAAAAAAGTACAACAAGAAAAAACGTTAACTTCGGTAGCACCGAAGCTCAAATACCCGCCACACGAAACTTTAATCATTTTCTAAAAAAAAAGAAAAAAATGGAAGGTGAGTTTGTATGGGGTCTATATGTTATAGTGGCTCGATCCTTGTCATATCGGTAGTATATTTTTAGGATAACAGTAGAAGTGATTTTACACAGATTGGACTGAATATATCCATAATTAAGAACTATTTTCATACAAAATCTGAAAAATGGGCGCTTGGTTTGTATGGGGGCCATATCAAAAAATGGGCTTGGCACCTTTCTTCTGAAATTGGATGTCATTAAAGGGCTTTTACGCAATTTGTAGTAAATACATTTACAAATAATAACAATTTTAATACAAAAAGTCGAAAAAATGGTATGTTTGTATGGGGGCTATATCTAAAAATGGGCGTGGCATCTTTCTTCTGATATTGGATGGATGGATATTGGTAGAAGTGTTTTACCCGATTTGTAGTAAATACATTCATAAATAATAACTATTTTCATAGATAAAATAGAAAAAAATGATAAGTTTGTATGGGGGCTATATCTACAAATGGGCGTGGCACCTTGGTTCTGACATACAAACTGCCTAGGACACAAAAAGATTAAGTTTAAAGTTTCAGGTCAATATCTTTGAAACTTTCCGAAAAAACATTGCAACAGACAGACAGACGGACAGTCAGACGGACATGGCTTAATCGATTCGTCTCGTCGAGCTGATCAATAACATATATACTTTATGGGGTCTCCGATGCCTCCTTTGATGCGTTACAAATTTTCCGACAAACTGATAATACCCTTCACACTATGTGTGGCGGGTAATAAAAATGGTCAAAAAAAGCAGTTGCAAAACGGAAAAGAGCCGAAAGAGCAGCCGAAACGCACGTACCACAAAGTATTCGCTTGTTAAGCCGAAAAAATGAAATACTTTATTTTTTGTACAGCATACGAAGGGTATAAATCAATGATTTTTTTGAATAGATAAGAAAATGTACTCACATTCAAAGGTAACATCGCCTTGATAAATTGTAACCTTCTTAAGCACTTCAGGTCGTTCCTCTCTGATGCGTTGAAAGATCTGTTAAAAAAAAAAAAAAATTTGAGAAGATTAAATTAATTAAAAAATATAATTTACATATTAAATATTTTCATTTGAGACTTTACACACCGGTAACTTAAACATTTCCTCAAGACGTATCTCCGGTGTTTTGCCACGCTTTGGGCGCACAATAATGATGACCTCCTTTAGTGAGTGACATGAGTAAAGTAACTTTTCGAGCAGCACTTTACCCATGAAACCCGAAGCGCCAGTGATGAACACTGTTTTGCCTTTATAATATTCCTGTACAGGTGATAGATCCGACATGATTGCAATGTTTTCTTGTTTGTTTTTGCTGCTGCAAAAAAAAAAAAAAAAAAAAAAAAATTATTGAAAATTATGTTGTGTAAATTTAAAAACGAATTATTTAATTATTTTCTCAATCATAAATTTTTGAGCAGAAACTGGCTGGAAACCAGCAAGCAGGCATTCGTGCAAACGAATCAATTTTGATGACGAAATTTTTTTTAACATTTTTATTTTTTATTTTGGTTTCTTGAATGCGCAGCAAACGAATACAATCACATTCACCAGATTGCAACTTTGTATGCACTCAAGTAAATTGCGCTAATTCTGAGCAATATGAGCAAGCTGAGTAATCGATAGTCGACCAGACAGACATACAGACTAGACGACTTACTTACTTACTTGGTGGTATGCTACTTAACTCGCTTTGACTGCATCTGAAAGTGAATGAAAACAAGTTTGTTGTTTCTTATTCGCATTTCGCGCATTTCTTTCGCATTTTCGTTCGAAGAATTATGCAACAACCAAAACAACAACAAGAAATATAGGCTATATGGAAGAAAAAAAATGAAAATCTGTGCAATCATGTTGCACAAATGCGTGCAGCAAGCCGTAGCGTTGAAAAGAGTGGCAGCCTATTTTTATTTATTTTTTTTTTTTTTTGAATTTATTAAGAGCTGCGCATGCGTAGCGGCGATACTAGTTCTTGTAAAAAATAAAATATAAATATATTTTTAAGTTTCATTTTACATTTGAACATATTTTAAATCTAGTTTTGCTTCTTTTTATTTTAAAGTATTTCTTGTTCTTTGCAGAGATTTACCTGTTTAGCATAAATCGTGACTTCTTACAGACCAAACCAAACCAAACCAAGCTAAACTGTGCTGACAGCTCATGGCTACTGCTTTTGTGGCATGCGACAAAAATACTTTGAAATAAATAATATTTCCAAACAAAGCATAGGCAATACTCGAGTGGAACGGTACGTGTACGCTTCGTTTGACATTTATTTTAAATTGAAAAAAAATAAATAAAAAAATACAAGTTACAACTATGTAATTTTATGGTCTTACCAAGCTTCTAAGCTACTGTTTATTGACTATTTTGGGCCTTATTGAGTAGAAAACAAAAAAAATGGAAAGAGAAATCTACATATAAGTAGTTACATGTATAAAAACTTGTTAAAATCCAATATAGTAGTCATAAAAGGGGAAGTACCAAACCAAAAAAAATAAATAATAAAAATAGTAATAAAAAAAAAAAAAAAAGACAAAAGAATAATAAAAAAAACATATAAGAATGAAGCAACAGTTGCACTTCGGTTTTAACGTAGCTTCTATACTTTTCACACAGATTTTATTATAAAATAATAAATTTCTTAATAACACATTTTAGTCTTCATATCATACAAGCTCTTAGCACAATTAGATCCATCCCTAAGTAATATCTTCAAACTGTAAAACTTTCTAAACATTATGAAGCTAATTTCCACATTTATATACTTTTCTGAAAGCCTTAAAAGTTATTGTCTTCCAGGGAAATATAGTTTAGACTATTAAGACAAGAGATTTAATATACACCTTTCATTTTTATGTAGCGCATTTTATATCTAGCTTTTCATATACATACATAGGTGTAATATACAAGTTGCACTTTTGAGATGCTTCATTGACGTCATGACGTCTTGTTTTTAATTTTGTTGTCGTCGGAACGACGCCAATTGCTTCACTTCAGTTTTTTTTTTTATAGCCAATTAAAAAAGATTGAGAAAACGCGTTTAGATGCAGCTTTTAAACCAAAAAAAAAAAAACTTTACAGACAAATTAAAAAAAAAAAAAAAAATATTTTAATATTTTTTTTTTTTTTTGTGGCTTATGAAAGTTTAAAAAGATTTAGTCTTAATTTACAGAGCAAAGCAAAGAAACATACAAAAAAAAAAAAAAACAAAACAAATTTTGCATGAAATGAAATCGTAGCGAAAAAACGAAAGACTTAAGCAACAAACTTGTTCGTTCGCTCGCATTAATATTTATTAAATATTTATTTATAGCATACAAAAACGCAAACAAAAACAAAAAGACATTGCTAAATTTTCTATAAACAATTTATGCACATTTATAACGCAAAAGATTTTCTAGTAAAACAAATCAAGTTAATTATTTGAATTAAAAATGCTTATAAAAAAAATATTTAATTTCTGGAAAGCACTCAAGTAGAAGGAATATGAGACGCATTAAATTTGTACAATTTATGTCTATGTAGAATGGTATAAAAAATATTAGTATATTATTAACCTAGGTTATGGTTTGAAAACTTGATCAAGTAGTTTGACAGCAGCAAGTCGTTTCCACATAGTAAAAAAATTGTGCTTGATTGTTTTTTAATATTTGAAAAAAAAATTTTTATTGATTATTTTCCTTTAAAATATATGCTAATCGAAGCTTTAATACACTACGCTTACGAACAGCTGTACATACATGTACGCAAGAAGTATACACCTAAATTTTAGAGCATATAAAAGTGTGTTTGCTTTGTAGGTAAAGAAGCAAAATAGCAAATATTGCGTGCGCTTTGAGTTTTTTTCTCGAATTAATCTAATTTTCATTTAAATTGTTTAAATCATTTTGTTTTCTTATCTGTTTTATTTGATTTTAAATGCTACTTCACATTTCATTTTATTCAAAAGAGCACTTAAACTGGTTTCGTGTAAATTATTTATTTAAATTTTTACGCCTTATAAAATTTGTGTAATTCCATTTAATAAAACAGTCGATCTGTTGTTTCTTAATTATTGTTATTTGTAAATTAGCTGCAATATTCGTACAAATAGTTTACGCAAGCCGCTAATAGCCGCTTTTAACTGCTGTCGCTGCTGCTGCTAATTGAAAAGAATTACACATTTGAGTTTGCATGTTGTAATTTTGTTTTGTTTTTTGAATTTTGTTTTGAGTGCAACACAGAAAAGTTCAATGACTGAAAGTGAGCTGCATAAAGAACGGCAAGAATCAATCAAACAATCAATCGTCCAAACCGTCAATGTCGAGTATATGCATCAATATTTACATTGGCAAGGCTAAGGCAATGTACAAGTGTATTTAGTTTACTTAGAAAACTTTGATTATTTGAAGACTTTTAGTAGGCTTTAAGTAAAGAAGCAGTACAGCACAAATTCATGGGCGTAGTCAAGGATAAGTACTTTGCGTTTTTTAAAAGATATAAAGTATATCTATAAGGTTTCTAACAACCTTGGAATTGATTCTAAAAAAAAAAAAAAGAATAATAATTCTAGCTTTCCAAATATTTAGCATAAAAGTAGTCAGTTTGTTTTACATGAATTTGACATGCTTTGGTTGTGTTTTATGACTTAATTAAATTTCTAGAATCATGAAGCTTATTATACAATTTTGCAGCTTTAACTGTTTACATAATACCTGTGTACATGTAAGTTACTTACAAATGTTTTTGTAACCTTTAAACCTTTCAATATTACGCTCATCGCGTTTAACAAATGTTTTATTTTTATTAAACCGGAATATTTTCAAAGCAATTTTTTTTTTAAAGTTATTTCAAAGTTTCAGTACATTAACCCAACAGTAATATATGCCACCTAATAACAGAATTTATAATATATTAGATTAGATAAGCAATTGAAATGCAAAGTTTATAAAAACAAAACAACAAAAAAAAATATACTAAAGTGTCATGGAAATCTCTAGAGATTTTGCAAACAGTTGATTTTTAAATCTGTCGAACAATTTTGAACTCGCAAAATATTTTATATTCACAGTGATACATTTTTTAAATAAAAATCGAAACGTGATTTTGTATTTAAACAAATCTCTAGTGAAAACGAGTGAAATTTTAAACGAATTCAAAGAGATTTTATTGAAACACTTAAATCTGCTTTGGTTGCAAATTGTTTCGTAGATATTTCCCAGATACCGCATATAATTTATTTTCGTAATTTATAATATGGCTGCTCTGTGCTTATTGTATATGGGTGGCATCATTAGTTGTTGACATATTAAGAATTTTCGGCGCTCTTTATTGAAGAATTTAAAGCAAAACCGCTAAACTATGCACAGCAGATGTTCATAAATATATGCTGCGGCTTCTTTTGTTGGAAAAATAATTTAAAATAAGTATATTTCTTATAAAATATTCATAAATAAACCAATTCCAATTTATTAAAATCAAAAAACGTTTAAAAAAAAATTTCGCAGCTACAAAAAAATATCGAAAAATAGCGATAAAATGAAATAAAAGCAAAACTTTATAATAAATGTAAAAATTAAAGAAACAAAAAATATTTTAGCAGTATAATAAAGCAAAACAAATCCATGACACGACCCTGACCCAGAGCGCGCAGTTCGAATCGATTATGTAAATGACAGACAGACAGACAGACAGACAGACCAGAGACCAGACGTTTGCCAAATATAATAAAACAGCTTGATACAAGCATGAAAGGTCCAGAGAATTAACTAAAATTTCGTTTGTTTAACATTTTTTTTTTTTTTTTTTTTTTGATTGCTTATTAAATGAGTTAATTGAGTGAATGAACCAAAGACAATGAAGTGATTTAAAAAAAAAAAAAACACAAAAAAAAAGATTGAAGATGTATCTAAACGCTAAAGATTTCAATTAAATGCTTCGATGCGCAACTAATTGCAATATTATTATAAATTTTTATTAGACTTCAATATTTTTTTTCCATTATTAAACAATTCATTCATTTTTTTTTTTTTTTTTTTTTTGATAACATAATTATACGCTGCGCTTGATGAGCTCAGTTTATATGGCTCGAATTGTTAAAGCATATTATTAGTTTCTATTTAATTGAAATGTGCAAGTCTTTTCTTAAAAATTTTCTGCTTAAAACTTATTAGCCATAACGCTTAAGGTTCTACCATACTTAAGATGCAACATGCAAACATAAAAATAAAAAGATACAAATGTATCTTTTACATGTAAACAAGTAATTTTTGTTAGTTAACTATTACGGCACGCTAGATTATAGTAGTACGCCTTGACTTTATTTTTATTTGACTTAAAATTCATTGAAATTTTGGCTAATTTAATGTTTATGTGCATTTTTGTTTTATTTATTTAATAGTTTTTTTCCTTTAATATTTTTACGGAAACCGCTACTCTCTTTCAAAATAAAAATTTTATGTGGTTTCATTAAGTAAATATTATCATTTTTTTTTTGTTTTTTTTTTTCAATTGTACTTTAACTGTCTTGCATGCATCTATGAAGTGCCGCAATTTAATTAATGTATCTTGTATCTTTAAATTACCTGCTATTTGCGGTTTTTATGTTTATAATTTTTTTATTATTTTTTTTTTTTAACACTTCGTTTAATTGTTGTTGTAATAATAAATTTTTTTACGTAAAATCTTTGGCACACCTAATTGATATTCAATTAAAAATGCCACGAGACAAAATGTTTTTTTTTGTTTTTTTTTTCAGCGAAGATAATAATTTTTTTTTTTTGATTTTTATAATTTTTAATTTATGCAAATTCAATTTCGAGCAGCACAACACTTTACCGATTTTATATATTTATAAACACTACTCTACTCTACTCGGCTAACTGATGTTGTTCAGGCCACGTCCAAATGGAGACTGAGCCCGGTTAGACGCACGCTTGCCAATATGAATGAATGAAGCCTCAGCTTTAGCTTTAGTCTGCATCAAGTTTTTTATTTTATTTTTTTTTTCTGCTTCGCTTAATGTTTTCGGTTTTAAAACGAGACTTGCAAAAAAGAAAAAAATAAAATAAAACAAATAAATAAAATCCGGTGCAAGTTTTATTGAGATACCCTTCAACTTTGCCACGTAAAAGATTTGTTCCACTTGGCTATTGAGTTTGTAACGCACAAAATAGAATTTAGTAATTTATGTTTATTATGTTTTAAGTTAATAAAAATCTAATTTTTATATGACCATCAATGATTCTGTTGAGTGTTGAAATTTTAAAAAATTTAATTTGAGTTTTCCATATTACAAAATTTATTGCTTGGGTTTTCGTAATAATTTGAGTTTGAAATTAAAGAATTAAATTACAAAACTAAACTAAACTTGTGAAGTCAAAGTTTATAAAACTTTAATTTATTTGCATTCATCATAGTGCTAAAATTTTTTTTTTTTTTTGTTCTTATTTTTAAATTTTATATAAGGTTATGTTAAGCACTCTTGCTCTCGCAAAGTGTTGCGTACCAACGTAAGTCTTATTTTATTGTTATGAAGAGAAACAAGAATAGAAAATAAAACACAAATTTTCTATATCATTCACACTTGGAAGTCAGAGTATAAATTAAAAACAAGCTATCTCTTTCACACTCGGTACGCATGGTATCAACGCTTCGCGTGACATCACCTTTATAATTTCACCATGGTTGAGACTATGGTGAAATTTTGTAGGTGTTCAGTATTTCATCTCTCTGCTCTTTTGGGTGAAAAGAGTACAGAAAATATATGTTAAATTCACTCTAACATTCTAAAAGAGAGATAAAAATATTTTCTACTTTTCGAATTATTGGATTATTTTGAATCATCAACCTATTTTTTTTATTTTTGGTAGACTACTTTTTTTAATAGTACTGAACATCGCTGACCTAGATAATTTTTCGGATGGGAAAGTGATCATTTTGAATGGTCTGATTGAAGCGATATAAAGTCAGAGCAGACTTTTTTAAAAGGGTATTCAAAATTCAACAAAGCAGATATTTTATTGATTAGTTTTATCAGGTTTTTTTTTTTTTTTTTAATTGAAAGAGTTCCCAACCAAATATATTAATTTTTGTTTATTTCGCTCTTTCAGTTCAGCTCAATTTATCGAATTTCTTTTGCAGTTCATTTCATATTTCATGTGTTTTTTTTATCTCCAAATTTGGCAAGCGCCATTGTGGCAAGTGCAAAATGAGTACGTTCCACTGCAACAAATTAGCTCAACGACTTTTCCATTTTTTTTTATTTTCATTTTGCATGTTGTTTGTTTGACTTGTCGCCTTCTTTGGAACAGAGTCAAAGTAATCAAATCCAAGCAAAATATTGGTAATAAAAACTATTAGCTTGTCTAATACGACACACGGCTATTTGTTGTGAATTTACTTAGTAAATTTAGCGGAACTCAGATATGATATTTTTTTTGGTTTGACGCCTCAAGGAGCGTCAAAGCAGAAAGTAACGTGAAAGATATTTAAAAGTGTTTCATGTTTGTCAGTCAATTAGATTTTCATTTGTCTTAGCCAATAAAATAAATGGCACAGCTGCACAAATTGAGTTTTAAGTTTCTTTGTTAAACAGAAAAAAGCAAATTTGCAAATTTCGTTATGCATAATTATTCGATCTTGCATAAATAAATTAATTTATTGACGATATTCGCAAACTTTGTATATCTGAGATACTTTTCGTTTGTAACATATCTTTTTTTTTTTGTATCATTATGTTGTTATGCAACAAAATAAAAATGTCTTCGTTTTGCAGATTTTTTTAAATAAATAAATAAATGAAATAAATTTAAATCTTTCAATATCGAATTCATTTTTATATGATTATGAATTTGTATTATTGCATAAAAATTTAGTTTATATTCACACGTGACACTTTATGTGGTCTACTTTGGTGAAATAACGAATAAGGTGTAGTATTCCGATAGTATTTCTTTCTACCTTGCATCTCCATAAAGAGAGACTTGCGAAATACTACACCTTGCCATAATTATGAATGTACACTACATTTCTTTATAATTTCACCATGATGTAGTATTACACCTCTATATGATTTCACCACGATGTAGTACATCATCTCTCTGCTCTCTTAGAATAAAAGCAAACTGTGGTGAGCAAAGTATACAAAATGTGCAAATAAAATTCTAAAAATGAAAGCAATTTTTTTAAGATTATTTTTGGAAACATTTTGATTAGATCGATTTAAGCGTAAATAAATAAATGTTGAAGCATTGTAATGTGATGCTTTCGGCTTTTGGGTTTTTTTTTTACAACATTATTCATACGTAGCGTACCGTCTATATAACTTCACCACAGCTAAGCGTGTGAGTAGTGGTGAATTTCGTCTGAAATGCTTTGTTTAGAATAAGCGTAAACTGGTGAAAAATACAGAGAATAGGTACATATTTATTTCTCGCGTTCGACTGCGAAACGTGGTAACGCCACTCACAAATTATAGATTTTCCACAGAATGCTGAGAGTATGTTGGAATAACATCCCGCGTTATTGTTTGAGATCATGGTGGAGACTTCTACGATGGATTTACGATTTAGTTAATTCGTAATATTTCAAAATATTTCCGGCAAACGCATAAGTTATGTTTCATTTCCAAAACATTTCTTATAACAAACACTGCTATCGGCTACAAATTTAAAGGTTATCGGTCTAACCAAATCGCAAATTGTTGTTGCTTTGATTAAATTTTCTGCTCTGTATATTTAGGTATGAGTAGAAAATATTAATTTAAAAATTCGAATTCATAATCAACGATGTTAAAAAATACAAACATAAACACTATAAACATCACAAAATAATATAAAAAAATCGACAGTTTCTGTATGTATTTAAAATTTTATTCCATTTCACATTCACATTTTAACACTTACAACACTGAAAATTCTGACAACAAAAGCAAAACGACAGCTCTATGCCAAACACTTGTCTGGCCATTTTTAGTGTTTTTATGCCTTTGCAAATTTGGTCACGCTCGCCGCTGTCCGCATGTTAGTCTTCGGGCGACGTTTATATTAAATTTTTGTTGAGTTTTCTTTATACGCGCGCTGCAACATGGCTGATTTAGATGATTTCTTTGCCAAAAGAGATAAAAAAAGTCCAAGTCAAAACCAAAATTTGTGACCGCCGAGGATTTGGCCAAGAACTTGGAAGACACCAAGAAAGAAGCAGCTAGTAAAGCGGCGGCGGCGGCAGCGGCAACAAAGAAATCTGAAGTCGTCGTCGGCAGCGAAGTCAGTGGCAGCGAGCCAGAGGCTGGCGTGGCAACGGCGGTTAACGACGGCGACGAAAACAACACAAAAGTCGTCGAACAGGTGAGTAGAATGCGTTCCAGCAGCGCTGACGTTGCGAAAACTAAATAAAAAAAAAGCATCAACAAAAGCAATTCTGACCTTTACTTCATCTTTTGACAATTTATTTTTATGCTTTGTTTGTATTTATATATATAAACGCAGCCAGAAGAAGAATGGCGGGATTTTGAACAAGAGCAACGCAAAGATTACAGCGGCCTAAAAATATCGCAGCTGTCAATGAATGACAACAACAGGGTGCAGACGCAGAAAACTCGAAAGAGGGTGAAAACTACAATGATGGTCAATACCAACATGATTCCAATGCCACAAGCAAAGGCGGAGTTCCATGGAAGAAACTAATACCAGCTGAAGAGGTAACACAGATACCTGTGGAAATTGAGAAACCATCGAAAGTTTATATTTCACCAGCGTTACGTCAAAGTGTGAGTAAATATTAAAAAAATTTTAAAATGTTTATTTTTATGCCATTTACCATATGCAATTGCAGCAAGGTCTTAATGCTGGCATGGGCCCACGTCCGACGCGTAATCGCGCTGCACCTGATATCACCAACGCTGAGTTCTTCCCATCGCTTAGTGCGGCACGCCCAGAGGAGCAACGTAAAAAGAAGAATGAACCCGCTTTCGAAGAAGTACGCCACGGTGGACGCATACAACGCGTACAGGAAACAGTGGCAACACCAGCTGCTGCTACGAATCGCTTCCAATCGCTCGATGACGAGACGGATTAGCGATGTGCTATATATATAGAAGACGAATAACGTACGTTAAAATCTAGCTCAGCAAGTCTGTATATTCTTTATTAATCAATTTTAATTCTCCGCTGCAATTTAAATTCGCACATTTTTATATTTTGCATACATTTGTTTTTTTTTTTTTTACGACTAAAATCTTGGAATGAAAAATAATGGTAACCAGATAGATAAAATGTGCAAGATGTGAAACGTAATTCAACACTCGGTTTTCAGTTATTATGGCAAAATATAACTCTATATTTATAAATATTTACTGTATAATCAACAACAAAAAATAGTAAACAAATGGAATTCGTTTCACGTTACTAGAAACGGCAAATATAACAAAAAAATTGAACAATGTAAATCCTGCTTTTTTTTTTTTTTTTGAATACTGTACCTGATTGTTTGTTTCATTTATCAGCTTTCGTTTAGATCTTCCGGAGAGCTTTCCAAATAGCTAAAAAAAATTGTATTCTTAAGAACAAACTAAAAAGCCATATCATCAATTGATTTTATTTGCGGATTACGTGCTGACCTTTCGCAGTAAGGTTGCTCTGTGGTATTGTGATATGACTCCAAATGCGGTTTCTCTAACAGATTTTGAGGAAATTTACGTATCAAATAGAGCCAACATTGCAAATTGCTGTAATAAATCAAAATAAATTATTGTAAATTCAGATAAAAACTTGATAAAGCGCCAACGTACTCATTATTTTCCGTTGTAATTGTTTGCTGCTCACGATTATAATATTTTGGATAATCTTCTAAAATATCAAGATTAGCAAACATTTGTGCGTTTACTTCGTAAACTTCGCCCTGTATATGATGCCCTGTACCAGGTTTATCTAGCAGAAATGGAATGTTGTAACGAGTTCCGATAACCAAAGGATACTTCGCCACTGTGCGACCTTTGCTCACAAATTGTGCACTGCCATTCTCTGGGCGCGTTAACCAATGATGATTTGGTTCACCGCGCTTTAGTGTGCCGTAGACAAAGACCTTGTGCAGCTGAGATGACATACTTGAATTAATATTTATAGAAACGATGGTCTTTGTGGCCTTATTCTAGTAAATTGATTAGAGGCCTCTCTGTGTCGCTAATTGTTTGTACAGTGTTTTAAACACTTATTTTTTTTCCAACACTGGCTGCAATCTCAATGTGACCGGCTGTTGCGTACACTGTAAAAAATTTGATTGTTTGATTTTATACACTGTACCAGAATGGATTCCATACAACCCAAACCCATATCTAATAGTTTTTTTCTTAAATATTTTAACTATGGGTTTAGAAAGGCGATATTCTTGTTGTTCGATTATGGTTGCTAAAAATAAAGGTAAGCTGTATATGTGGAACTGTAAATGATCAGCTTATCATCCACAAAATTTGCTTTTTTTTTTTTTTTTTTAATACGTCAAAAATAAATTCACTACTTAAGCAATAAAAACAAAAGTGTAACACACTCAAAAATATTAAATAGTCTAATTCATTTGTTTATCAGTTTTGTTGAGTTTATTTTCTTTTTTCTCATACAACTTATATCAGTATTGTATTTATAGTTTTATTATTATAACTAGAATATTTTGCGCATTACTAAGTACTACTTGCAGTCTGTTAACAGATCTGGAAATTTATATATATATTTAAGAATTTAAGCATACCAAAAGATAACCAAAAAATATAACGATAAAATGCTGTTTTTCCTTTCTTACTCTTTTGAAGCAGAATGCAACCAAAAACGTTCGACAATTTCTATGATTTATTGTGCATTGAAAGCCAGATCTTCATGAGGTGGATGCTTGTGTGTACGCTGATTGCGCATAATGTACGGATGTGTAGTACTATTCTCATAGCTTGATAAATATGGCAGTGAAAGTAAATTATCTGGGTATTTCTGCAGCAAATAGACCCAACAAGGCACGGAACTGTTGAAATATTAAATTAAAATATGAATTTAATGTTTTTTTTTTCAAATATAACTTCAACTTACCCTTCTCCGATACCAATATTCATATCTAGCTTTTCACGTGTTATGACATCTTGACAATCCTCCAGTGTATCCAATGTTTTAAGCATTCTATCGTCAACCTCATAGATTTCACCAGTTACGTAATAGCCAACGCCGGGCTTATTTAACAAAAATGGAATGTTATAACGTGTTGCTATAACCAGTGGCATTTTTTCCGCTGTAGTTGCACGACACCACTTTTTTGCATATCCATTACCCGTATTGGCCAATACAGAATTACTGGGTTGTCCGAATTTAAGAGCACCATAGACAAAGAGTTTTTGCAGTGCAGATGTAGCTTGCTGTAGAGTATACAAATTTACATTAGTAATGATTTATTTAATTACAATACAATTATTTTTTTTTTTCATTTCATCATTATCTTATTTAGAATATAATTTGTCATGCCTTATCTCGGCAGCATTTCTAAAACAGTTGTTCTGTTAGTAGTAAAATATACATATACGTCTATCACTTATGAAGTAACCGCAACCCCCTGTGAGCAATTTGATAATTTTGAAAAATACTTGAACGTCTGTTTTGTCTGGTTAGTACAAATATGTATACAATATTGTATATAAGAGAATATTTAATTTCTCGCTATAATTTCGGGTACGCTTTGTTTGCAATATTAACCGGTTTTTTTTTTTGTTTGCGTATATTGCAATATGACGATTGTTTTTAAATATATAAATATAGCACAAATGTTTTTTATTTGTGCGTTCAGACAACGTCATTTTAAAGTAACTGCGTAGAAATTCGAATTTTGATGGATAAAAAATTTTGGATACATTAGGTTTATATATTGCACAGTTCTAGACTTTATATTTAATCAGGTCGACATTCTAGAAATATTAATTTCGCTATTTATTCCATCATTCAAAAAAATCTAAAGGATGTTTTTGAAATTCATATTAGAAAAAGGTACTCAGTGTACACGGAGAATTCGCAAAGGATAGATGGTCTAACATTGTTAGATAGCCTTTGCTATTGTATTGTGTACCTGGAGCATATGTAATATCGAGATCCAGCTACGCCTTCAAATATTTTTCTACGTCCTCTACATTTCCCTTTTTTTGCGTTATATGTAAATTCTTTCCGTAAAATATACATATATACACATACTGTAGGTGTGTGTATAACAAATCGGTACATATTATATACATATGTATTAACATATAGTATATACAATATAATTAAACGAAATTGCAATAATAATCAAAATAGACATGCAATTGTGTAGCTTATTATCTGCACGACAATTTTTCCATTCATAACAAATTAATGCATTTCACTGCAATTTTCATGTTAAGACTACGCGCTCTGCTGGCACACCGTAGCCGGCGCTACCAACGCAGCAGCGCTTACATAATTTCCAGACACAGACGCAAATATAGATAGACAAATATGCATACACACATACATACATACATGTATATACGCGCTGCTATATGATTTCATTCTTTTTAGATAAGATTTTTTTGAAAGATTTTCACATTTAATTGAAAAGCAACAGAAGCACACTTTCACTTCAAACAGTGTTGCCAACTCTGAGCAGGATATGCGCTGTACTAACACATGTCTGCATGTATGTTACATGTACATATGTGTGAGTGTGTATTTTAGCCTAAAAATTTTAGGATAACTTTATGCTTAACACTCACCTTGATTTGGCCCATTTTTTTGTGATAACAAAAGTTTTTTTTGTGTTGATTTAATTGTTCAAAAGCTGCTAATTTTTATGGCAAAAGAATTTTTTACTGCAGATATATATAATCGGCTTATATATCTTTGTACAATTTATTTGCCAGCTTAAAAAATAATACGAAAACCAGTTCACTTCCAGGCAGCAAATACACGAAACACCACACCGCAGCAGAGCAAAACTCCAACTAAAAAGCAAAAATGTTGAGTTCTCAAATCAAAAGACTCAGCGTCGAGAAAACATCGACGCCGGCAGACATTCAATACATAAAGTGTATCAAAAAAGTATTTATTAGTTAAATTATATAAATTTCATAAAAGAGTTAAAAAGTTTTTCTAAAAAGTGTTGTTACAAATTTATTCAAAAAAAAATTACAAATATTCAAAAAAAAAAAAAACAAAAAAAAAGCAGTGTACCAATACATTATTAAGTCACTCTATTTATGTACATCAAAAGTAAACACAACAAGTACAAAAACAGCGACGTCAACTGAGATAATGACATACATACATATGTATGTATGTATATGTATACAAAAACAAAATATTATAATAATACACTACACGCGCCGCTGCTGAAATACGTTGGCCGCGCCGGTTTTTTTTTTTTTTTGGCGGGTGTTCTAACTTTGAAGAAAATACCCTACACACAGTTTAATGTGGTTAATCAAATTAGCATTGACTTATGTATATATTTGCATAAAAATTTAATGCAAATTTTTAACATTTATGTTTGGCGTCTTATGTATTATGTACGTACATACGCAATACGTAAAAATATAGAGAACTACAAATGTTAAAGAGAGAGGAAGTAGAAAATAATGGCGTGTTAATGTAAATAATATGTTTTTTTAATTTATAAAATACGCTACGAAAAAAAAAATATAATAAGTATATTTATGCATGGACTTACAAAAACACTCGTATTATTTATATGTACATATGTATGGATGTATGTATTCTTATAATACTTACTGTGTTGTTGGAGGCTCGTTCGATAACATTTTTCTTACTCTTTCCACTTCTCTCCGTCTCTCTCTCTCTTTCTCGCAGCACGCTTTACAATCTTCATGTCAACATTTGGGGCAGGTTTTTAAATTTATTTTTTCATTTTGTACCTGCCACACATAGCGAGGAGGGTATTTTCATTTTGTCAGAAAGTTTGTAACGCATTGAAGGAGACATCGTAGACCTTATAAACTATATATATTCTTGATCAGCAGGACGAGAAGAGTCGATCTAGCCATGTCCGTCTGTCTGTCCGTCTGTTTGTATGCGTTTCATTCGCTCAGTTTTAAAGATATTGACCTGAAACTCGGAACTTAAGCTTTTCTCAGTCCTAAGCAGTTCAAGTGTTAAAATCAAAGTTCCACGCCCATTTTAAGGGGTAGCCCCATATAAACTTAACGTTTTTTTGAATTTTTTTATGAAAATAGCAATTATTTATGAATGTAGTCATCCAAGTTGGGTCTAAATACTTCTAATGTCATCCAATGTCAAATCAGATGTACCACGCCCATTTTTAGATATAGCCTCCATACAAACTTACCGCCCATCTTCGAATTTTATATGAAAATAGCTATTATTTATGAGAATATTCACTCAAATTTGGGTAAAAACACTTCTAATGACATCCAATAACAAAAACAAGGTGCCACTCCTATTTTGAGCCATTGTCCCAATACAAACTTATCGATTATTTTCGAACAAATGTATGAAAAGGTAATTATTTTCCAATATATATTTATAAATGTATATAAGCCACTGATAATCACATTAAACTATTCAAAGATTCGTGTGACGGGTATTTAAGCTTCGGTTCCACCGAAGTTAACGTTTTTCTTGTTTATTTCTGTTTTTTGCAGATTCTTTTACATTTGCCATGTTTTACATTTTGTTTTGTTCTTGAATTTTAAATAAGAAAATACGAATGTATCTTATTTACTTGCTTATACCCTACAATGTGAAGTGATAAATTTTGTTGGGATTTTATAAAATATATTTTTGCTTATCAGTAAAATTATATTTTTAGTCAAATTATTTTAAAGATAATAATTTTTGATTGCATATGCTGCAGATATTATCATTATTATTTTACTTCTAATATAAATAGGTACAAAGCATTTTTTTAATAAAAATTAAATGATAAAGTAAACAGATTCTTCCAATTAAAAAAAAAATAGATATTATATTCATCATTCATTCTTTTTGATTAGGACTAAACCATTTTCCAGATTTTTAGAAAACTTAACTCTAAAATAATTTAATACATTAAACTCTAAGGAAATTTTTCAACGTACAGTTAAGTACTAACTGGCAGTTACCCAATATATTTAACTTCTAGTTAGTGCTTAACTCGACGTTGAAAAAAGTGCCGTATCTCAGTCAAGGGCAAATTATAAAATTTATACCACGCGTGTTACGGCCACACAATTCCGCAGGCGTTGACATCGCTTTAAGCAGCTTTCGGCTTTGGTTACTTCATTTTTCTGCAGCTTTCGCACACAAATGCAGAGCTTAAAAGCATGTTTGTGCCCAGTACTGCTTTACTCCAAATGTTTTAATAATAAAATCAAAAATCCTTATGACAACGACCATCTTGTCCAAAATGATGATGTTTATTTCTACAAGCACACATGTCAGGCAGATGACAGTACGCATGCGGTCCACAATCGCTAAAAACAAAAACACTGTTTTAAAAAAATGCATTTTGAGTTAAATAAATTTTTCAAATGCACCTCTTGCAAATCGGTGTACAAATCGAACCAAGTAGCGTGGAACGAAGTTCAAAGCCCTCAGCGCAAATACATTCTCCATTATAAGAACATTTGCCAAAGTTGCAGCGTCTGCAAAGAGAGTACACATGTAAGACAATTAAACATCGCACGCAAACACACACACACAGTATTACATACCCAATGCAAAGATCCAACAGGTGATGCCGCTTCCGGCAACGACGTTGCACTTCATCGAACATAAATCCCTTACGGCAAACACATAAATTAGGTGCAGCACAAAAACCACCTGCTTCCTTACAACCAGCTACACAGTCAGCGGCACAGACTAGCCCCTTCGTAAATGATGTCATATACTGTCCGGCACAAGGACATTCACCGTTCTCAAAACAAACACCGCGCACGCAAACAATCGGGCAGCGTGCCACACATTTACGCGTATTTACAATTAACATTTCGTATTCGGAACACGGAAATGGTGGTGCATTTAAATCATACGCCAAGTGTTGTGGCCAGAAAAGCGTAAGCAGTAAAAAATTTAAACGAAAAAACATCTTTTGTGACGGCAAGATATGAAATGACAAATGTTACGATTAGCGCACAATTGGATTGCGTTGATTCGTTCGTTTATTCAATTCCGCCGGAGATGATGCTGTGCGTTGTTGTAAGTGAAAGTGAATAATCGTTTTAAGTGAAATGGAGCAAGTGGCGCACGACGTTAATGCGTAATATTTGTTTTTGTGTGATTTACTTAAACGATTTACGCCTTCAAATCATCACAATTTATTGCACAAATATTGTGTAATTTTTTTGAATTTCTTGGAGCTCTTCGAATTTCTTGTGAATACACATATGTACATACATATGTATGTACGTAAGTTGTTGAAAGAAACTCTATTCAGTTGAGCAATGTACTCCCCCAGTTGAAGTTGTGCTTTTGTAGCGATAAAGATAAAAATGAACTAATTAAATATTGAAATTGAATGCAATCATTTATTCAACTAGAAAACGGGTAGTTTTTGAGGCGCAACCATTAATAGGGCGCTATAAAAACAGAAATATAATTAAATTGGTGCGGTTGGGGGGGGGACTTCAAATTATTCAATGATATACATCCAGCGGGTGATCTCTACGTAGGCGGCGGGTAACAGCGCTGTTGTCAAACAGGTTTATTGCAAGGGGGTTGGTGTGCCTATCCAGTCTCTCCAGGTAGGCTTTGGCAAACCTAGGGATTTCCTGATGAGCCCAAGGGACCCTATTTGTGTATATCCCTATTCGTATGAAACGGGTGCGCAATGGAACTTAATTAATAATAAACTAATTCAATATTAAATAGAAAATCCACATGATCAGTTAACCTTATTACACCCCTGTCTGCCTATAATCGAGGCCCGACACACACATATGTATGTACATATGTATGTGTGTACATAGAAAGATGCATGTTGCATTACTCATCAAATTGTTGCTTTTGCTTCGTTCGTTCTCTGAAGGCATTTGTTACATTTCCAGAGCAGCAGCAGCTGCTTACGCCGGCTAACTGGGGGACCAAAAGCTTCGTTATATGTAGTTGCAAACAACCGCAACAACAATAAAATAATAATAACAACAACAACGCACACATAGTACAGGCGAATGGGTGAGGGTAAGAGCGAATATTGTATATGCATGTGAATGCAAGCTGCCGAACAAGTTAAATCGTGGGCTCGTCTTACTCGATTGAGTGCAACAAGCAATTCTGGAATTGCTAGCTTCGAAATCGCTCCGCTCTCCAAAAATTCTTGCTTCCGCATCTCTTTGCATGCTACTACTCGTTTCAAGTTAGTCGTTCACGCTTTATTACTTGCTGCGTGTATGCTATGCGGCGTTTGTTTTCTTTTTTTTTTTCCACTCAAATGTTTCACTGGGAACTCGGCGTCGGCGTTGGTGGGTCTGTTCGGGTCAGCGCAGGGTGAAGCATATGTTTATATGTGTATTTGCTCTTGTTGGTGTATTGCTGATCCAATGTGTCTATGCGCAGTGGTTCTTTTGCCACATTTTAAGAAACGAAGAAAAAAAACAAAACGAAAATCAGTCTACTCGCGGCGGCTCTGAGTGCAACAACGGAATTACGCATAAAAAAATTCAAAGAAATAAACAGTAACGACGACGTTGTTGTTCATAAAAAAAATATATATGTATATATTCTAAGAATTCGCAAAAAGTGATCTAAGCTTTCGCCGAAGTTGTGTTTTTATATTTATAAATTTTTGCGATTAAAAGTTAATATTTTATGCGAAACAGTGCAATAGAACTTTACTATAAAATAGCTGGTCAGCAGCCGCACCCTGGAAGTTCATTCAATTACGCTGCACACTAACACACACACAGTCGGACGGACGGACACGGACATCATCACTCCATTTATAAACAAACCCAGTGGGAAGCACATAGACTACATACGCACACCCAGCATTAACGACTGAATGGACAGACAGACAGACGGACATACAAGCAGAAAGGCATACATAGGAAAGCCAGTCAGCTAGCAAGCTTAGCTAGGCACGCACGCACATAGCATAAAAAAAAACTTTGCGTTTACTATTACACCGACGCAAATGTATTTATGAATCTATTATTGTTATTATTTAACCAATTCGGGTGCGCTGGGCGCAGTTACAATAACAGCGGTGCCTATAAGCAAATAATATAAAACAGAAGTGCAAAGAAATTTGGTAACGGAAATATAAATAATTATTTTTAACTAAATTTTGGTTAAAGGAAGTAGTATGAACAATTTTCGTTACACAAAACACTAACTTGAAAAAAAAAAAAGGTTAAAGATGTGCTATATAATTATAACAAGTAGTAGTCTAGTCTGGTTTCTATTAACTTTAATCGCTGATATGCTCATTGCATCGGCCATCGTTACGCCGAAATGGTTAATCGGACCGCAACAGCAACAACAACAGAAAGCATATGTAAATTTAATGCCGCCAACGGCAACGCAGGAGTCATTGCACCAGGAAGTTTTAACACAGCAGCAACAGCTGTTACGTGCCGATTCCGTTGGTATTTATACGCGTTGTAAGACAATACAAAGCAAGACGCTGGGTCATCATTATCATTGTGGCACATTCGATTTAGATGGATTTGCTACGGATAGTAGCATCTATCCAAGTGAATGGAAAGCAGCAATGTTTTTTATATCATTTGGTTTTGTATTACTCTCCGGCACGGTGCTACTTACGTTGATTACCTGCTGTCGTCAGGCTGCTTGGGGCAAAAGCATACATAATCTGACAGCCTGTGCACAGGTTATAGCAGGTGCGTATTTATATTGAAGTAAATTATAAAATTTATATTTATTTGATTTTTTGTTTTTTTTGTTTTAGGCATAAGCGTTATGCTTGCACTCTTTTTGCATCCACTTGGTTGGCGTGCAGCGCGTGTACAGCGTTTATGTGGCATCGATGCAGAACCATTCTATCCAGCGAGTTGTAGTATTGGTAATAATTATTTATTTTTTATTTATACTACATATTTTGGTTGTATTCTCATTAAATTACTTCGATCAAATTGTATTTTTTCAGGTTTATCCTTCTACTGTGCCGTTGTTGGCGTTTTGCTGACCTTTGCCTGTGCTGGCATCAGTCTGAAAGCTGAATCCTCAAATATGCGTTCACGTGTACGTCGACGCGTTGAAGAAGGTGGCAAACTAGTGTGCATTCCATAAGAACGTAACTTCCAAAGCATCACATCCTTATAACAATCATTAAAATACTTAAGTACATTGTAAGCTTCATAGATTTTAATTTAAAAATTCACAATAAAATTTCGAATTTAACAAATAAATAAACTAACTAGAACTAGCCTTGCTTTTTTATAATACAGCTTTTAAAATTTATTTGCGTTTACCTTTGGTCTTAGTTGGTTTCCCCTCAACTGTTGGCTGCGCCTTCGGTAAGTAAACGCCATGATTAGTCTTTTTGAGATGCGCAAATAGTTTATTTTTTGATTCGAAATTAGACTTGCAGGTGGCACAGATATGTTCCTGCAGCTCGTTTTCAGCACTTTCCAAAGCAGGTTGGTTAGTGTTTGCTACTTTGCCAGCAGCAACGGTTTCTTTGATAATTTCACTTTTAGACGCATCCTTGTTTGCTTTTGTTTCGTTGTCATTGCGCTTTTGATTTGAATTTTGTTTTTTGTTTTTATTTTTCTTGTTAGCCTTTTTATTGCTATTGCCCCAATCGTCATTATCGCTGTCGCTATCTTTCAATTTCTGTGTTGCTGCAATGTCAACTTCCACTTTGTGCCCATCATCGTCATCATCATCATTCTCTGTTGCTGCATTTAATTCATTTTGCATTCTATTTGCTTTTTTCGATTTTTTACTCTTTTTATTGCGTTTTGTTGTTGTAACTACTTCAACTGGTGCTGCATCTGATTCCAGTTCTTCTTCCTCTAACTCGCCATTTTCATTCAATTCCATTTCTTCAAGCGCTTCTTCCATTTCTGCTACGTCATCACATTCGTCTGCAGATGCTTCATTGAAAGCTTCTTCCTCGTCGCACATTTCAACGCGCAAACGTTCTACATTATCACGGTGTCGCTTGCTTTCCTCGTGATTTGCATACGCATTTGCATTCTTGAAAGATTTATTACAAGCAACGCAGTACAACTCATCGGTATATTCGTATTCTTCGGCCACAGCTTCATCCAGATTTTCCGTTTGTTCCTCAGAATCTGTTGCATCATCACTTTCCGTATCCGTTGCATCACTATATTCTTGTGCCAATTGTTTAAGTTGCTCCTCGTAACCTTCATTAAAAGCGCTTTGCTTCTGTCGCACCTCGGCAAGATCTTTTTGTCGCTGGCGCAATTGTTCTCTGCGTTTTTCTTCTTGTTTTTGACGATTCAATTCGGCGCGATCTTCTAGCACACGTCGATACGCATGCACACGGCGATCGCGTTTGCGTATAAAGGAGACAAGATTACGCACCTAAATTTGAATTTACATTTAAATTAAAATATATACATTTTTTTTTGTATTTTTTGCTATTAAATACCTCTTCATTTCGCTCCTTGCGCGCTTTTTGTACAATCTTCTTCATTTCCTTCTCCACCTTGCGCAGTATATAACGATCCTTGATCTCTAATATATCATATGGACACAACCATTCGTATGTTTTCTTTGTACTATACGCCTGCCAATAGGCGTAGAATGGTCCAACCACATCTTCGTAATTACTCTCCGCATTGCCAAAATCCGGTATAGCGCTAACATCACCCGGATCATCCATAAACTCCAAATCTTCTGCAGCCAATTTCTGAAATACGTCACGGTAAACACTGTAGAAGCCTTTTGCATCATCGCCAAAGCCTTTGTAGCACGTTGATGTGAAATATTGAAACACGTCAAGCGAATTTTCTTCATACTCTGAATTTTTGCCACGTAAAATTTGCTCTCGATGATTATCGTACCAGGCACGTTCTTGCGCATCGGATAGCACTTCATAGGCTTGTTGTATCAATTGAAAGCGCTCTTTTGCTTCATCTAAATTGTTTGGATTTTTATCTGGATGCCAGCGCAGCGCTAGCTTACGGTATGCAGTTTTTATATCAGCATCGTTGGAATCGCGCACAACACCCAACTCTTCGTAATAGCAACGCATAATGTACTAGAAATATTGATTGCGAAATTAATATTGTTAATAATAATATTAACAATTTAACACGATTGCGAAATATGTGCGACAGCGAAGCAGAACGACGTAAACAAATGCAGACACATGCTGTATAACAGCTGTTTATGGATAGTGTTGCCAATGCATGTATCGATATAAAAATTGCTATCACACTTGCTTGCAACACATAAATATAAAGAGTTTATTGTGAATAGTGCACTTTTATGTTAGAGGAGAGTAGTACTTAAGAACTAGAAAAAAAGTTGGTATGCATTTGTTTAGAAAGGTTTGACTCCTTCCTAAGTTACCTCTAGAGTTACAGATATAAGTTTCAAGTTTAGAACCTCTATATTTTTATAGTCTTCAAGTATATACGTTTCATTCGGAGGTTGGCTCCATAGATGGTCGGTTGGAAATAGCTAGATCGACGGATATTTCAATGCTGATCTAGCTTACAACTTTAATCTGCGTTGTGTGCAAGTGTCATAGTAATATTTTTAAATGGCAGCATTGGTCATGTGCTTTTAATTCAAATTTAAATCGTCGTTATTTTTATTTCTTTTATATTCAATTTGTATTTCTTACGAAAATAACTAAAACAAAAAAGTTTTTTTTTTCAAATAAACACACTTACGCAAATCCCAACGCCATGCGCCACTGTAACTTGTGCTCTCTTTTACGTAATTTTGTAAAGGGATGCGCAACGCAACGCATTCCGTTAGTAGCTTTTTACTCTTCGAACGCGACGGACGCGTTTAACGGTACTATACTGCACACGCTTCAGCAATACACCGCACCACCGACAACAAAAAAAAAAAAAAAAAGGAAAAACTAAACAAAAATTCAAGCCTACGCATACTCAGACAGACGCACAAATACCCATACATAAAATTTAATATTTCGAAATAAAAAATAAAACGAAAAATCTTTAAGCTGAGACTGATTTTGTTTTTGTACACATACGCCTACAAATAACTAATTCAATAATTACAAAATAAATTGCAATACGCTGCGCTTTTTACACAATATTTTTTTTCAAACTAACTAAAAAATTAATATAATTTGCTCAAGACAAAAAAAATGATAAAAAAGGATATAATATATGTAAATTCAATCAAAGCAAAATGCCTAAATAAAAATTTATGCGTGCAATAAAATGCGTAAAAGTGAAATAAGTTAAACAAAAAAAAAAATTGCATAAAAATAACATAAAAAAAGAAGACAAAGTGAAAACAATTTAAATAAAAAAAAGAAAACTTTTGTTTGCCGCGCTAATAAATATAAAAATAAAATCAAGAGACAAAAAGAACAGAACACAACTTGACATAAAAATTTTGCATTCACATTGAATTGGATTTTATAACTTTAACTTTGGATGATACGATGCAGACAGACGACAGCCTTTGAGGGAGGATTCTCTAGTACAGACACAAACACACGCACGCATACACGTACAAGTAAAGTTAACACTTATTCAGTCACTTTGCACACAGTTTGAGTCCTTGAAGCATCGTTAAGCGAGACAGTAGCGCCGCAATAACTTACAAACAACCCCCACATGGCGTCTAAAATATATCTACAAAAATAATATTACGTATACGGCAATAATAACAACAACAACAACAAAACAGTATAAAAAGTAAACAAACAAAAAAAAAAAAACGTAGAGTAGAACGACAAACGTAAAAGTACGACGCAAGTTAACGCAACGTATACGTAACGCAGCGGCTTTTCGCAAAAAAAAAAAAAAAAAACCAACAAAAACAAAAAAGGATATTATGAAGACTGCAAAGGCATTTGCGAATAAGGTAATTTTGCAACTAAAAAAATGAAAACACTACAAATATAATCCATTCACACACAAACACTCACATATACAGAAGCAAACAGAGATGCACACATAGAGAAGAAATAATAAAAACTAGAATTGCAAATGTACAAAAGCCTGCTTTTGAATGTAGTGCGCCGTTGAAGCGCTTTGTTTGTCATAAATGGATTTTCTTATCAGCATAAACTGGTCCCAGGAGTCTGCTTGGCGTTGTATTTGTTACGGCTTTTCAGACTATTTTGGTTGGCTTTGCATTTGAATTATACTGGCCTGGCCATGGCCTGTCGTAATGTAGATAAAAATTATGTCATCTCGCTTTTTTCTTCTTCTTCTTCTTTCTTTATTTGCATTGCGCAGTCAAGCATTACGGAGCAGGACAAGCAGCACTATTACAAGAACAATCCGTCCATTTACATTATCTAAATTATATAGCAGACAGCATACACATACATAAATATTTTATAAGCCAACTAGTTAGGTTCTTAAGCATACAATGTTCGGCTCTAAATTACGCTCCTGGATGGAGAATCACATTGGGCGGCCACGCAAAAGGGCAACAAGCATAAACAGCAGCAGCAGGGCCAGCAGTCAAACGATGTCATTTTAAGCAAAAAAATCCGCAACGTTACAACATCTTTCAAATGGTCATATAAAGCTGCCACCTACAAGTCCAGTGCTTGGCAGCAGTAGTGGCAGTCATGGCATGGTCTCAAGTCCTGTCCGTCGACGTGAAGTATCGCCAATACAGTGTCATGTAAGTAGTAAAATGAAATCAATGATAAAAAATATTAAAAATATAACAAAATTCATTGAATGCACAGACGCCCAGTCGCTATGGCTGGCAATCACCGGATCAGGATACTATTACATCACCAAAATCCGATAATTTACTCTATGCGCCACAACGCTATGTGACGCCACAACAACAACAGCATCATCTCTGCGTGCAAACTGCACCGAATAGTAAAAATAATTCAAGCGCAGATAAATCTCCAGCAGCGCAGGTAAATTGCTCATCATCGTCAATTTCATCATTATCCTGGTCGACTGGCTCAAAAGAACCATCTTCGAGCAGCAAACGTGAACGCGAAGTAGCAGCAGCGCGTGTCGATATGGAATTGCAAGCAACATTGGCTGCGCGTTATGACTACAACAATAAAATCAAAACGCCAACATATAGCGCGCCACTAGATTATGAAATGGACGAAGAGGTGCACTATGAGGAAGTGGGTACTTTACTGCGTCGCGACACTGCTAACGAAACGTTCACGCAGAGTAATAGCAATACAAGCTTACGTGATTATCAGCGTCCACATTCAGCGAATCTTGGCAGTTTTGTTGCTGGCACTGGTAGTTCTGGTTATGGTCAACGTGCATCAAAGGATGAGCACGATAGTTGTGTGCGTTATGGGCGTCTATTGCCTTCGCGTTTGCCAGCGGGTTATACTAGTGATTCCGTTGAAAGTTTGCATGTAAAGAGCGAATGTTATACAGCGCCAAGTGGTGCAGCACCACCAGCAACAGCAGCGGGCAGTCGCTTACGTGGTCTACGCAACAATCATATTGCAACGTCAACTGTAGCAACCAATAGATCAGCTATGGGCTTAGCAGCTTCTGCTGGCGTTGGGCCACCGCATAGTTTATCTTCACCGGAGAGCGCCTATTCGACTGGCTATTCCACCGATGGTACATCGCCGGGTGCGGCAAATTATAATCCACCGGAATATTATATTAATATGCGCACCGGCACGCATTATTTTCCAAAGAGCATCAATTCGTTGGCAATCGAAGCGCAACGCTATAAATTTGGTCTGAATCGCATTGAGGGAAATGTCTCCAATGGAGCCATTGGTAAAGAAAAATGCAATTATTAAGATTTTGTTGTTGTTATTAATTAATTTCATCATTTACAGCCGAAAACATCCTTTGGCAATGTGCAATTGCAGCAGCGTAATATCAACGAATTCTATGGGCAACCACGTCTAGAATGCGCTGCAAGTCCTTTGGCTTTGCATAATGTAAACGTACAGGAACAGCAGCCACATAAGCTCTTTGAATGTATGCAAAATCATTGTTGCATTAAGTCAAAAGTATTTAAATTTCATGATTTCTGTTATTTGCAGCGCCCTCGCCAAGACAACGTTGTCGCATACGCACAAATCCTTGGTACAATGCCGAGGCTAACGTACAGAATCTAACGGCGACTAATGTTGCTGTTGTCAAGTCTACAACTAGCTGCGTTGCTGATATGGGTATGAGTCGCATGGAGCTGGACACCACAAGCACTGCATCGTCTATATCTTCAGGCATTAAGTCATGCAATGAACTGAAAGCGGCCAAGGAGCAAAGCAGGTAAAGTGCAGCATAAATAAAAAAAGCACAATTTAAATCAAAGCATGCAACACACTTTTATTCTTATTATTTATTTTTTCTCTCTGTTTACAAAGGAATAAGTTGTTGCCGTCTGCAGCAGGACTCATTAATAATGCATATGAGTCGTCGGCAAGTTCTTCGTCCTTGACTGAAGTGGAAAATGGCATGCATGCAGTAGCAACAACAACTGAGGTAACAAAAACAACAACAAAAACAGTCTCTCCCTGCTCGCCATTGTTTGGGGTTGTTAAACGTAAACAACAACAACAACAGCAGCAGCAACACTTAAACGAACACTTGAGTTCGCCGCTGTTGCGTCGTGATTGCAATTTTGCCGGAGCAATGGCATTTGGTATGGCAGGTAATCAACGTCTTGAATGTCAGGATACATTACTCATAAGCGATGATGAGGCAACACTTAATGAAATGATTGGCAAATTTGACGAGAGTTATATTTACGAAAAGGAAACCGATATATTGAGGTATTTAATTGCTAATGAAAATCATTTTTAATTTAAAAAGTCTAATCTTTCTTCCAAACAATAGCTCCGATTCAGATCCTACAGATTGCGCCTCTGAACTGGACACTGGGCAAGATGCTGGCGATGAATGCGATACCGATGAAATGCTTGATATTGATTTTATTGATACTTCATCAATACAGGAAGTAATGCAGGACAGCAAGGATATGCAGCGCAATTTAGGCAGTTGTTACTATTCTTATGCTGCTACACACACACAAAGTCCCACACGATTTGAACGTCGTGCCTCCTTGCGTTCACGACGCAGCTCACGTAGTTTCCGCAATGGAAATCAGGAGACTGGTCCAATAGTAGCACCAGGTAGTGGTGCATCACGAAGACGCAAGCGTTTTCTGAAAACACGTAAGAAGAGCACTGAGAATCGTGAAAAACTGCCAACAGCAGTTGTACAATCGCACTCACGCGAATCACGTAGTGTTGGTGGCACTCCAGTCTGTTTACGACGCAATCAGTTGAGTGCCAAGGAGCGGTAAGTAATTTTAAAAAAACGAAAACAATATTTAATATTTCGAACACTTTGTAGCATTTATAAAACCTCACCACTTTCGAATCGTTCTAATTCGCTCGTCTTCACTGAGCGTAAGGACAAACAATTTATGACCATTGCCGAAAGTGAAAAGGCATTGCTTAAGGCTGATATGGAAGCGGATATAAAGTATAGACAACTAATAATGGAAGCTGAATCGCTACTAGAATCCATGAAAAACAGTTTACAAAGGTAAAAATTATATGCGGAGCAAAAGTGTAACTTCATGTACACAACGTGTACACTAGTGTAGAACTCAATACAACTGAATACATTGTTCATTCTATCGAAATTTACACAGTTCAATGTTCAACTGAACTCATTTTCATTTTATTTGTGTTGGTTGTTATCGGAACACTGAAAAGAAGTTACACTTTGAAACAAAATAGTTTTTGTTATAATATATTTTTTACTTTACAGCATTCCACGCGATACACCTGTTGCCAGTCCACGTCGTCTTAATCCTTTGGCCAATAAACGCATTGAAATGCTTAAACAAAGTGAAGTGGAGCCAAAGAAGCAACCACAACGTACCAATTCTACACCAGAACGTGATTGTGTTGATCATGAACTGGCGGCTGCTATTAATAAACGCATTGAGCTGCTCAAATTTGAGACTGCTTCAGCACCAAATAGTCCTAAAATGGGACGCTGTAGTCCACGTAAGACACATCTAACGAATTTTATAAATCAAAATGCACCACCGGAAGTACCACCGCGTAAGTTAAGCGCTGATCTTTACAAGGCACCACAATCACCGCAATTACAATTAAATGGACGTCGCCTACAAAGTCCAATCGCATCACCACAAACGCCACGTCGCAATCAAATGAATGCTTCGCCAACAAAACATACGCATGCTGTAAATTGGCATAATGCAAATCCAAATTTAAGTGATTCCGATCAGGAATGTATTGCTGTATTACGACAGAGCACTGAAGATATGGTTAATCATAATTTTGTGCAGCCGCAGCAACCAACTACGATGGTCTATAACAGTGCAGATTATAATAATCAAAATGTTGCACCTATTTCAACGGCAAATACAACAACATCCTATGCCTACTGTCCACATAGTGAGCCGCTGAAACGTAAAGTCTATCGCGGCAGTTCAACATTTGAGCGTATTAAGAAAAATTTTGATTTAGAATTGGGTAAGTAAAATCTATTAAATCGTTATTAAAAAGCGTGAATAATTTCGATATGTGTGCGAAATCGAAAATGGGCACACAGTTGAATATTTGTTTTTATTTTTTAATCTAAAATTTGTTATCTTCAATTTTTATTTAATTAAATTTTCTTTGCAGAAATACCCAAACAAACAGCAAACACCGGATTTTTGAATGCACGTCAACAATCCAAGTTATCTTTATCTGCAAAGAACTCAATAAATGATATAACGTCGCTTGGAGTACAGGAAATGCTAGAATCACCAAAGACAAGTCGCAAACAACAATTATTATTAAGCACAATAGTTGATCTTAAACGCTCACTGGAGCATCAGAGTTATGAATTGTGTGGACTCAATGAGGAGTAAAATATTTTGGTAAATGGATTATAAAATGGAACATACCAACATGTGTGTACTTCCATAAATATTTACAAGATTTATTATGAAAATATTATTAATTATCGTATTTAAATATTACGTTGCGAACAAATGGACTGAATGGAATTAAGTATTTGTATTTGTTAAAGGGTTTTTTTTTGATGAAACCCAAGCAACATAAATGAAAATAACACAAGAATTATATAACTATTTCTATATACTTATATACATACATACATACATACATTATGCTACATTTAACTATTTAAAATGTGAAATCGATTAATTTAAAGAATACCAAACATAACTACATACTTCCCTTAAGGGCCAAAAAATTAATTGAAGCATAGATTAGTTGAATTTTAATTTATAATTGATTTATTGTAATAACAATTATTTACATACAAACAGACACATATAAAGCTATCCAAAAAAATAATCATATACCAAAAAAAAAAAAAAATCTCCAAACTAATATACAAGCTCATTTAATTAGATATTATCTAGGACCAGACCAGATGCGCTAATAGACTTAATGTAGTAGATTAAATAGACTTCAAATATTTGTTTTACAATTTTTATTACTTTTGGATCGTTATAATTTAATATCGAAATGCATTTCATAAAAGGGTAGAATAAAAGCAATCGATACCGAATAGACAAACAAATTTTACTTTAAAGAATGTATTTATATAAAAACAATCTATTTTATTTTTTGTATTGAAAATAATAAAAAATAGCATTAAACACATCACAATATAGATAAAATAATATCGTATCGTTGTTGTATCGATATCAAAATTATTTTATATCGATACCACAATAGTTAAAAATATCGAAAAGTTGATACCAAAATTATTAAATTTAATAAATAGTTAGAAAATATAAATACCAAAATTATTTCATATCGTTACCACAATAATTAAAAAAAAATTATGATTAAGATATCGACACCTCAAGTATCAATACTTGATTAAAAATATCAAAACTAAAACTTTCACTAATTACAAAATAATAGTCATTATACAAAAAAAATATATATGTATAAATACTTTTTTTTATGAAAGCGTATTCCTATGATAGTTTTCAATTTGTTAATTAATAAAAAGTCAATTAATTATTAGTGCCAAAGTTACCATAATTTTTTAAATTTTAATTTTTTTTTTTTAATTTAGAATTTTTTTTTTTTTAATTTAGAATTTTTTTTTTTTAATTTAGAATTTTTTTTTTTATAATTAATAAATATTTTAAATGCAATTTGTTAGTAAAATTTTTTTAGCTGCGTTCTGGTCCACTATTCTAAGCATATCCTTAAGTATTCTAGTCCTACTTTAAACTAAATAGTTTATTATAATTAGTAATGAAACCAAATTATAACATTTTTTTTTTAGAAAAAAAAAAAATAAATAAATAAAAAAAGATAATATTAAAAAATAATGAATTATTATAATTATACTCATTGGTAAACCAAATCTCTAGTTATCCATCCAACGTTAAAATTGTTTGTAGTGAAATTCATTTAGTGAAATTTATTTCGTATTTTAGTTAAAATACTTAAACATAAACAAAAAAAAAATAAATAAATAAATTTAGAACAAAAATGTTTTTAGCTTTAATTTTTAAAAATTATTGTAAGATTTTAATTCTAGTCTGTTTAAAATGGCACTTATGAAACTTTCTGCGCTCGAATATAATTATTTTCTTAACCGACTTATAGCTTTAATAGTTTACTTTAATTTATAGGCAGTTTAAGAAAATATTTGAAATTTGTTGTATTTGTTTTCAAATTTATATTAATTTTTTAATTGGTGCATAGCTCAAATAATGAAAAAAAAAAAAATAATAAGAAATCTTAATTAAATTAGTTATAGTTACATACATATTTACTTATAAACATACATGCATACATATGACAGTAATCGGATAATGTAACGTGATAATAATATAATATAAAAAAAAAATAAATAAATAAAAATAAATTAAAATAAAATTGTGAACTAATTAAAAAATAAATTGAAAAAACAAAACAACAATTATAAATTTACATTCATTTCATTCTTTACATTTAGTATCACTATAAATGGTTGTAAGTAGTCTTTAATTGTTGCTTACAACAATTAAATATTTTTTGTGTTTTTTTTTTTATTGTAGTAGTAGCAACATTCTTAGTATTTAGTCTTATGTATTTTAATTTAATTTTCTTGTAGTTTTAGTAATTAAATAAATGTATTTAGTTCATTGCTTTAATGTACTTTAAAGTCATTGAGTTCGTTTTGTTTAAATACCTAGCTTCGCTTTTAAAATATTCTTTGTTTAGGTTTTTATTTTTTTATTTGTGCAATTTCTTTGCAAAAAGATACCTTTTTTTTGACTGGAAGTTCAAACATTTAAATGTCTAAATGTTATATAAAGATATTAACATAATTTACTTAATTCGAATTGACGAAAAGTTAATTAAAACGTTTTTTAGTTCTTTAAACATTTTTTACTTTTAATTTGTAACTTGTAGTATTTTGATAGTATTTCTTTAAAAAAAATTAAGGTTCTATAAGTTTTTGAACTACCAAATGGTTTGTATTTAAAAAAATATAAATTAAAAATAGTTAATCCTAAAACTTAGAAGTTAAAAAATATTTTAATAATTTATTTTATTTTGTTTAGTCACCATAATTTTTTTCCAGTGACCTATGACAATCCAAAATGAGCTTTGAAGTTACTTATACGTAAAATACTAACTATACAAACATAACTATATACATATTTAAAAAAAAAAAAAAAAAACTTATATACATAAATAAAGAACCAATTTTTATATATTTCTATAAATAAAAAAAAAGTACTCATTTTTTAATTTATTAAATCGAAAGATTGATGACGTCAAAATGCGAAATTTGGAAAACCTAAAATAAAAAAATTAAAAAATAGAAAAACGATATAAAATGGAACGTGACACGCCTTCTTACATATACAAAAAAAAAAAAATTGTATAAGGTGGCAACTCATTATTATGCTGTGCCATACAAATAGTTTTAGTTAAAATACTGAATTATTTCAAAAGTTTCAGTAAAACTGACGCCATACAGAGAACGTTGGAGACACTATTAACTATTTTGCATAATTATGTAAAATGTTCTGACTATTGAATATTAATTTGTGCCACGCTTAACTTATAAAAATGAAGAAAAAAAATATTAAATATTATAAATTTATATAAATGACAACGCTTTACAACACGCGCGCTTGAAAGTGAAATTAATCTATTAACAGCGTCTGTTATTAACAGTAGAATGCGTGCTGTTAATTTAACAGTTGCACATACATATAGCAATGTGTAAAGCTGCATTCCAATTCATAAAATATTATTAAAATGTTTTTTGTTTTTTTCTTTTTTAAGCTTTAAATGCAAAATACATATATAAAACATAAAACGCATGCGCGCATTCCAAGCGAGCCTCTATGTACAGCGTTAAAAGAGAGGAAGAGAGAGAGCGAGCGCTAAATTTTACAACTTTTAAATTTACATTTTATTTTACATGATTATTTGTTAATTCATTTGTTGTTGTTGTTGTTGTTGATTTTGCTCGTAAAATGTTACTTTATTATGTTGTTCTTGTTATTTTTGTTTTGCTCTTTTTTTTTGTTTATTGATCTGCCGATCTTCTCAGTCACACTTTACACATTGACTCTGCGCAGTTTTTATTTGTGAAGGTCACCAACGTTTTTACTGCGGTGGTCTGGGGGGGCAAAATATATATTGCAGCGTAGTACAGGTGTGAGGGGCACACATATACACACATACATATGTGTTGCCATTTTTTAGTTGTTGTAGTTGATCGTTATGAAACTAGTCCAATGACTTGTTTCAAAAAAAAAAAAGTTTTTTTGGCTTCATAGATACGCTTTTTTCTGTTTTTTAAACTTTTGGTTTGACTTTGATTTTTTTTTTTTTTTTTTTGTATATTTTTGGTTTTTATTTATGTTTGTATGAATGTATTTGTAGACACTAACAGTTTAATAAACACATGGACAGACGGACAGATAGACTTGTAACAGTTGTGTTGTACACATACACATGTATACATGCATAAGTCAATATTTACGCTTAATTACATATAAATATTTTTAATGGGCGATTCCAAGCATTTTGTTACACTGTGCAGTTTTGTGCTCTTAAGAAAAAGAAAAACAAAACAATTTAAATAAATAAAAAGACATGGAATTGTCCATTTGTATTTATATATATATATTTTTTTTTATTGTTGTCTCAGTTGTCCAAAAACCCTTGGACTGCCAATGTGCGCATGCGTGCATTAGCGGCCTTAAAGACCGCCAAAAAAAAATCGTCACAAATTGAACGTGCTTGCGGTTATTTTTTTTTTTTTTTTTATTTATTTTGTCTATTGATAGACAACAACAGAAACTTGGCCGCAAGTTCTCAAAATTTCGTAATTTCAAAACATTGAACAAGCTCATCAGTTCTCCTTCGCTCCCCCTCTCTCTCTCTCTCCTTGTATGTATCGAAATATACACAAATATAAAAACGCAATTGGATTTTTTGCATTAACTTGGCTTAAAATGTTTATTGGCCTTTATAATTTAATTTTTTTAATTTTGGCATAAAAAAATTTAAAAATATATTTTTGTTTACTTGAGAATTTTATTTTTGTATAAATCAGTTTTTAGCTTAATACACGTTCTTGCAATAAAAAAATAATTATAATTATTATAATACAAAACAAACGAAAAAAAAAAAAAAATAAAGCAACTTCAAAAAAAAAAAAAAAAAAAAACGTTGTCATCAAAAATAAAAAATGCTGACACTTTTGAAAAAAGATTTGCGAAATTCTTTTAAGCTTTCTCATTAAAACAAAATCGCCACAAATTTTCAATTAATTTTTATACTCCGCACATAACTCTGTAGTGTTGTGAGCTTGTTTTTTGATTATGCGTAATCACAGTAATCTTCTGACAAGTGTTGGCAAAAGGAGTGATTTTTGAGTTGCAGTGTGATTAGCGACTGCGATTTGAAAATCACAGTGAATGCAAACAGTGTCAAAAGCGCAGTGACTGCAAACAGTGAAAAAATCACTGACAATTGTACCAGTGAATTTGTACAGATTGGATGTTCAAGCGAATATGAACGATTTTCGAAGAGTGATAAAGACATTAATAACTGTTCACGAAGAGCGATACACAAAATCGCTGATAATTAAACATGTTGACTGAGGAACAAGAATATCGCAAATCACTACTTTCAGTTGCAGTGCAACAATGCGATTTTTTAAATCACTGTAAAAAAAACACCGTAAGTAATTTTTTTGCAAACACTACTTCTGATCGATCTTCTGATACCCATTTTTATGGGTCAGCGACTTTTTGATTAAAAAATATTGTTTTGCGTAACATTTTTTCTTCGTTTTATTTCTAGCACGTAATGCAATTATATCAGGTGCAGTATTCCGGCTCTGTTTTTAACAAAGTTTACTTTGTTCTTAGCCATCGTAGAGGGTTAGAGTGAGATACTCTTTTCTCCACAGTTAGATTTGGTACTGATTAAACTCACTAACATACATGTGTAAGTAAAATTCAGACAGTGGTGGAATACTTCTTGGAATACTACAACTAGTATTTGTCCATTTTCATATGATATTTTCCAAATATTCTAGGTTAATTCCTTCGTTCGTTAATGTACCTATTTAGTAGGCGTTTATTTCGATAGCGTAAGGTTAACGCTAACGTTAACGCTAACGCTAGTGGAAACATAACATTTCTTTAAAAGAACTTATTATATAATATATGTATTTTGAGAGTAATCTGATTTGCATTTTAAATTTACATAACTCTAAATTAATTCGAACCTTTTATTTCTTGACACGTGTATAAATGAAATTTTATAATTTTTTTTTTTTTGTATATTATCTGTTACATACTCGTCATGTTAAGTTTTATATAAAAATTAAACAAATATAAAAAAAAATCCATTGAATATTATTTACAAAAATTTCAACCGCAAATGACAATGCAAATTTTACAAAAAAGCGAAACTTTTGTAATTCTCAACTCAAGGTAGTCAAATAAATGCTCAAAATGATTCATTGAAAATATTAATTGTGGCTCATTACAGCGCAATGTATTAAATAATTTCAAGCATATTCAATAATTTTATACCCTTCACAGCTACAAAAAAAAAAAAAAAATCAATAATTTTTATTCTTAGCTTAACCGGAAATTAGTGAAAACAATTTAGCAAATTTTTAAAAACATTTTTGCATAAATTCGATTTGAAGATAACGAAAGCTAAATTTAATTTATAAAGCCTTGAAACTTGCGAATTTTTGTTTGACGAATTTAAATACACTAAAAAACAAAAAAATCTGTTTGATTAAGAATTATTTTAAGTATCGCTGGAAGCGAGCTGAATCTTTCAAACTTTTGATGCATGCTCTTCAAGAACTGAAAGTAGTGTAATGTGCAAAAAAAAAAAAATATATATATATATTTTTTTTTTAAATTCTTAAAGTATTTAAACATGTTGCATAGTGTACATGAATTATGTTTCATAAAAAATATTCAAAATTTCCATAAATAAAAAACATAAATAAAATACAAAAAAAAAAAAAAAAAACAAACCAACGAACTCAGACTCAGATATTAATTTAAACATAAAAAATAAATACTTCCGACAAATTTGACCCGACAAAAGGCTAATTAATTAAAAGGAAATTTATAGACTTTTTGGTAAATTTTAAGCGGAAGCATTTTCAAGTGCGTTATTAAACAATTAAATAATAAATAATTAATTATTGAATAATAATTCTAATAATAAACACGTGAGTTAGTGTTTAAAAATAAAGTGCTGCTTAAAAGGGCGCGTAATGTTACAACGACTAAGCGAGGTTTGTTTTAGATATATTTGAGCTTAATTTATTTATAAATTTATTTGAAAATGGTGAATCCCAAGTTAATAGTTTAAGGCCCCGTTTCCATTAGGCCGCGTTCCGCGTTAGCGTTAAAAACTCGACAAACTCGCGTTAAATCGTATACAAAAAAGATAGGCAGTTAGGTATGGGAAAAAGTCGCGTTAATTTTGAACGCGACTTTCGATAACACACGTTCAAACCGATTTCACATCGATTTCAAACCGATCTCTCTTATCGGTTCGAATAATTGGGCAATCGTAAGTTGCGCATTCTTATGAAAACAGCTGACAAAGTAACCGCAAAAAATAAACATTTACATAAAAGCTTCAGCTGCATATATTCAAATGACGGATTACCTTATCATGCTCGTATTGGACAGCAGTTACTAAAGGAACAACACCTACATCCATTCGTTATATTAAACATCTGCATTTCAAAAAAAAAAAATAAATTAATTTTTTAACCTGTACAATTTTTTTACTACATAACACACAAAATCAGCTGTTTTAACTCGAACGCTAACGCTAAAACGCAATGGAATCACCGTTCCGCGTTTTTCGATAAATTATTAACGCGATAACAAAACGCGGCTCAGTGGAAATGCGGCATAAGTTTAGAAGTTCTCAGTTTGAGGCATTTTGAATTTTGAGAGACCCTCAAATAAAAAAATAAAATAAAATGAAGCCAATTACAAATTTACTTAAAACTAAAGATCAGCTGAAGCATATTGACACTTCCTCATTCATAGATAGTCTGGCTATGAATGTTAAGAAGTTTATGATGGTGGCAAGATAGTGCAAAAGACATCATTATTTCTTTAAACAAACCTCGCAGAATTCAAAACAAGCCTCTGTTCTCCAAATCAAAAAATTAAAATACGCTGACAGCACAAGTGTGCCAAAGATTTGCTTTGAAACGCTACAAATTTGAATATAAAAATGATACTTCCTGATGCCAAAATCGTTTCTAAATTAAAAAAAAAAAAGCTTTTAATTAAGTTCAGTTTTTTTTTTATGAATTTGGATGCTTGGTACGCATAATGATTAATTATGTGCGACAGCTTCAATTACAAAACGAATGGATTAAATTAAATTAAAACGACGCAATTTTATGCGCAAATAACGTCATTTTTTTTTTGCATAAATAAGCATGAAGTTTCCAAAAATGATCAACGCAATAATATTTTTTTTACTGCTACGTTTTTTTTTTTTTAAGTTGCTTATTATGGATTAAAAAGACGTCGGACAGACGACGACGTTGCAGAATGTTAATTGTGCAAAAAAAAAAAAAAAAAAAGTATCTAGAACTTATTTTGCTGACGAATCTGAACTGACGAAAGTGAACTCGTTCTGTTACCGCAGACATTCAAAATATTTTTAATTAAAAAATATACGAAATACGAAAGAAACAGCACGTATACAATATAGTTTAACTTACAAATACAACAAATACTGGGCCGGTCAGTCTCTCTTGTCTTGACGGCCAAAATACGGTTCATGGTTACGACGCATGCGCACCGGTACAAAGTCCAAAAAGTTGAAATTCCACAAAAAAATTGTACGACAATTCATGTTGTATATTTATTTGTATAAAATGCTCTAAAACGCTAAATCATGCAAAAGATATTCATTCACGAACATTCTTCGCAGATACTTTATACACGCAACTTACGAATACTCGTACAGCTACAAATAGCATCAATAGTTTTTTACCTTCTCTGTATTTCTTTGTTTAAATAATGAAATACCTGTTTTTAGTTTTTTTTTTTTTACACATATAATTTTAAGTGCGATCTATATCAAGCTTAAGTTTTTCCAATAACAGACAAAAATACAAAAAAAAAAAAAGCTAAACAAGTGCAAAAAAGATACGCACACACACAATTTCAGATACATAGCATTTTTTTTAAGTTTAAGTTAAGCTAAGTAACTGAGATGTTTATTTCTGTTCCGGGTTTTTTTTAAAGCCTGTTTTGTATGCGTAAAACTTGATACTTTGTATGTTCTGGGATTTATATTTTTTACATTGATGCGGCTTAATTTAAAAATATAAAAAATATTAAAAAGCTGTTAAATAATTAAAAAATTAACTAAATATCTCTAAAAAAATATAAATTAAAATTTTCTTATAAAAATAGATGTCTGATTCATTGTTTAAATTTGCTGCGTAACGATGAAAGTGTTTTAATTATAGATTTTCTGTATGCGCATTTTTATATTGAACCTGCTTGATTATTAACTGGTTCCAAACAGTCTAGACAGCATGACCTGTCAAATGTTGACCTGAATTTGTGCGAATTGATTATAGACAAAAGAAATAGAAATTCGATAATATTAATCTTTTAGGGTGGAGTTACAGATACTTTTGCAGATACATATTAGCTTAAGTTGCAGTACCAAAAATATGCAAAATAGCCAATATGTGAACTCTAGTAGGCCTTGACCTGAAGTAAATAATTTGAAATGACAAATATTGAGTTTAGAGCACCTTAAAGCTGTTTCATCATTAGGCTTAGTTTTACATATGATATAACAAAATAAATATAAAACAAGGAAAGAAGGAACAGTAGAACTGAAGCTTAAATACTCGCTACACGAAACTTGAATAAGTAGGTTATTGTATGATCAACAGTGACATAGATTATATTCCTCAAAGGTGTTGGGTGGGGACAACTCAAGTTGGGGCTCAAATTAGAAGCATATATGTAAAATTTTAAGCTTAAGATGAAAAACTGAAACAATATTTTTCTTGAAAAAATAAAAAAAAAGAAAGAACGCTGAAATTGAGTATGCTCGACTGCAAGATACCCTGTACCCAATCTAAATGTACCTTAAGTTAGGTTCTATTTGACTACCACACCTCATTGAATTGGATTTTCATAGAAAACTAAAAATCGGGTACACTTTGAATGGGGTTATACCTAAAATTTTGTTGGGCCTACCCATATTGGTCTATTTCATTGGGACTATCATAGACATAATTTTTACTAAATTTAAATTTTCTAGAATAAAACAAAGACGTTTTTATGTAAAAACCCAAAATTTTGGGGTAAGTTTGTATGGGGGCTATACCTAAAAGTTGGTTGGCACCAACCCATATTGGGATATTTTATTGGGAATATCATAGACATAATTTTACTAAATTTGAACTTCCTAGAATACAAAACAAGACGTTTTTATGCAAAACCAAAATTTTGGGCGTAGATTTGTATGGGGTACTACTTAACGGCTAGAGAATAAGCCGTTTGGAAGGGCTCCTTGCGGCTCTAAAGTTTTAATTTTAATTTTATAATCCTTTCTTATTTTCCCCCCCAAATTATTTTTTTTAAACGGGAGGGAGGGGGGTATAGGGTATAAAAGACAGGTGAGTTAACAGGGTGTAGTTAGCTCCTTGTCAAACTGCCTAGGAATCAATCAAATGCCATTTTCGAACTAATATAAACAAACCGAGCAAACGGTCTTCTAATTTGACCGATCACCGACAGTCCATAGACAGACAGACAGACGGACATCGCTAAATCGAATTCGTCTCGTCGAAAGTATTTAAAAAAAAAAAAAAGCTTAAAAACAGGGGTCTGTCTCCGTCTATTAACATGTTAGTCTATAACAGCTTTGGGTAGTCAGCATTACATATTAATATGTTACTAACAATAACATCTGTTAAAAGACTGCTGTAAAAGTATATTCTGTTCATAGTATGTTCTGCAATACTTTATTATTAAAAAAATAATAATAATAATTTTACTTATTGCCTATTATGTTTTAATGAGTTACAAACTTTCCGACAAACTGATAATACACTTCACACTATTTTGGGGGTATAATAATTAAATGTTAAACTGGCTGCTATAGGCGTATATATTTATTTATTGTACAAAACAAATAAACGTTTGACTGAAACTTCTCAAAATGAACAAAACATTTTAATTTATTTATTTTATTTTAATATTTTGTCAAATCATTAATTGTGCTACCAGTTACCAGTTTACAGCACGTAATAAAATGTCATTGGACTCTCTTAATTTTTTATGGAGTCATTTTGAGTTACACCCATAATTTTGGCTGGAACAACAGTAGCATGAAATTTGTACCCAATATTTAGACAAATAAGTTTCACAAATCGTTTACAGTAGTAAAAAAAAAAAAAAACGTTTCTGTATGAGTGAACTGCCACAACAGTTAAGCATTTTGGTAGTAAAGCAATAATAAATTAATAATAATAAAAGTAATAATATATTTTTGTCTTATCATATTATATATTATAAAAATATTAACAATCGAATGATTTTTAGCAAATTTTTTGTTTTGGTTATTTGAACTTATCGACACAATTCGATTGAAAACCTGTTGCCAAATGGTGATACCAATCGAAAATAATATGCATTTGGCTGATTTGAACTTTAATTGATCATAACAAAAAAAGAATTTATTGGTGTTTAAAGCGATAATAAAATTTTAAAAATAGTAAAAAATAAAATAAATACAATATTAAAACATTGAGTCATACTTAATGTAATTTCAAATAGAGGGTACTACAATAAAAAACTTTTCTCCAAAACGTTTAATATGAAAGCTGTTGGTTTTTGTTCACGAACCTCGCCTGAACCTTTTATCTTTAACGTAATTTTTTAACAAATCACGTAGTAACTTTATATGAAACACTACTGCTGTCTTTTAACATCTGTTAGTCTATTAACAGCTGTAAGTAGACAGTTGTTGGCTATGTTACAAACACTAACATCTGTTAATAGACTGCTGTAAAAGAATGCTCTGTTCATAGTATGTTCTGCAAGCAATTTCTATTAAAAAAATAATAATTATTTGCTTATTATGTTAGAATAAACAAGCGCAAAAAACAAAAAACCTTTCTAGTATTTTGATATTTGATTTTAAAATTTTGCCTTTTTTTTTGTTTGTTTATGAGTCAAAAAAAAAAAAAAAAAAAAAAAAATTTGTGTCGATAAAATAAATAATAGCTTAATTTCACTGATATCAAATTGAATATCGCGCGTTCGGTGCAAAGTTCAAAAGACAACAGAGACAATAAATAAAAAAAAAAAAAAAAAAAAAAAAAAAAAACATAAACATTAAATGCTATTAACAAATAAATTTAAAGATAGCCAAACTTTATTAGGCAACGCCGCTTTAGCTCAGGTGCAAATATATAAGAATTTATTTTTATTTTGTTTATAGACGTAGTTGCTAATTGGCCAAAAAGTACCACAAAAATTGCTAAAACAAAACAAAAAAATATAAAAAAAGAATTATAAAAAAAAAAAAAAAATAATAAATAATTTTAAAATAAAAATTGAAAACTTTCCAATGGGCTGTTATTGATTTTGTTGCTTGATAAACCCAAATTGAAGTATCTTATATGTCAAAACTAACATTTTTATCTTTAAAGAAATGAGTTCTAAGAACTTAAATAATAGTGTCGGAAATGACCAATACACATTTTAATAACTAAGCATAAACATGAAAGAATTGGTTATATACATAAAAAACCCAGAAAGAACGCTGAAATCGAGTATGCTCGACTGCAAGATACGCTGTACCCAATCGTTATGTACCTTAAGCTAAGTCCTATCTTACTACCAAACCCCATTGAATTGGATTTTCATATAAAAACTTTAAAAAATCGGGTATATTTGTGTGGGAGCTATGCCTAAAATTTTGTTGGTACTTCCCATGTTGGGACATTTCATTGGGACTATCATAATTTATACAAAATTTAGATTTCCTAGAATAGGAAACAGTGACTTTATATGAAAAAACCAAAAATTTTAGGGATCGATTTTTATAGAAAGTACGCTTTAAAATGGGCCTAGAAAAAAACGTTTGCAAGTGCACACTTGACGATTTGGGAGAGTCTAAATTTGAAATATGGTGGCCTTTTCTCTTACAGTCTCCGAGATAATCTCTCTCAAACAACAGGACAGACAGACAGACGTATGGACATAGCTAGTTCGACTCTCCTACCGATGCTGATCAACAATATATATATACTTTATAGGGTCTATCTAGCCTCCTACTGTCCGTTACATACATTCGAACAAACCTAATATACCCTTTTACCATTTGGGTGCAGGGTATAAAAAGAAAACAATTGCTGATAACGCAAAAACGTTTTAATGGCGAAATACTTGAGCTGTTTTTATGGCAAGTGTGTATTTGGGCCAAGTTAATTGAAATTTCCGCTATTGAGATTTTAGCAAATATAGTTTTTTTTTTTTTTACTTTTAATGAAGCCATGAACTTGATTTGGCTTATCGAATATTTGAGTGATTATAAGTATTCGATTTGATATGGGGTTTCTTGCTTTCATTTAGTTTATGCATTAGTTTTAATTGAAATTATATTGAAGAAAGTATTAAACGCAACAGGAAAAAGCAAAAATCGTTTAATTTGAAGTAAAACCAAAGCTTAAATACCATTCAGACGGACATTATTTGAAATTTCATGATTTGTTTGTTTTCATCAAAGAATACGTTAACATTAGAGATGGAGAAAAATCGATAACATTATCGGCCATATCGTGCTACCATACTGTCGATGGCTCAATTTCTCTACAATTTCCCAATTTCACAATATTTTCCAAAACCAACTACAATATTTCCAATTAACCGTTGATACCCTTCTGCTCATAATATTGCTTCAAACAATTTAGTTTCGCATTGAAATGGCTTCCGCAAAAATTAATTAAATTTGGCAAAAAAATGTCTGATGAAATCTAGATCAAGTTAACTTGAAACAAGAGATGAAATTTTTTTTTATTTAAATAAATACAAATAAATATTTTGTATCTTTCTAACGCTTTAATGCAAATGGAAACTTGTTTTGGCCTAAAACGTTTCGTTAGATTTTAATTTTTGGCGGAAATCAAATAAAATCTAAAAAGTCTTTTAAAATAAAATAGAAAATAAATTTGTATTTATTTATTTATAAATCATTGATTTGCTTTGCTTTTAGCCTTAACCCACGACGACGACGACGACGACGGCATATGTCGGCAAGTATGTGTAAACAGCTTCATTAACTTATTTGTTAAAGAGTCGCTCTAACTAAGCCAAGTATTAATAGAATATTTTGTCTTAAAACCGGAAATGTTTTGCTTATGAATTTAATAAGAGAATACATATATTATACTCGTACAATACTCTGGGTACAATACAGTATTTTTTTTCATCTTTTTTGTCTCATTTTATATTTTGTTTTTTTTCTTACGTTTGTTGACCTGTACGTCGGAAAAACCTTCATTTCTTTGTCAGTTCATAGCGCATCCAATTAACTAAACTTTGATGTATATACTCGTAGTCTGTTAATATGTAGGCACTATAAATATAATTTATATTAAATATAAAACTGACTAAAAAATAGATAAATAATAAAGAATACAATAGTCCACTATAATTTTTTTTGTTTTAAATATACATATAGTTCTTTTTTACATATTACGAGGTGTGTTCAAAAAGTATCACATATTTTGTGTTTTTTTTTATAATTATTTATTTATTCATGAATATCTATTTTGTCCCCTTTAATGTAATCCCCTCCCGATAAAATACACCTATGCCAACGTTTTTCCAATCCTCGAAACATACAAAATAGTCCCTTTCTGGTATAGCCCATCAGCGCCTTCTTCGATTTAGCTTTTTAATCTCCTCAATCGACTCGAAACGTCCGTTTCCGGAGGGCCAAAGTCACACGGTGCCAAATCAAGCGAATACGGTGGTTGCGAAATCATCATTTTTGGTACCAACCGAGACTTGACACGTTTGAGGCCCAAAACATTCTTCAAAATTGTATTAATTGATCCTTTCGATAAGCCAATTTCATCAGCAATGGGTCTAATAGTTAATCGACGGTGTGCAAGCACTAATTCTTTTACTTTTGGATGTGAGCATCGTCCGTTGAGGTCGATGGTTGATCAAGGAGCTCTTCGCCTTCAACACGTTCGCAATCTTCTTTCAACAATTTATACCAATCAATGTTGTTGATTTTGGTAGAGCTCGGTCCCCATAAGCATTCTTCAACATTTTTATTCCATTTGATCCATTTTTTTGAATAGGTAAAAATCGAAGACGATCCAAAACACGTGCAAGCAAAGCAGCTGTCAACAATTAAGTGAACATTCAAAATGGCCGAGCTTGTCGGCATAAGTGAGAGACATGAGTACCAACATAACGCCACAAAAAATCGAAATTCGAATATACGTAACCCGCGAAAATTCAAAATTCGCGATAATGTTTGAACACACCTCGTAGGAGCAATTTATTTGATTAGACATTTAATCTCCAACATAGGACTTCTTAGCTATTTTGAATTGTCGATCAATATACACTTTAATCAAAATAAAGCAATATCCCTTTTGCTTGTTAATTTTCATATAATTTCCCGATTCGGTGCATTACGACAATTTTCATAATTGTTTCGCATTAATTTCTAACAGTTTTTGAGACCTGCTAAAACAGTAAGTCGAACTGAAGGTCATATAGAGTCTTTACATTTTTCTTTCATTTAAAAATACTTTTTATATTAAAAATCAGTTCAGATAACACATTATTCGAAAAGTGATATGCATTATTTCAACAAAAAAAAAAAAAAAAATGTTTTTTCAATTAAAAAAATCAAGCTTTTTTTGTATTTCAATTATTTTATTTATTATAAATATTTCATTTTCATTTAATAGCAAATAGATTACACATTAATTGTTCTCAAATTACGGCATATACATTTCTTTTTTCTTCTTTTTCTTCTTATAAATGTGTGTATTTTTTTTTTTTTTGCTTACTTTAACTAACAATATTATCGAATTAAATATATAGTATATATTTGTATTGTATATTTCCATGATTTTACATTAGTCAATCAATATGCTTCTGATTATTTTTTTTTTTTTTTTTTTTTTTGCACAAACGCTTCACATATCGCAGATATGACACAGTTAACAGCGGCGAAGCCGGCAAGCACCAAAATACATATTTTCGCGATTATTAAATTTAATATTCGTTGAAATCAAAACAAAAAAAAACATTTGTACGTACGCAAATAAAAAAAAATAAAAGTTTGTATCTTCTCTATAAATATTTAAAAAATAATTTTATTAATATTAATTTATATTTTTCAAGCAGAAATTTGATTTCTTTGCTATTTTTTTTTTTTTTTTGTAAAAAGATTTTTAAACTTAATTAATGCAACTAACTAGCTAAAATATATATTAAAAATACGACGATGACGACGACACATAATGCAGATTTAAAGCATAATAATAATATAATAATAATTATGTTAATAGATAATATATAACAAATATATATATAACGATTTGATTCTTTTAGTTTTTTTTGCCTATTTTTTTTCATAATGACTTTTCGATCTGTACGATCGTTATACATATTGTATCTTTTTTTAAGGTTTTTTTATTTTTGGATTGCTCTTTTTTTTACAACTGCCAAAAAAAAATTGGGTTTTTGATTTTTAGCTTACAATTTTTTATTTTTAGTTTATTTTCTTTTTTAACAGATACAAACGGTTTGACCGTTGTTGCCTTATTTTTTTTTTTTTTTTTGGGTGTAAAGTTACATTTAGCAGTGTAAGCTACAGAAACATGTTGCGTGTGTGTGTATATGTATGTGTGTGTGCGTTTATATAATTATTTAATTTTTTATAATTATTTTTTTTTTTTTTTTTTGAGTGCGTTTGTTTGCCTGCCGTTTCGTCTTTTTTGTTAGTTTTTTTGTCACTGTTTTTATCTAATACAAAAAAAATATACAGAAAGAGAGCCTTGAGGAATGCTATATACTGCAATATACAAAGATATACAAATAGTTTCACTATTCTTTATTTTTTATTTTTTTATTTTTTTGACTAATGCGCTTCATGAGTTTTTGCCTATCTTTGCTTCATTGCATTTACTATTGTATTTTTTGTTTTTTTCTTAGGCTATAGAATCATTATTCACAGATTTTCTGTTATCTTTCTTCTTAACAACTTATTTTGTAGAACATTTTTTCTTTTCCTTTTTTTCTAACATACTAAACTACTACAGCTTTTCTTTGTACCCGTTGACCAAAATACAAAAATAAAATTAGAAAAAAAAAGTTAAAACTGTAAAATCAAAAATAAAAAGAAATATTTGTATCTTTTTTTTTGTTTTACTAACATTGCGCGCGCATAAAACCAAAACTAATCGACTTAGTAACCCGCCCCAGCCCCAAAAAATATGTTGTTAGTTTTTGTTTTATGTTTTCTTGGTTGAATCCTACTAAACGGGTCCAATATCACTTTGGTATCTGGCAGTCAAATAATTAGCTGCCTCTGTCATTTGTTCCAGGCACTGGTACAGTCCATTTAAATGTCTGCGACAACGTTTCGCCAGCTCCGTAGCCTTATCAGCATTAACTGCTTTTGATTTCGCTTTGCATGCATTCATTTCACTGCCATTGCTAGAGGAGCTATCGCTTATTTGTGCATTATCGCTTTTGTTACCATCCGATTCAAGTCCTGAATCATTTTCATTCGATACATCACTATCGGTATCACTAAGATTACTAACCGATACCGTAGATGCCATTGAAGCAGTTGATGTGCGTCGCACATGTCCCTTAACCACAGACTGACTACTCGATGTCGTTGACGTTTGGCGACTAACACTGGCAGCAGCAGCAGCGACGGTGGTGTTGGTGGTGTTGGCGGCGTTAGATGTTGTTTGTTCATTTTGTTGTATCATATTTTCCAAACTATTTGTTGCTGTGTATTCTTGTTGCACTTCAGCATCATCCGCTTCCTCACTGTTGCCTGTCCAGAGTAAATCATTCTTAAGCGAATTTAACATGCTGTACAGATTAAATAGCTCCGAAGCGCTTAGAAATTCATGTACATTTTTCGAATGTGCTGCATCACGTTTGCCCAGTGCGCTTGAGCTTTGTGTCAATTGATGTGCGGTGGTATCTTTGCCAGTTGCGGGTATTATGTCTGTGCTGTCACCGATCTATAAGTTGAAAGAAATCAAAAAACGAAAAATATTTATTTTTTTTAGTGAATACAACAATTGGCATAAAATTTATTTGAATATTTTTTCCTCCTTTTTTTATTTTAATTTATATTTTTTTTTTTTTTTTTTTTGAAAATACACACCTGTCGATCCATGAGTCGGCATGGTACCAGTATTGTATCATCCATAATATTAACAGTTTTAACAAACTTCTCCATCACATTAACAATGCTGTCCTTCGAAAATTGCTGTTCATCGTGTCGTGCAATGCGACGTAGACAGTTTCTATAAAGAAAAAGAGTTCCGCAATTATAGAAAAATGCTTAATTTATTTATTTAATTTTTTTTTTTTTTTTTTGATAATTTGATACAATAAAGAGAAACCCGTTTCAGACAATGGTCTTTGACCAAACCCAAACTTATTTAAATAAACGTGTCGTCTCAAAGTCTGCAAAGTTTCTTTAAAAAAACTTCCGCACAAACGGCTTTTTGAATAAAACTTAATATTTTGTCTAAATCATGCTTACTCGTTTAAAAAAAAAAATTTTAAAGAATAAATCTAAAACTATAGAAGACGCATATACTCGTATAAGCAAAACACAGATATAAATATTTAAATATATTCTCAAACATACACACCCAGTCAAGCCAGCTTAATTTGTATTGTGCTAACGTGGCGTATGATAAATATGAATTGATTTTTATGCAAATTCACTTTAAAAGTTGTCGTAGTCGTCCGTCTACATTGATGCGAGTTTCAACGCTTACGAAGGCATGACTCGTGAATTGATTTTGAATAAAAAAAAAAAAATTCAAAAATATAAAAAAAAAAAAATAGAAATTGAAACCGAAAAACCTGTTGCTTATTTAAGTCATTGCTTTTGTAGTTTCTATAATAAAAGTTTTTTTTTTTTTTAACTTCAAACAAATGCTTCAATTAAAGAAAAAGCAGGAGAAAACGTTAGCTACAGCAATAGTGAAAACATTCTTTGCCTTTTCGTGTTCATTTGCACGCGTGTTAAAAAAATTTAAAAGTGCCCATCACTGCAGTGTGTGTAAAGTAGCAGAAAATGTAGTTTTCTTATAGCTACAGACACATGCTACACGAAAAAGCTTTAAGTGTGCATATACCGATGTTGCACATGCAGCAAACAGTCTTGGCACGCGTGCTATAAAAAAAAAATGCCCAACACTGAAGTATATTTTTTTTTTGTGTTGTTTTCTAATTAAAACTCGTTCTAAAACATTTTAAAAAATTTAAACAGAACTAAAACACTGCATTTCAAAAATTAAAGCTAACTTTGGACATTCTAAAAAGAACGTTGAATTAAAACACCACATCCATTCTGTAAGGTTTATGACCAATAATCAAAAAAATAAATAAAATAAATAAATAAGTAAGTAAATCAAAAATAAAAATGAATGCTTTTTATTAAATTTAATGAATTTATTTATTTGCGTGGGTCATGGTATTACGTTACGAGTTATTTAAATAAAAATGCAAATAGTATATTGTCAGAATTAAATTAACTAATATGGCGTGCGATGATGCCATTTTATAATCGATTATTTTTTTTTAGTAAGTACAGCTAGAAGTTTTGCTAGTTTTATTGTATTTTTTTAGTTTTATTACAAAAGTGGGCGTTTTACTTATAAATTTTTTAAGGCGATTAATAAAAAATATGACAATTCTACACGTAACTTAACTACTTAAATGATTTCATTGTGCTACAATTAAATGATGATGTACACAATTTTAAGCTGCTTAAATTTATGCACGCAAAACTGCTTAATTTTTTTAACTATTTCATAAAATTAATTATATTTCATTAAATAAATTAATCGATAAACGTACAAACACGTCAAACCTGTTTAACTGTTTAAATTTTAATTAGTTAAGCACTTTTGAAAAAGTTTAATTGAATTAGTTTTTTTTTTTTTTTTTTTTTTATTAATGTAAATTAAAATTAAAAGTAACACTTTCTAAATATAATTAGCTAATTTCTCGCGTTTTAAAAAAACTAAATAAAAATGTCAACTATCAATTAGAAAAATATTGTACTACAAAAGGTTAACTAGTTAATAATTAATGAGCTAGTTAAACTGGCATAAAGTCATATTTTATGACTTAAGTAGTTAAATTTTTTAATAAATAAAAAAAATGGGTACAAAGGAATTTTTAAATACGTTTTGCTACAAAAAACTGTATCTAATCTTGAATTTTTAACCCTTACATCATATAGAGAAGAAGAAAACAGTATCTAAAAATAAAACTGAATAATTAATTATTTCTTTTGGTGTTTTGCATATACGCACACTTAAAACTGTTAAAACTGTTTTTTATAAATATTTATAAACTACATAAATACATTTCAAAATCTGTTTCTGAACAGCATAGTAACAAACTTTCGTTGTATTTTTGAGATAAAAATTTTAACAATCTAAAAATTAAAATTTTAAAATTCCCTTTTAATATTTCATTTACATAATATATTTTGTCTAGTCATGATTTAAAAAAAAAAAAAAAAAAAAAAAAAAATCTAATTCATTCATAGACAACCAGTCTATCTGCTTTCATAAGAGTTCATGATCTCTCAGCCTGTGTATTATGCATAAAGTTGTAAAAAAAAAAAAAAAAAAAAAAAAATGATTACATTTTTTGTTGTTGTTTCAAAGCTTATTCAAGAAACATTAACCTTGCGAATATACATTCGAATATACCTGTTCTATATTCTAAAATAGTTTCTTAGTTGTATTTTCAAGACGTACAAAGTTCAACATTTTTAACGCTTATCTATAGCACAACGTCTGCTGCTATTGATATAAAAAAAGTATCTACGATATACAAAAAGTATCTACAATATACAAAAGTATCTAATGTTTGTATATACGTCATATCTCCAGACAGTGTAACAGTTTTTAAGTTCAAGCGTGAGTCTAGCACTTTACAACAAGTGTTTTATTACAACAGAGTCTAGAGTTACTATATAACACGCGTAGATACACAATGACCGCGTGTCTGTCTAGCATTTAAGTATTAAAAAAAAAAAAAATAAATAAATTAGAAAAAAGTATCTAAGTATGTGTTTGAAAAAAAAAAATAAATAATCGAACCAATTCTTGATAAATTTAGTCTAGTGCGCATTTACTATTTAAAACATGTCGAAATCTATTCAAACTTTATACAACAAAAAAAAAGTTGGCGGCCACTAACGAAATCTTTGGCCGACTAACTGACTGATAGACAGTCAGACGGACAGACAGACATAGCTACCTACTACACATTCATACATATGTATTTATGTATTAAAAAAAAAAAAAAAAACAGCGGTCGCGGTCGTTCATGTTTTGAATTTGCTATTATCAAATGTGGGCGCATACATAAGACGAGACAAGAAGTACTCGTATAGCAGCTGACATGTGCCTTATGCGTGCTCTTTCCGAGCATATTGCAGCAGCGTGATAGCATCTGCGCTTTACATAGAAAGTAATGTTGTAGTAGCGCCAGACATATTTTCTTTTTTTTTTTGAGTTATGTCAAGGTTTTTTCCGTTTCAATTTGATGCACGCTATCACTGGCTGTACTCTCTCATTTTCTCGTCTACTCGACTCTACTACTTATAGCACACATTTGAATGAATAATCTTTTTTATTTCCCTATCAGCAAACATGCCTATGACTAATTAGTTTAATTGACAAAACACTTGTAGTATTATTAGTTTATATTATAGAGTCAGACACAAAAACAAAAAAAAAAAAAAAAAAAATCACAGCTGATTTGATTGCGCATACCGGAAAAAATGTTTTATAATTCGCAATTATCTTATCAACTAATAAAACCACAAAAAGATTTGTTTTTATCTATTTTTAGCAAAATTTTTTATTATTGGCGTCATTTTGAGCATAGAGAAACTATTTATATATTTTTTAGCATAAAAATTTTAAGAATTTTTTTTTAAATAGATTTGAAATTATTTTAGAAGGATGGATTTTAAAACTTCTACATACACAAAGAACTATGCCCAAAAGCCTAAAATATTTAAGGTGAACGTCTGTATGAGCGACTCCAGTCCAGTAGAAGCAAGGGATGATGAATGCTTGTCTGTTCACAATCGAACGAACAAATAAATAAATACTTGGGTTTGTTTAGGTGAGCTGAACCCAACGAGTAACATAAGGGCCTTCGAGCAGTCTGAGAAATTAAATCTAAGGTTCTAGTTAAAGAGATTCTACCAACTTGAGCTCTAAACAATCGGTTTGAAGATTACACGTTAAATTTTAGAGAATACATAACCAAAGTAGTTAGTACTTTAGGCACATTCCAAAGTCCCGCCCAAAAGGCAAAGATCAACGCTCAAAAGTACAGATATATTTTGGGTCAACCGTTTTCGGAGACTATTGTTTTTTTTTTTTAATTAAGTGGGTAACACTGATGCATGATACAACATAACTTTAAGGTTCCTCGAATGCATTTTTCCTTTTTCTTTTCTTTTTTATTATATTTTATTATTATTTTTTTTTATTTATAGTGTAATTGCCAACTCAGCTATTTTTCCCAATACAAAGCGGACATAAATAAAAGAAAAAAATTAAAAAAAAAGAAGACGTAGTACTTCTGGTTCTCTAGGAAATCAGGTGATAGTGAAATGCCTTCTGTACTTGTCGTGCGCGCTTTACTTTTTATTTTTTGGCCACGTGCCAGCTTTGTTTAGATGCTCGCCTGATATTGTGGCATGATAAGCGCAACATAATATAGCGAAAAATAAAAAAATAATAAACATTTAAAAAAATATAAACAAAAGTATAAATAAAAAAATATAGTACAATGATTTGATTACTAATCTGATTTTTATAGGACATTATATTTTGAACTTTTCTGAGAATTTAAATATTTTGCAAGTCAGTTTTGTTTACAGTTGACAAAATGAGGTACAGTGAAAGCCTGGTAAGTGCAATGAAATTATTGAAAATATTATTCTAATTGTATGCAAAATATTTTTTTGTTTGTGTTATTCAACTTAATGCGACCTCCAATAAAATCATAATTTATTTATTATTTCAAAAATAAAATCGAAAACAAAAATATGACGACTTAAAAATTTGTCACACATAAAAAATGCATAAGAAAAAAAAAAATTGTTTAAAAATTAAGTACAGAACACAAGAATTAAACTTTTAACCATGGTACTGTCTATTTCGAGAGTGGAGCGGGTTGTAAGGCAAAAACTTAAATTACATCGTACAACTTTTCTCTTTTAGTCGATAGTCTTGAACTACCGTACTATTGAAGACCAATGCCCCACAGCCATGCCCCCATACAATGACGCCAATGAACATGCCTACACTATATCTACAAACATACGATTCTGTGCTTATGAAATACAAAGAATTTTAAGCTTTTATTTGAAACTAAAAATAGAAATACTTATGGTAACAATCAAAAAATTTGATTTATTTCCTTTTTTATGCAATTTTTTTTTTTTTATTCCAGCGCTGCTTGTTATTTATTCTATTAAAATCAAATTGTGCAAAATGAAAGCCGGCAAAAATTGCCAACAAGAATATGCGGGTGTATTATGTGGAGAAGGTGGGGCAAACACAATAAGAATATTCGAGTACATCTAAACAAGAACAACAACAACAACAACAACAATAATAATGATGACGCTGTCGTTTGCGATTCCGATGCCGCTGCCGGTACTACAGCTGACGTTGTACAATGTTGTTGTATCGCGCCACAATTTTCAACCAATTGAAATTTAGCATGGTCTCGAAAAAAAAAAAACCCGTCATACCACCACTGGCACCGCAACAACCATAACCAACATTTTGCCGGGCAGTCATACAACATACTATGTATATTGTATTGTTACTTTTCTCTTTCCCTTTCAATAATAAAAAAAAAAAAAAAAAAGAAGAGGCAACACGCCACCGCACCGTGAATGCTACGATTAAATTTTCTATACTCTTAACAAGTTTAAATTACAAAAAAAAAAAAAAAAAACACACACACACATATTAGAAATCCTAAACCGGTGTTAAGCTTTACATACAAATATATTTGCGCATATAAAATTTCATTCAATATTAGTAAAATAAATATCGTATTTAGGTCTCAGCAGTAGCCCACATTATCATTCAATCCGTTCATTTTTGTGTTCCGTAATTTTCTAATGCTCCCCAAAATACTTAGACTCCAAAAGAAGGAAAGGAGAAAAAAAAAAAACAAGTTTATTCCAAATTCGAATGTCAGACATGCGCGCTACAAATATGGCATACAGCAACGAAATCGGCTGATATTATTCTAGAATGTGTATAGAAATTCATCATTTACTATAAATGTGGCGCGTCCGGGTGCACAAATTAGCGTATAAGCATTGAGATGCACCATTGTGTGGTTGCGGGTGTAGGGTGGCAGTTCGTCTGTCTGTCTCTCTGTCTGTCCATACACAGATGATTGCTGTGCACCGTTACTTTTTTTTTTGTCTTTTTGAGGGTTGTAATTGAAATTAAGAGCACAATTACGTTAAATGAAAGAGAAAAGAAAAAAAGAGCGCGCGTTGATAGTGGCCTGATTGGGGCGTTTTATTTTTCTTTTGCTTTTTGTTTTGTATTTATAATGAATGAAAATAACTGCTGATGCTGCTTGAATCGCTTTAGTTGTTGTTTTTGCTTTTTTTTTATGCACAACTCCGGCTTATATTGAAGGCAGCATGAAAAGCGACATGGTGCGGTAGTGTAAAGTGTAGATTGCTTAAATCATTTTATGTTACTGTACTCTACTGTGATTTTTTTTCATATGTTAGCGATGTGAGTAATCGTATATTTTTGGATAATTTATAAAATAAAAATCGATTTCCTTGTTTTTTTGTTTACAAAGAGGTAAAAAAGTACTGTCTTACACCTTCCTATCCAAATATGCAGAAGAGCATTTTAAAAGTACTTTTCAAACAACTCTAATTATAAGTGTTCGGCTATCTAGAATCAAAATTTGACTTGACAAACTTTATAGAATTTTTCATAACTATTTTGAAAGCTGTATAAAAAGTAGTCTGTCGCAACCAATATTATTCTTCTGTTAAAATTTTCTAACTTTCAAACGTCTAGTTTCGCCGTTTATACAGTACAGATAGGCAGACAGACTTTTATTTTTATATATATAAAGTTAATATATATAATGTTAATATAGATATATATCTATATGTATATCAATAAAGTTCCATCTCTAGTTATTTTAGTTGTTTGCGTTGTAAACATATTTGCAATATTGAGTAATAGCATTTTTTTTCTTGCTTTTTCTCCTTAATTTAAACTCTTTTTTTTTTTTTTCTTCGTTTCAAATGAATTGACCAATATTTGTTGTTGTTGATTTCTTCATGTTGCTAAAACAACAACAAAAACAACAAACACTTTGCTTGTAACACTTCTTTTGCTACTGCATTTTCTTTCTATTCGCTATACTCGTTTTCTTAGCTTTTTTTTTTATTTGTTTGTTGTTGTTGCTTTTGTTGCTGTTTTGCCATAACTGTTTTTGGTTACGTGTAATTAGGCAAGGTAATGCTCATACTTATAGCTTATAAATTTACATACAAACATACAAAAAAAAAAAAAAAAAAAAAAAACGCCAATTCGACTAGCTGCGTCAATCAAAACATCAGTGTCGTCGTTGGACATTCAATAGCTCGAGGTGAACACTAAGAAGAAGAAAAAAAACCCACAACAAACGTTGGCACTATTTTTTTTTTTTTTTTGATTATGAATCAGAAGAATTTCTAGGTTTTTTTGTGCTGACTTATTAATTTTTTTTTTTTTATGTATTTGTCAAGTGATAATGAAAAAATGAGTAATGCGATAAATATTATCGATAAATTTTTATTATAACTGTTTTATGAAGTCAGCTGATTGATTTCTACTTTACAATTTCTCTGCTTGAGCATAATTTGGTTTCGTTAAAATATAAAAAAAAAAAACAGACAAATTCAAAGATATTCATAGTCGATTGTGTCATATTAGCCAGTTTTCAACAAAAAAAAAAAAAGAAAAAAAGCAGCTGCTAAATAGTCAAACAGTAAAAAAAAAGACTTAAAACATGAGCGTAGCACAAATTGAAAAAAATATATTATGCCGTGGTGCGATATTATTCCAAATGGTTGTGAAAATTAGCAAATTACAAAAAAAATTAACACTTAAAGAAGAAGAGTATTTACATTTTAAATATTATTAATAGACGTAATTTATCAACTGCAGACAAATTCCTTTTTTTTTTTATTATACAGAAGGTCGCAGCACGCCACTGTTCTAAACTTTTTTTTTTATTGAATATTTTAAGCATTATTGTCTGTGTCCGTCTGTCTTTCTGTCTGCCAATTATCAGCGCATCTCTTTGTCGTCTGTTCGCATCGTACGATATTAGGTGCGGTACACTACAAAAATATGCAAAAAGAATTTATGCTACACTTTGTCGCAATTTGTGTAACAGTTCAAAAACAACAAAAAGAAATGGTCTTAGCCTACAATGTGTCAGCAAAAAAATAAAATTTTGAAGAATTTTTGTTAATTTATAAACGCTAAAACAATTATTCCTTAAGAATTTATGCTGCACAATGGCATGCAGCGTATTGAGAAGTCGTATTACATATTTTTTCTTCTTGTATCTTTTGCTTGGGAGTGACTGCGTCTAAGAGCGCAAGATAGAGAGCTACATCTCAAGAGAATGCAACCTGCTTTAATTTTGTTTTTTTTTTTGTTTTTAGGCCAATGAAAGAGAAACGTGTGTGGAGAACGCTTTGGAATGTTTATCTAATACTGCTGCTGCTGCAGTCCAATAATTTAAAACTAATTCATTTTTTTTTTGGACATAATTTAATTTTATCAATAAACTCACCGACTAGTCTCCAACTTGGTGAGGTCTGTGTATCCACTCATTTTATTTTTTTTTTATTATTGAATTTTTGATTTTATTTATAAATTTGTACTATGATTTATGGGTTTGTGTTGTTGTTGTAGCCGCTTAAACACACTTTGCCGCGTTTCTCTTTAAAATTTTTAATATTTTTTTTTTTTAATATGTTCAGTGCAATTGTATATATATTTTTTTATTTCTTGTGCGAAAAAAATTTTATTTAAAATATTTTTAACACATAAAATAATTTTGACTTTTTAAAACAATTTTATTTTTGTTTTTTTTTATATATTTTGAACTTTCAATTTTATTTAGCTGATGTAATTCGTTTGAAGTTTGATTTTTTAAAAAATGTTATTCTCATTACGAAATCTTTTGGGCTGCGCGCGTTTTTGTATTTTTAGTTAAATTGTTTAACGTTTGTTTTAAGCACATTTATAATCTATATATTTGATTGTGCTTAAGAATAACGTATAATTTATTTTTATTGAACTTGTATTTTCTGTTTTTACACGAAACTCCAAAGTGTTTATTTAGAGTTTTGCTAAAACAGTGAACCGCGCGTACGCCCGACACAAACGATAGACTTTTTGGTAATGCGCTCTCTTAAATAAATTATTATTAATGTCGTTCCACAAAGTAACTGGCTTCTGCTGCTGATATCAGCTGTTTTATGTTGACTAGCTCTGATTGGCATTTTTCGCCGTGACTGTTTTTTTTCCAACTAACTATATGTTGGTTGGAATCAAACTGCGGCCTAATCGGTTAGCTCGAGGTGAATATCTGAATCGGTTTATCAGCCGTTCCAAACGGTGTAAAGTGGCGAAGTAGCTCCAACGTGCCTAACGAACCGTCTGGCCAAAACAAATTTTAGTGAATCGTATAATATATTACAAAAATGTCTGATTCCGATCTTTTACTTGATTTAGGCTTTGCTGAACCAATACAGGAAGCATGGCTAACAAATCGCTATTTTAAAAGTAAATTAGGTGGAAAACCCGCATGGCTTGAGTTGGCGCAACTGCCCACAAAGGAACAATTATATTGCGCTAAATGTAAACAGCCAAAAGCCTTTATTTGTCAACTTTATGCACCATATAAGGACGTATACAATTTTCATCGAAGCATTTTTGTATTCATGTGCCGCACAAACGAGTGTCAACTCGATAATAATGCAGAGTTAGTATTTGCTGGCATAGCTTTCAGAGTCATTTTTAATTTTATCAACTTTATTTTGCAGCAATATAACGGTTTTGCGCAGCCAATTAGCACGTAAAAATGACTTTTACTCCGTAAAGCCACCGCAATATTATGATGAAAATGTAGAACCGTTGGTACGTTACGCTTGCTATATTGTCTTTATCTTATATGCATTTCTTTAACTATCCTTTTTTATAGCCTGCCATACCAGCCAAAGTAAAATTATGCGCCGCCTGTGGTTGTCCCGGCACATCGATTTGTGGACGTTGCAAGAGCATCAATTACTGTTCTGCAGCACATCAACGTGCACATTGGCCAGTGCACAAAAAGTTTGCGGCAGCGCAATAACAGTAACAGAAAATTCAGATTTGGAAGAACAGCTGCCGGGCATAGTATTTCCAGTACGTGAAATTGTCATGCAAAGTGATAGTGAAGTACTAGATGAACCCGAAGAGGAAACGGAGTTAGATGAAGATGCGCAAGAGCAGGCACGTCTTGCCGAATTCGAACAGTTAGCAGCTGCTGGGAAAATTGGTACACTAACTGAAGTCACCGAAAAGGAATTGGAAACATATGCAGCCAGCAGTGATTCCGTAGATGACAAATATTTTAGACGCTTCAAGGAAGAAATACTTGACGAGCCATCGCAAATAATACGCTACAAACGCGGAGGCGAACCGCTTTGGATCACTGATGTAAAGAACACCGTTGCAAAGCAACTTGCTGCGGTGCCCAAGTGTGAGAATTGTAATGGCGAGCGACAGTTTGAATTTCAAATTATGCCGCAAATGTTGCTTATGCTAAAGGATGACATTATCGATTGGGGTATCTTAGCGGTGTACACATGTGTGGCGAGTTGTAACATAACGGGTTATCAAACGGAATACGTTATTAAACAGGATTTACAGATTTCGGACGAAGAGGAATAATTGAAGTTTTATACAAATTTCATTTTATTTGTAAATTTTGTTAGACAACGAAACATAAACACAAAACGCGTAACGAAACTTTTTTTTTTTTTTTTTTTCTTTCGTTTACGTTGATGAGGTCCATAATAAATATTAGCACATATAATAGTAACGACTATATGAACACGACAGTAGCGATTAGATGCGTACAAGCATCAAAATATTCCAAGGAGTCAGTCAAACAGTTCTAATTGCAACACCGTGCCGGACGGTTGCAATTCGATTAATGTTGGCGTTTAACTATTTCAGTTTAATTATTGGAAAATAACGATGCTTTGAAAAATCAAAATCCGGTTGTCGTTTCAAGTCTTTCTGGTGACCCTTGGCTAGCACATTCATAACGACAAAGTTTACCTTCGCCACTTGTAGCATGTCGAGCACCTGATAAAAGTTAAACAAAATGTTAGATTCCATTTGTATTTTTAAAAGAATAAAACTTACATCCTGCTCTGGATTCTGTATCGATTCCAACACTTGACGCGCCTGATCAAAGTGTTTTGCAGCAATTGTATAAATCTCTGCAGACGTCGGGCGCATCATATGCTCACGTATGCTTTTGAATTCATCATACGAAACAGGCGGTGGACTGGTCAGCGCAATGAATGGCGTAAAACGTCTGTTATAGCGTATCTCTTCGTTGTCAAACTTTGACATTGGTTGCCGTATGCGTCCGTCTTTGGTTAATGCGCCCATTGCTTTGTACATGCCACCACACATGCTGAGCATGGCATGATAGTAAACAATTTCCTGGCGATATGGTTTCTGTTGTTTTTTGTTCTTTTTGGTTTTGCCTTGTTACGATTCTTGTTGCCATTGGATGCTTGAATTTTACTTTGGTGTTCTGCATATTCTTCCTGTGCTAGTATTGCATTTTCGGTACGCGTTAATGCAGACACCAAAAATCCGATAAGCAATTCGTAAGGATACCAATAAATATATAGGAACTCGTGCACAGCATATAGCTCCAGTTCGAAGCCGGACATCAGATAAAGTAACATTGCACGGAAACAATTGTAGAGCACCCAAGTTGCAAATTGTGCGCTATGCTTCATTGCCGTTGCATGTGGCTCATTACCTTCGAGAGCCAATTCATTGGCACGCAATGTTAAATGTGAATCCAAACGTGCTGCGTCGACTTGTATGCTATCGAAAGTTTCAATTAAACGCGCCAGCTTATCACGTTGCCGTGCGCGATTAAAACCACAAATGCGTATGAATTGCGTAAAGGTATTTAAATTAATGCAATAACGAAAGAAGGAGTCTACATAGAACTGCGTTTTTGTATCAGCAGCAATAGGATGCTTTGCATTAAGCACCGGCGGTGAACAGAAGGCAGACACGGATAGCCAGAGGAAATCACGCATTGGTAAGACACCAAAAACCAGACGCCTATTCGAAATGAATAAACCCTGTACTATGCTGCGTGAGAGTATGCACTGGCCAGTCTTGCGACTGTATTCAATGAAGAAGTTCTGTAACGGAGTTAAACTAATTAAATAGAAATTAATTTAAAACTTAAAAACAACTTACAAGCACCGAATAGTAATCGCGATGTTTAATGACTTTGCATGCGTACTTTATGCGTGCAACCAGTTCCTCAAGAAATTGTATGCTTGCTGGACGATCGCGTATTTTAACGCTGCGCGGAAATGTTGGCGGCTGTGTACGATCATGTATGCGTGGCGAAAAACCCATGGGATTTGGTTCATCAGCTGAAAATATTGAAAAGGTAGGTAATTTATACTCTTAATTAAGTTTCGTCTTTCTACTTACAACCCTCAACCGGTTGCGTGCCCTTGCCAATGGTGCGTCGTATTTGTGGCACAAGTTCCTGAGTTGCATTAAGATTCTTGTATATCTCATTGATTGCTGTTTCACTTGCTGTTGACATATGGACGGTTTCTATCTGATGTATTAGTTGAAAAAAGTGACGCATAAAGCGCAATCTATGCACCACCGCCATAAGATCATCGGGCGCATCGAGTTTTTTACACTTTTGCACAATTTCATCTTCTGCTTCTTTCAGTTGTGGCACTACTGTTGCTGGCTGTGTTTCTTCCGCTGCTAAAAGCGCTGAATTGCCGTACAATTGAAAATCTTCCTCCTCGTTGACCGAATTGAGAATAACAATATTCTTGGTAATTGTTATCAAATTACGCACAGCAATGCAAAAAGCACGCAATGCTTTATCTTTGATCTTCGATGGCGCATGCAGGTATAGACACGTAAATAGCACCTGATCCATGGAGTTGCCTTCTAGCCAAGATACCAGACAGGCGTACAGTGCATCGAGTATGCCAATCATTTCGGCAGGCGTCAAGTTTTCTAATTTCAGCACACCGGCCTGGAAATTAAAAGTATTTTTTTTTTTTGGGTATATTTAAAATTCTTTTTAAAAATGCACAAAATTAACCTCAACAGCTGATTCAAATGTATGCGCTGGCGCTTCTTCCTTATTATAACCCATACCGACATCCATTTTTGGATCCATAATCTCAATGGCTGACATTGCCTCGAATAGTCCAAAGAGCATGTCTTGCGCCAATTCACCTGGCTTCAAATCATGGCAGGCTTCAAAGAATTCATCGGTTATGTTAACCCAGCCGTGTTGTGGATATTGTGTAATATCCTCCGCTGCGCCACGCATGGTTCGCTGCATTTCTGGATCCATGAAACCACACTCTTCCAGCGACATTGACCATTCTGCCTCAGATTCGCTGTTATTATTGTTGTGGTTATTGCTTGAGGCTGCAGCAGCAGCACTAGCTGCCGCAGCTGTGGCTGCCTTAAAATCGGCCTCGCTAACGCTGTGCATAATTAAAGTGATTAAAATTTTGCAAAGCCGAAAATTAACTCTCTTATAACTTACATTCCATTCATGTTGCTAAAATGCACATACACGTGACGCTATAAAACTTGATGTTTTGTTCATATGTTTGCTAACTTTTTTTTTTTTATTTAAAAAATTCATTTAAAAAAATAATAAAAATTCACAGTTTTTTGGGTTGTCTGATTGCTTTGATGATTATGCAAAGGATTATAACTCAATTATTATTAACTTAAAATAGCAAAATTAAAGTTATAAAGTTTAAGCTTCTTTGTTGGTAATATATTCGTTTATTAAATATGTTTATAATATTAATTTATTTAATATTTAAACTGTTTCTTTGCTTCTTTTAGTCAGTTTGAGTTGAGTTCTTCTTCTTCCGCCAGGTTCTTGTGGTAGTGCAAATGAGACAGCTTTAATTTTAGACTGCTCGCACTTATGTCAAGCGTATCTGCTCAACTTAAGCTGCACGTTGTGAAGTGCGAAAGAGACACTAGATTAAGAGATGGAATTAAAATCCCAAAATGTGTCCTCAAAAATACCAGAAAGTGTCCTCAAAAATACCAGATATCCTAAAAAATAACAGAAAGTGTCCTCACAATCAAAAACTAGCTGTAACGGTAAGAAATTTTAAATAAAAGTACGATTTTTTTTTACAAGGTGAGCCTGCCAGTTTATATGCCTGTCTAGAATGAGGTCCAGGTATTGTCATAAAAATACGAATGATAAAAAAATATAAATCTAAATACACTTAAAAATCTTATTTGCATTTGTATTAAACTATTTTTTTCCAAAAATATTTGAAAGAATATTCCCAGCAATGTAACAAAACTGCCTACTTCAACGCGCTTATCGTTTTTAATCGGCAGTTATCATTTAAAATTTGGAAATTCGAATAATCATGACTACATAATCGTGATTATTACTCAAATTAATATTGAAAATAAATAACAATTTTTAGCTCCTAGTATTGTTTTGGCAGGAGAATTCGATATAAAGCATTTTTGCAGGAGCAACTTCCCCTTCATTTGTTAACTGTCCAAATCAAATCAATTAATGCGAGAAAAATCGTTCAAACGAAAATTCGATTAATCAGACAAATCAATTTTTCGAAAAATGGATTGATCGGAAAAATCTAATTCTTAAGAAACGATTTAAATCGATATTTTCATCGCACAGTGCTAATTACCTATCAAACCCCCCACGTATAAGTTGAAGCTTGATAAGAATTTTTCTATTTATTTACTCGTAGTAAGTACAATCGATGTTTGTCACTCCGTACTGATAAGCTAAGAGACATTTAAAAATTATTTTTTTTTTAAACAAACTTTATTATCTGAGTACAATATTTGCACAGCAGTTGAAGATTTGCGTCTATCTAATCAAGACGATTGTAAAATGTGTTATTGAAGCTAAATAAATTTTTTTGAACATTTTTATAGCGAAAAACGATCTAAGTATAAATTTAAAAGAAAAAAAGTATAAATTAAAAATTAAAAAAATAGAAATAAAATTGTCTAATGTAACGGTAAATTCAACTCAATTGAGTATATTCTCGCTCACTCTGCTCTAAAGCATGCAAATACAAAATGAGATACAAACAAACAAATACACACACACACACACATATATAGAGACACGCAAATACTTCTTATCAATAAAGTGCACTTCGCTTCGTGTTTAGTTACTTCGGTTCCTCGGCTAAAAATGCTTTTTGGGGAATGAGGGATGATTAAAGCCACCTACCCACCTACTATGTCGGGCCGGTGTTCAATGTTTGTCATACATGAAAATAAAGCAGCGTGCTCCATTTGTTGTTGTTGTTGTGTTCCGTTACCGTGTAGTGTGTGTGTTATTTTGTTTTTGTTTCTTTTTTTTTTTTGAGGGGTTGAATTGTTTTGTTTACAACAGTTTTGAATCAGTTGTGAAAGCGCTGCCTCATGGTAAATACGTGCCAACGGATAAAAAGGAACGGAAACAAATTGGCAAAAAGTTCTCAAAATATTTATTTGAAAAAAAAAAAAATAAATAAATAAAGAAAATACGAAATTTCTTGTGCACACAAATAAATTTTCAAAAAGCAATAAAAATATTTAAAGAATTAAAAAATCCACTCAGCGCAAATTAATAAAATAAAAAAACTATTTAACAAAAATTTATTACCACTCAAAATGTAAGTAATTTTTTTTTAAACTAATTTTCTTTTTAGTTTATTTTACTTTGAAGTTGCCTTTTTAATTTGGCGGTAAAAAATTTATTTCTAATTTTTTTTTTGTTTTGGAAACATGAAATGAAATGTTTTGTAAAAATAAATAACGCCAGGCGCGCATTTTAATCAAAATATTAAAATAAAAAAATAGCGCACATTTGTCGTATTTGAGACGCATAATTTTGGCAACGATTCAAGTTTAACATTGAAATTTTTTGGTATAAAATTGAAACATTTTAATAAGATTTGTTTCCGAATAATTTATTTATTTTATTTGACTTTTATTTTTATTTATTTTTTTTTGTTAAATTTTTAATTACGAAAATTTTATTTGTTTTAATTTTTTTTTACATTATCTAAGCGTCTCTTTTATTTATTTTATTATTCTCTTTTCTGTAAACATGTTTTGTGTTGGCTTTTTATCAATATTTATTCTATTCGATTGACCTAGATAAAAACTAAATACTACACGTTTTATTTAGACACTTAATTGCAGCTTTGATGTATTTAAATTAATAAATTTAATTATTAAAAATAAGCTTCTCAAATATATAAATATTTTTTTTTTTGCTATAAATAATACTTTTGAACTGTTATTGAGCTGTCTGTCTAATAATATTTTGTACATTTTTTTTTAATTGTTCATAAAAAGTGTATTTAATTTTTGTAAAATATGACTTGCTCGTACATTATAATCTGGAAAATATTACTCATACGTAGTGTGTAAGTTTTTAATATAATTTCAACTTTTTTGTACGCAGTATTCGAAATGAATATTCTTTTAATATTTAAAAAAATATACGGAAAGAGGCATCATAGACCTTATAAAGTAGATAATTATATGCATGATTAGCACAATTGTTGCAAATTTAAGCCATTTCTATCTCTTTCGCACAAAAAGAGAAGAAAAGCAAAAAATTGCCATCTCCGATCAGCATCGAAGTCTGCCCCTACATGCGTTTATCTGTAGATTCTTAGAAACCGATTATCTAGGAATCCATATGAATTAGAACCTCCAATCTTTATACTTACATTCTGCAGAACCCCCTGAAAGTAAATAAAAACTACCTTTTTGAGATATATCTAATTTTTTACCAGTTTGGGATCCAGGAGTTGCTGTTTTCTGTATATCGCGAAAACTAGACTTACGCTCATCCTAAATTTTTTCTAGTTTTTATTTTGTCATCAAATTCTACAAGTTCAAATCAAACAAGAAAAAACGTTAACTTCGGTAGCACCGAAGTTCAAATACCCGCCACACGAAACTTTAATCATTTTCTTAAAAAAAGAAAAAAATGGAAGTTGAGTTTGTATGGGGTCTATATGTTATAGTGGCTCGATCCTTGTCATATCGGAAGCATATTCATAGGATAACAATAGAAGTAATTTTACACAGTTTGGAGTGAATATATCCATAAATAAGAACTATTTTCATACAAAATCTGAAAAATGGGCGCTTGGTTTGTATTGGGGCCATATCAAAAAATGGGCGTGGCACCTTTCTTTTGAAATTGGATGTCACTAGAAATGCTTTTACGTAATTTGTTGTAAATACATATACAAATAACAACAATTTTAATACAAAAAATCGAAAAAAATGGTAAGTTTGTATAAGGGTTACATCTAAAAATGGGCGTGGCATCTTTCTTCTGATATTGGATGGATGGATATTGGATTAAAAGTGTTTTTTCCCGATTTGTAGTAAATACATTCATAAATAATAACTATTTTCATAGAAAAAAATAGAAAAAAATGGTAAGTTTGTATGGGGGCTATATCTACAAATGGGCGTGGCACTTTGGTTCTGACATTCAAACTGCCTAGGAGTACAAAAAGCGTTAGTTTAAAGTTTCAGGTCAATATCTTTGAAACTTTCCGAGAAAAACGCATTGCAACAGACAGACAGACGGACAGACAGACAGACATGGCTAGATCGATTCGTCTCATCGAGCTGATCAAGAATATATATACTTTATGTAACGGGTATAAAAATGTGCACATTTTGGTGTACGAAAAAAGGGTAAAAAACTTCTAAAGCTCTTCATAGGACTTTTTTTTCGAAAACATTTTTTGAGTTTGAATCAAAAAACAAAAATTTGGTAAGAATTAACAAAACCATTCACATCTGGCTCCAATATATATAGAAGTCATACAATTATTGCAATTATAGCAGGTGTAGTATTCCGCTTATGTTTGTATTACTGAGCTTTTTCACCACAGTTTATACTTTTTCACCACAGTTTAATAAATAAAACGCACTAAAATATGTTAGCAAATTAGAAAGAGACAGTTGTGGAATGTTACATCTAAGTGATGCACTCTACCCAATATAACTCTTGATTTATAAGAATAATTAGGTTACAAAAAGACTTCAAAATATGGCAAAATTTTTTTGATAAAAAGCTCGTTGAATAAGCTAGTTTGTTCCGGGATTTTCAAAAAAAAAAAACTAATATAGCCATTTTTAAATAAAATTTGATCTATGTGCAGCGTATGCAAATAAATTAAAATTTTATTAATATTGGCTTTCCACACTAAGTTTTAAGTGTTTTTTTTCTGTCTCTGTGTGTGTGCAAAACAATTCGGTTTAATGTGCCCCAAAATGCCATGTTTCATTTTGTGGTTTTCTATATTTAAAATTCTAATTAAGAATTTAAATTATACATTATCGAGTGTAACATTTTTAGCACTTGTTAATTTATTTTAGCAAATAAATTTTGTAATTTTTTGTATATTTTTATGTTTTCAATTACATTTTGTATGCAAGTGTTTAATATAAAATGGAAACTGAATTTATTATTAAAAAAAAAAAATTAAAAAGAACTTAAAGTTTTCTTGGTGCAACATAAAAAGCAAAACTTTTCAAAATCGTAATAAAATTAAATGATATCAACTTGCTACAGCTTAACTTGCTTACAAACTTGTTCGTGCGTGTCCGAAATCCACATTTAAATTGTAGACGAAACTTACGTGTCATGTATATATAAAGCGAATGCAGCATAAAGGATACCAGAGTCCTGGGGCTACATAATAAATTCCAAGTTTATTCAAGCAAAAATAAATACAAAGAAAAAAAATTAAATACAAGTAATACAACAAACAAACAAACAAACAAACAAAGTCAGTCAGGCAGGCTGGCAGCTAACAGCACACAATAAAAACAACAACAACAAAACCAACAACAACAACGACACATACAATCCAATCAAATCGATACAAAATGTATAAACACGCTTCAAGCGCTTTGTCGGCATCAACGGTGCGTATGAGTGACTTTATTGCTTGCTGTGCTGTGAGCGCGCATAGCTTTAGGGTAAAACACACACATACACACACTGACACTTCAATATGTATGCAAGTGTGTGTTTGTACAATTTCACATATAAAAGTTAACTTAAGTCGTAAGAAATAGAAAAAAAAAGAAAAGAAAAATGAATAGAATAAAATACTTGTGCGATTAACATAGACATTGCTCATACGCAGCGTTACCGCAAAGAATCAATTGAAATCAAATGCTCGGATTTACAAAAATATACTACAGAAAGAAATTTATTTGTTATGTTGGTTCGTTTACTTTGATTTTGATGATTGCTCAAACGTGCGTTAGGAAAAAAAAAGTGAATGAAGCGAAAAATGCTAGAAGATTATTTTTCTTTGCTTGTTTCGATTTGCGGTCAAATGTCACGTATGGCTTAAATAAACTTTAACAGCTACAAACAGATTGAAATGCATTTGTATTTTATTGAAATTTCATTTAAAATGTTTAAATTGTTGCGTTATTATCGAAAAATTTGATAAGATAAATGAATTGACGCTATGGCGCCACACAGTTTCATAATTTTTTCGTAGCATACTTTCAGGCTGTAAATTTTAATTTCCGTAATTTTTCTATTTGAAAAACTTAATATAACAAAATATATAAAATATTTAAACTCAACTTTATATACAATAAAATTCAATCCACAGCAGCTCAAAATAGTTAATAGAAATAACAGACTGCAAAAATTTCAATCTTGAAATTGATTTTCTTTTGCTACAGAGATGCTTCATTCTTCTTTTTTTTCTTTTCAACATTGTTAAAGGTCAGTCAGCTAGCAATGTCCAAATTGAAAGCAAAAATTTACGAGCTTCATAAAATGGTGCTTTGCAACAGATTTTCTTTTATTCCGTTTTTTTTGTATTTGCGCTATTCAATTGCCAAGCATAGTCGTCAGGACATGAAAAATGTAGCCAGCTGCAAAATACAATTTTGTTCTATTTCCTACTTGCGTGCAGACGACGACAACAACGACAACAACGACGGACGCCACTGTCAATTGAAACATGGTCGAGTGATTTTTCAAAGCTGAAAACGGATGCTGCTCGTTAGAGCATATTGAAAACGAATTTTTCCGTATTTTTTCCACATTTTTTTTGCTTTTCTTTTTAGTTGCTGGTTTGCAATTAAATTAATGAAAGGATATGCACATTGGTATAGAGCAAAGGTGAATTTAATTAAATTGAATGCTTTAATGCTTTAATTGAAATATATTTAATAAATTGTTTTTTTTTTTTTTTTATAAACAATAAACAATTGAGCAGTTAAGTGTCATAAGTCAACCAGAGAGTAACTCACTTCAAGGAACTTGAAAATATTGTAAAGACCAAAGGCGCCAACAATACAAGCAGCACAATGGCAACACTCTTATCTTAGAAATCGTTTTATTTTAATCTTAAATATAAACACATAAAAATCAATTTGTTTTTCAAGTATTTGACAGCTATAAAAACACTTAGAAAATGTGTCTCAGCCTAAAAGCCTGCAGGCTTTTCATAACAAGAATTTTGTTTTTTCCCCCATTTAAAATTTAAGCTTTAAAATCTGTGTAAAAAGAAATTTCTAAATCCCATTATTCATTTGTGTGTGCTAACAAAGGCAACGATGCAAAGTGTACAAACAGCCTCAAGGCAGCTTGTATCTTTTGGGGTAACTACAAAACACAACGTCAAATTCTATAGACTACGTACAACATGCCGGATTTTCATATTTATTACGAGCGGAAGAGACAAACAATGACTTCATGCTGTGCACAGACAATGATGATAATAATAATGTTCATAATGATGCAACGAAAAGGATGCTGTTAGCATATACTACATAATATGACTGTTTGTCTGTCTGGCTTGCTGCCTGGCTCTATGCCAGGCGAAATGTGTTCAAGAATTGCTATTGCTGCCAGAACTACACCCAAACTATAAAATATTCTAAGCGACAACATGTTGTTCGCCGTCAGATTAGCCAACTTAAGTTTATTGTTTTACGTTTTGTTATTTTCTCCTTCTCACAGAGTCTGTCTATTGTTTTCAGAGACAGCAGCAGCTGTCGACAAAGTTAGAAATTTTGCTGTTTTGAAGTAGAAAACTTTTGTAGATACTTTATTGTAGTAGAGAAGTGCTACTTGAAGTAGCAAAACAAGCAGTTGGAAAATAATGTTTATACTTAAAGTGACACTTTTATGTGTTTATTAAATGTGAAAGCTATGTACAAGATACATTTTATAGATACATTTTATAAAAACACTTCATAGATACATTTCGTAGAAATAAATCCAATTAAAGATACATTTTATAGATACATTTTGAAGATACATTTCATAGAGATAAATCCAATTAAATACGAAAAATGCTAAAATTTAAAATTATATATTTTTCATTTTAAGCCAATTTTGTTTCATTTCACCACAAACGAATGCATTCGCATTCTCATTCACATTTTCATTTTCATTTTCATTTCCATTTTAATTTGCAATTGCAATTTCCATTTACTCGTTTTCATTTAGTTTGAATGTTTGCTGTTGTAGTTGTTCTTGCTGTATAAATTGCAATACTGCTGATATATGTTGACATTTTCCAAAACGCAATTTGCATTTCTGTAGCCAAAGGCATACCAAACTAAACCAAACAAGAGTAAAACCAACCAAATGTAAAAGGATTTTTGTACGAAAGGCAAATAGTTAGTCTAGAATGCATAGTAAAGGAGCATGTATATTGAGTGTTTATGGCAAAATAAACGATAAGAATGTAATTTAAATGAAGCTATTTTGTATTGCAGCAAGGAAGATACATGACTTTAATAAAATATGGAAAAAGTCGATATGCTTTGTATATAAAATCCTTAAGGAATTTGCTTTGATTCTAGGTCACGTAATAAATATGGGGGGAGTCCTGTGTGTCGTTAATAACTACACAAAAGTCCAATCTACCTAAATACAACAAAATTGTTTGTAGAAAAGTGTTACGAAATATTTCGTACATTGTACAAAGGCTTTGTACATAGTACAAAATTGTGAAAAAGTTTAAATTTAGGCAGATTTTGGCACATAATATTCGGATTTCGTCTTACCGAACTACGAGGTGTGTTCAAAAAGTATCGCATATTTTGTGTTTTTTTTTTCAAATTATTTATGTATTCATGAATATCTATTTTGTCCCCTTTAAAGTAATCCCCTCCCGATAAAATACATCTATGCCAACGTTTTTTTCAATCCTTGAAACATGCCAAATAGTCCCTTTCCGGTATAGCCATCAACGTTTGAGGCCCAAAACATCCTTCAAAATTGTATTGATTGATCCTTTCGATACGCCAATTTCATCAGCAATGTCTCTCATAGTTAATCGAAGGTGTGCAAGCACTAATTCTTTTACTTTTTGGATTTTTACGATATAATTCAAAATTTCGGATGAATTTCTTTAAATTCTTCGGATTTTCTTGAAATAAGTTACTCAGAGGTTACTTAAGGGGTTACTTAAGTTATTTTGGAAAAAATTCAAAATGGCGAATTCAATTTGACAGAGAAATTTATTACACTTTATAGTTTACAAATTTTGACTTTGTCAAAATTAGCTGAAAAGACAGACTTAAGTAGATCACAACGTCATGATGTGTTAGTCTGGATTGTAAGCATTTTAAGTGTTCAATTAATTTCAAAAAAGGTGTTTTAGATCCGTTTTAAACTGTAACGAATTCAAGAGTTGCGATAGATTTCAAAAGATTGCAATTAGTTTATTTAAAATGATTATACAATAAATTCTAATTGCAATAAATATTATAAATGATATTTTTTTGTAACCGGAACCACATTAAATTATTTAGTGTTAAATTACAAAATTACATACATATGTGTACATATATAATTCATTCAACAGTTTAGATACATTTTGCATTAGATAGATTAAACACAAACAAAACAAAACAAAAACAATGCATTTATAGCACAGCACAGCCATCAAACGCAGTGTGAATTATTTAATTTAAGTGTTAAATATAAAAATTTAATGTGTATAAAACTAAATTTATTTGTGCATAAACATTTGTGGTGCTGTACTGTGCTGTGCTGGCAGCCCCCTTTGCTACGGAAACGCCAATAACAACAACAACAGCAACCACAATAAATAACAAAGCAAAAACAAAAACAACGACACTATCTGTCTGTCCGTCTGTCTAGCATTATGAAAATGCAATTGTACACAACTAATGGATGCAATTTCATTACATACAGCAGCGCGTTTATAGATAAATTTCAAAATGCCTCAAGCGAAATGTATCTAGATACATTATATATTCATGCAGCCATGCATGCTGAGTGCAATGTCCGGTTTGCTAGCAGCAGCAGCAGTCTATATTGAATTTGAATAGAGAAGCAACAGCGACACACAACTGCGGCTATTGTACATGTCAGAGGCTTGAAGTATGCTGACAGTTTAATAAATGTATCTGAGTTTCTTATATTCTTTTTTTTTTTTTTTTTTTTTTGTTTGCAACTAATACTGACAAGTTAGAAAAATTGTTTGAACCTATTTTTTTTTTTTTTTTATGAAAATGCAGAAAACCTATAACTTTGATTTTTGCGGCTTGATAAGTTTTAATGTTTTGTTTTTATTTTTTTTTTAATTGTTGTCTTTTTTAATTAAAAAAATTGTTTTTTTTTTTTGCTTTAAGTGCGATGTTGTTTGTGTTGTTAGAATCTATACTTTTTATTTTAATTTAATTATAGTTTAAGATTTTTTTGTTGCTTTTTGCATCAAGGTTTTTTTTATTATTATTATTAACTATGAGCATGAAAAGCGTTAAAATATGTTGCCGCCCACTTAATATTGCAACACGACTTGATAAAGTTAATCACGTATTTTTTGTTTTTTTTTTTTTTAGTTAAGCATAAATTCAAAATGATTCAATTAGTTTAATGTGAACAATGTTAAGTGGTATTTAGAGTGGCTTTTATAGTAATTATTCTAAGCCAAATGCAACTTGTTTCATTTGTCGTTATAGTTTTTTTTTTAATAATTTATATTTTTTTGCAGTACGTTTATTTCAAAATTGTATAACAATTGAATTTCCGATTTTACATGTCAATGATTTTATTTTATTTAATTTTTTATTTCACAAAAATCTGACCATGCAACGAGTATGTGAAAGCAAGTACATATAAAGCTGTCAAATGTCGCTTGACGGCGACCACCAGCAACGTAGCGGTTTTGTGTGACATGACCAATGGGGACTTTCAATTCGCGTCACGTTCTCCATGTTAAGTTTTTTTTTTTTCTCGTTATCGATGGTAAGCAGCGATTCCGCATTGTCAAACAACGACACATAGTGTGGCGGGTATTTTCATTTTGTTAGAAAGTTTGTAACGCAATAAAAGGAGACATCGTAGACCCTATAAAGGATATATAAATTCTTGATCAGCAGGGCGAGACGATTCGATCTAACCATGTTCGTCTGTCCGTCTTTCGGTCTGTATTTATGCGTTTCCTGGAAACTTAAGCTTTTCTCAGTCCTAAGCAGTTTAAGTGTTAAAATCAAAGTGCAACGCCCATTTTAAGGTAGTGACCGCCCATTTGTGAATTTTTGTATAAAAATAGGCATTATTTAGGTATGTATTGATTCCAAATTAGGTAAACCACTTCTAATATCCAGTATCAAAACCCCACACAAACTTATCGATTATTTCCGAATTTTTTGTAAGTTTCTGTATGTTAAGCTTTAAATTTGAAACCAATATTCTGTCTAAACTTAAGTTGTATCGGACTGTTGACCCCCCTTATATCCCATCTCGAAGTTTTATCTAAGCTACTGATGATGACACATAAACTATTAAAAAACAAGAAAAAGCGTTAGCTTCGGTAGAACCGAAGCTCAAATACCCACCACACAAAATTTGCATGATCGTACATTATTTTTCGCAAAGAGGTTGGGTGGGGACATCTCAAGTTGGGGCTCATATTAGAAGTATATATGTAAAATTTTTCATAATATAACAAAAAATTTCTTGAAAAAATAAAAAAAGTAGAAGGTTGTATAGGGTCTGTAAGTTATAGCGACCCGATCCTTGTCATATCGGTAGTACATTTAAAGGATGACAGTAGGAGTGATTTTACCCAGATTGGAGTGAATATCTTCATAAATAAAAACTATTTTCTTACAAAAACACAAAAATGGGCGGTATATTTGTATGGGGACTATACCTATAAATGGGCGTGGCATCTTGGTATTGATATTCGATGACATAGGAAGTATTTTTAATCAATTCGTAGCAAATACATTCCTAAATAATAACTATTTTCATAAAAAATCGAAAAAAAGTGGAAAGTTCGTATTGGGGCTATACCCGGGAATGAGCATGGCACCTTGATTTTGACATTAGATGACTTAAGAAGTGTTTTCACAATATTTGAAGTGAATTCATTCATAAATAAATACTATTTTCATATAAAAACTTTAAAAAAAGCTGAAAGTTTGTATGGGGGCTATACCTAAAAATGGGCGTGGCACCTTGGTTTTAACATACAAAGTAGTTGTTCCCGAGAAAACCTTAAGTTTCAAATTTCAGCTCAATATCTTAATATCTTCACCGAAAAAAATGCGTAGAAATAAACAGACAGACGGACAGACAGACAGACGGACATGGCTAGATTGATTCGTCTCGTCGAGCTGATCAATAATATATGTATATACTTTATGTGGTCTCCGATGCCTCCTTAATGTGTTACAAACTTTCCGACAAACTGAATAAAAAACGTGTGACGGGTATTTAAGCTTCGGTTCTATCGAAATTAACGTTTTTCGTTGTTTTAAAAAAAAAAATTTGTTCGTGTTGCGTCGGCTTAACCCAGCCCAGCCCATCCACATCTCTACTCCAAATTATTCAAATAGTACAAACTAATTTCTAATGCCATAATTTTCGTGTGATTTTAAATTCAAAATGGCATAATTTAAAATGGCGGTTTAATTTTTTTTTAATTTCATTGGATTTGCATGAAACTTATTATTTAAAGAGTTTTGAGATCGCTGATTACGAATTGTAAGTTATATTTTAAAATTAAAAATTTTGAACTCAAGATGGCGTATAAATTTATTTGAATATAACGAATTAACACTTAACACGCGTTTTATTTTTATTAAACTGATTACGAATTTGAAGTCGGTTTTGAGAAATTCAAAATGGTGGGTACAATATAATGTAATATTCTGGCGAATGAATTTAATAAACTTCATTGGATTACATTATAGAATATCCGCCATTTTGAACATAACTCTAAATTTCAAGTATTTTTTGTACAGCGTATCTCATAATCAGGCTTACTCGACTGCAATGTCTTATTGACCATTTTGTTGTCTGTTTGGCTTATAGATTACAATGTAGGATCGATTGCAAAAAATATATATATTTCTGTTCTTGTTGTTGTTGTTGCTGTCATCAGTTGCAATGTCAAACAATTTGCTCAACCATTCAAGCTGTCGAATATTTATTATAAATTGTTAAACTGTCGAATCGATATTTTGAATTTGATTTATAATACATGCTGTGTGCTGACAAATATATACAACGATTTATCTACATATTTAAAAAAGATACTTTTTTTTCTAATGCTCGTTTATGCTTCTCAGGCAGATTTTTTAGACTCTATTGTGCCCTTTCTATCCAAAACCAAGGGAAGGGTAGGAGGAGGTATCTTTTCCCCGGACCTGGAAATCAGAGAATCCTTCAGACTTCCCGATCACTGCAGCGTTTTTCAAGCTGAAACTATTGCCATACACAAAGCTATGCATTTTCTGGGACACCACCCAATTCGTAGACAAAAAGTACACATCTTTTCGGATAGTCAGGCTGCCTTTAAAGCACTTGACTCGTGTAATAACACATCCAAAACTATCTCCCAGTGCCGCAAATCTCTCAACGAGATGGCGGAGCAATGGGACATTTGCCTCACATGGGTTCCGGGTCATCAAGATATATTTGGTAATTGCGAAGCAGATAGACTGGCCAGAGAAGGCACAAATTGCGTTATTCCTCCTGGGAGGAGTTCGACTGGAATTCCTATGGCCTCTCTGAAACTGCGAGTGAAAGAAGAAATACTAAGAATAGCAGAGATTAGATGGACCACAAACCCAAAATGTAATATTTCGAGACTTACGTGGCCAGAGTATAGCACCAAACGAACAGCCCAGCTCATGCGCCACAATAGACAGACCCTATCCGTGATGGTGGGCGCTCTCACGGGACATTGTCTGGTGGGAAGACATGCCGTCCGACTAGGGGTAATCAAAAATGACTTCTGTAGGAGCTGCCAAGCCCTTGGAAGAATAAGGTTTACCGAACTTGGTAGGCCGTTTCTTAATAGTCTGGCGGAGATTGCATCAGTCAAGATTGGTGCAGTAGCCGCCTTCATAAGGAAATCGAGTTGGTTCGAGTAGGAGGATAATAGAGATCATATGGTATCACAATGGGCCTTTTTGGCCTAGGTGACGTCGCGAGAATTCCTAACCTAACCTATGCCCTTCCTATAACATGTAACCGTAATACTCAAAGGTTATATTAAATTTTTTTTGCAAACCCGAGCCATGTTTGTTTGTCTGCCTTGTGAAACCAATGATCTTGGAGACTGTAATAGATAAAAATTTCGATTTTTTTCAATTTTTTTTTTTTGCCTTAATCTAGAAACTTTTAACTTATGCCACCTTGAATAAATAAATATTTAAATTGAGTTACATATTATAAATCAAAACGAGTACAATTACATATCTATGCACCAAATTTTTTATATTTTAATTGCAATTAATACTTTAATATAAAAAAAAATTCCTCGTAAGTGAATGTTAATGCTAGCGTTTTTTCTAGTTTAGTTCATTTAAATAAATAAAAATATATTTTTATTATTTTAATTAAATAAAGTAAAAGTTGCTTTAATTTATTGTTTTATTTTTTTATAAAATAAAAAATGCAACTCAATTACGATATTTATTTATTTTATATTCTTGTTTGTCGAGTTGTATGTGTTTCTCGAGTCAACGCCCTCCATATAACATCTGTGCTGTAAATATGATCTAAGCTCTTATACAACTGTCTATGTCAGGTTATACAATAAATACTTCTCAATACTATAAATGCGCCAAATCAGTTGTCACACCGAATATGCATAAATCTTTAAAATAAAAAAATATAATATTAACAATATAAATTAATAAACTGGTAGTCCTTAAGACAACGACACGTGTTGTTTAGGAAATGTATCTGTATAGAATTTATTATCCATGAGCACTTGCATTTGTGTGCGGCTGGTGCCAGTGTATGGTGACAGTATTATCGGTGCCTGTTCAAAGTTTAATTATTTCTAGGAAATTATGGCAGCTACAAAGTGGTATATTGAGAAGATTTTGAAGTACTTCTTAAATAAATTAATAAAAGGCTTACCTACATACTTACATGTATAAGTAATAACTAAAAAACATATTTAAATTTATCTAATCTGTGGTGTCACTTCAATTCAACTAAAACATGCAACACACTAGTAGCAAATGTTAAATACTTTTCAATGAGTGATTTAATATACACATTCACACATAGTGTGAAGGTGTATATTAAGTTTGTCAGAATGTTTGTAACGCATTAAAGGTGACATCTCAGACACTATAAAGTATATATATTCTTGAACAGCACGACAAGACAAATCGATCTAGCCATGTCCACCTATCTGTCTGCTGCGAGTGTATTCATTCGCCAGTTTTAAAGATATTAAGCTGAAATGTTCTTGTTCAGTTAACGGCGATTTTCTGTATCATTCTTCACGAACAGTGAAACAGTTCATTTTTCAGTGATTGGTGCTTGAATCACTCCCGCGAATCGTTCATTGTCATCATTCAAACTTACAGCGTTTTGTTTTATTTTTGTTACTATTTGAAAATTTGACTCTCCTGCACCGTCAAGGCGAAGTCCCCACATAAAAACTTCTTTGTGTCTTATTCTAGGAACTTAAAATTTTGTATAAATTATGCCTTTAATACTCCCAATAAGATATCCGAATGTGGATAGAACCAAAAAAAAAAGTAAGGTATAGCCCCCATATAAACTGAAGTCATGTACAGAGTATCTTGCAGTCGAGCATACTTGTTTTCTTGTTTTTATTTTAATTTTTGCAACATTGTATGACTATTTGCATATTTTAATCATTTAAATTATTCAATTAAATGCAATACTTGTCACTATTCAGCACCTACTTGCGCGTGTAGACATATATTTGCATATACATATATATATATATATATATATATATATATATATATATATTTGTATATATACATATACAGTATATGCAAAATTAACCTTTTGCAATAAACATTTAAACAAAACTATTAAATATAATTTAAACGATTTTTATACCCGTCACACATAGTGTGAAGGGTATATTCAATTTGTCAGAAAGTTTGTAACGCATTAAAGGAGGCATCGGAGACCCCATAAAGTATATATATTATTGAATATATCTCTACGAGATGAATTGATCTAGCCATGTCCGTCTGTCCGTCTGTCCGTCTGTCTGTTTATTTCTACGCATTTTTTTCGGTGAAGATATTAAGATATTGAGCTGAAATTTGAAACTTAAGGTTTTCTCGGGAACGACTACTTTGTATGTTAAAATCAAGGTGCCACGCCCATTTTTAGGTATAGCCCCCATACAAACTTAAAGCTTTTTTTAAAATTTTTATATGAAAATAGTATTTATTTATGAATGAATTCCCTTCAAATATGGTGAAAACACTTCTAAAATCATCTAATGTCAAAATCAAGGTGCCACGCTCATTTCCGGGTATAGCCCCCATACGAACTTTCCACTTTTTTTCGATTTTTTATGAAAATAGTTATTATTTAGGAATGTATTTGCTACGAATTGATTAAAAACACTTCCTATGTCATCGAATATTAATACCAAGATGCCACGCCCATATTTAGGTATAGTCTCCATACAAATATACCGCCCATTTTTGTGTTTTTGTAAGAAAATTGTACTTATTTATGAAGATATTCACTCCAATCTGGTTAAAATCACTCCTACTGTCATTCTCTGAATGTAATACCGATATGACAAGGATCGGGTCGCTATAACATACAGACCCTATACAAACTTACCATCTACTTTTTTTATTTTGCGGAAAATAATGTACGTTACTGATGATCATACAAGAACTAATTAAATTTTTGTGTGGTGGGTATTTGAGCTTCGGCTCTACCGAAGCTAACGCTTTTTCTTGTTTTTTTATTATTTCCATAAATCTTAAACAGGCTCAGTAATTGACAGCTAAATTAATTAAACTTCTGCGCGTGCAAATCGATCTGATCTGATCTGAACTATTGATTAATCTGTTCGTACATTCGTTCTAAATAAATATTTCAACATACAACGACTACAAATATGCATGAGACATGCAATTTAGATACAATTTTGTCACTTTAAAAAAATTTCAATTAATTTGTTTTGTTGCGACTGAATGACTACGAATTCGTTATTGGAATAACCGCAAATGTCTGCAATTTGCTTAAAAACTTTTACAATATGCAAAGCTTAAACGCTTTGAAGTTTATTTCCGTCAATTCTAGATAAAAAAAAAAATAATGCTGCAATCCATAAGCTGCAGCTTATAGCTTTCGAATTTTTTCCAATTGTTATTTTTAGTACAAAAATAAAAATGTAAAAAAATACATTTTCATGATTAATGCTTCTAAATTAATAAATGTCTTTATGATTATTTAAAATTCATTGTTTCCGCTGATTGCATTGTGGCGTATCTCAACAATCGCTGCAAAAATACGTTAAAAACATTTGCATTCATGCTTTCAATATTTTTATTTATTTTTATTAAATATGTAATTAGACTCAAGTGCAAATAATATGTACAAAGATTTTTTAATTTTATTGTGTTAAGATATAAGTAGCCAACTACTTTGGCGCACCTATTTATTTTTTAGTTGAATTTTGTATTGCATAAAAGTTTTTATTGAGTCATAAAATTGTTTTTATGCATTTTGCATCTTAAAGTCGATAAATAGTTTTAAAACTTTTTCTATATTTATTTATAATTTAAAACAAAAAGAGAAGAGTGCATTGAAAATTGTTATCTTCAATACTGACGAACAACGCTGCGTATGAGTAATGTGTAAGTCAATGTATGAACCTTCAATTAGCACATTTTATACACGATTGTGGCCCTCAATAAGGCTTTAAAACTTGCTTTAATGCATGATAAATTTTTCTAATAAAGTTACATAACATAATAAAAGTTTATAAGCGTTTTAAAACGCCTTGTACCAAAAATCCATAGAAAGAAGACGTAACTGGATGCTATCTTGTCTAGTGCAAAGGAAAATTATGAAAGAAAAAAATATTTAAAAAAAAAAATTTTATAAAAAATTAAAAAAAAAAAAAAAAAAAAAAAAAAAAAAAAAATAAAAAAATAAGAATAATAAACAGCCAGGCTCCCATTATCGAAAACACTCAAATGATCTTTATAAATAACCTTTTCAACACAAGGTTTACAAAGGCTATTGATCACGCAGAAACTTCTATATTGTTATGCTTAAACTGTTTGTGAATTATAAGATTATAAGATGCCTAAAAAAATAAATTTTTTAATTAAATTTTAAAATTGTTACAATCATTTGCATAAATTGAATATACCTGCTTGCCATTTAAGTGTAGTTATGAAAAAAAGTAATTAAAAAAAAAATAATTATAATCTGACAAAATCGCCATAAATAACAAATAAATCGCAGGTCATAAAAGGGCAAAGTTATAAATTTTATTGTAAGTTAATGAAGAAAAGTGCAATTTTAAAAGTTATGAGTAATTAAATAATAAAAAAAAAAAAATTTTAAAATAATTGTTGAGCGATGCTTTAAAAGATATGACGTATTCAGCTTAAAGAGACGCAATGACGCCGGAACGTAGAATATCCACCATCCACCATGATGTAATTATTAACAAATGTACTCCGACTCTGTTAAACTATAAATTTTTAACACAGTGATCCTTTTTTTGTGATTGTGATGTACTCTTCTCATAACAGTAAAAAAAAACAAAGAGAGAGGTGCTTGATAATACACATTTTTATAATTGCATCGTGGGCTATACTTAAACGAGAGGTAGAGATAGAGAGAGCGTTTGCAGAGAAATAAGAGCGCGTAAATATATGTCAACTCCTTCAGTTTAACTGTAAAATAACAGTTCTGTTTAGATACTAGGAATAAATTGCTACAGAGACTGTTATTTTGCAGAATACATAAAAATATTGACTGTTAATGCGAGTCTGATTTCTTTAATTATATGAAGTGTAATACACCGTCTCTGTTTGCTTACATAATTTTGTTAAATTAAGCGTTTTTCTATAACTTCGTAAAATGCTACTATGACGCGCTTTTTTTCACCACAGTTTAAATTTACACAGTTTAAAAGTCACCAAAATATGTAAACAAAATAGAAGTAGACAGTTGTGGATTACAACAACTTTTACAGTTGCATCATGAGTAGCATTAAGACTTGGTCCATCTATCTGCACAATGTAAAAAGTATTAAAGTTGCTTACGTAAAAAATACTTTTTTTGTTTATTAATATTTGCACAAAATATTAATATACAACTTGGCAACAAAGAAATGGAGGCTTGGTCAATGTATTTATAAAAAGAAAAAAAAAAAAAACAATGAACGTTAAAAATAATCTTTTAAAAATTTGCACACTTGCATTTTAAGTGATGCAGTCATTTGAATAATTATTTTAAGGAGTTCTCATTTATTTCTTTAAAAATATAACTGGATCAAGAATCACGCGTATACCGAATGTATTGTAAATTAATTCTTTATATGTGTATGTAAAGCAAAACAAAAAAAAAAACCGGGTTTACCACATATTAGCGATGGAACTTTTATGCATAAATAAATTCGTCATAGTTGTTTTAATTGTTTCAAAATATTTCAACTTAATAAATTAAAAAGAATACCACAAATGTTAATTATAAAATTAAAAATTGTTGACTTTGTTTGTGGTTTTTCTGAGTTTTCAAGTTATTTTAAGTGTCACTTCACTTAATTTATACTTTTAAAAAATAAAAAACAAAAAACAACTAAAAATTTTAATAAATAAAATTAAATTATAAATCATAAAAAAAATAAAAAATATTAATTCAAAAAAAAAAAAAAAAAAAAAAAAAAAAAAATTATATTAATATTAGTAAAACAAATAATTATTTAGCTGCTTATTTTCATTTGTTTATTTATAAATGAATAATAAAATTAAATTTATTATTTATTTTGATACAAATAATTATGCATACGTATTTGAGTGTTTTAGATACAAAAAGCTACAAAAAAAGATAATGTATCTCTTTGCTGCTTCATAAAGTCAAAGTCCTAAAGAACATAGCTGCTTCTCCCCTTTTTTTTTTTTTTTTGAATGTTTTATAAACAAACAAAAAAAAAACTGTGATTGAAATATGGTTAAATTGAAATAACTTAATTATATTGAAAGCCATGATAATTGGCTGTGACGTTGTGCACAAAAAGAATAAAAAATAAACAACAAAAATTAAAAAAAAAAAAACAAACAAAAAAATGATCGACAAAAAAATATTCAAAAGTAGCTAAAAATTAAACAAAAGCGTCGAGTAATGTAAACAAAATTTGCTACGTGGTGCGGTCAGGTCTGTCTGTCTATATTATTTTTTGTTGTTGTTGTGATGATGAGTGTCAAATCTTAATTGTAGCAAAGTGAGAGATTTACATATATTTACGATATATGTTATATGAATGTGTAGATATGGTATTTCTCTAGATGTCTTTAGGCTAAACCAAAAGAAAAATAAATAATTAAAAATTGTGACAAATGTGTTGTATCTATTAGAAATTTTGTTATTATTTTTAACAAAAAAAAAAAAAAAAAATATTTGCCTCATGTATTCAATAAATAAAATGTCATTTATAGACTTTGAAATTTGCCTTACTTTGCTTAGATTTAGTCATTGGCTTCGTACGAGAATAAACACAATAAATAAAGAAATATGCATAGAATATTTATAAGTTTTCAGTGAAACAGAGCGTAGCGATAGATCAGCTACAATAGGCGCGTAGTTTTTCAACGAAAAAAAAAAAAAAAAAAGTGTTGGTTTTAAATTATATTAAGTAGCTTATACCCCGTTTACACTATGATGGGGTTTGGGTTGATTGCGAAGCTCAGGTTTTCAAAACGTGGTTGCTTTTTAAATAAAAACAGTCGATTTACGTCAACCAAACCCTAACCCTTGCCCAAGTCAGTGTAAACGCTTTGGGTTATCTAGAATGGTTAAGTCCATAACACTTATAGTCTAAACATGGTATAATTCCTTATTATTTTTTATTCATTTTAATCCTATTAGATTTTATGCAAATAATTTAAATTTTCGCAATCCAAAAACTGTAAACTTGAATATAATACTTGCATTTAATAAATTTTTGTCTTTTTCCGAAAAATATTAAATTTTAAATATTTTTGAACTCGAAGACCTATAATTATATATAATTATATGGAAACTGCTTGAGTGTTCAAAATGGTCGTCGAAAGTTCTTCTCATTTTATTAGAAAAGTCACAAAATGAACAAATTATTTGTTTATTTTTATACCCGTTACACATAGTGTAAACGGGTATATTCAGTTTGTCCAAAAGTTTGTAACGCATTGAAGGAGGCATCGGAGACCCCACAAAGTATATATATTCTTGATCAGCTCGATGAGACGGATCGTTCTAGCCATGTCCGTCTGTCTGTCTGTCTGTCTGTCCGTCTGTCCGTCTGTTTGTTGCTATGCGATTTATTCAATGAAGATATTAAGATATTGGGCTGAAATTTTAAACTGAAGCTTTTCTCGGCAACGACTATGTTAAGTTCATAATGAGAGTGCCACGCCCATTTTTAGGTGTAGCCCCATTACAAACTTATCGATTTTTTTGATTTTTTGTTTAAAAATAGTAATTATTTATGAATGTACTCGCTCCCAATTGGGACATTTCTTTTGTCATCCAGGATCAAAACCAAGACGCCACGCCCATGTAACGGGTATTTCAGCTTCGGTTCCACCGAAGTTACCGTTTTTCCTTGTTTTTTTATTATTTTATTTATAATTTTTATTTTTTTTTATTATTATTTTTTGTTATTATTTTTTATTATTATTTTTATTATTATTTTTATATTACTATTTTTTTTTATATTTTTTTTATTATTACTTTTTATTATTTTATTATAATTTCTTTATTATTATTTTATTATTATTTCTTTATTATTATTGTTTGATTATTGTTTTAATATTATTATTATTATTGTTTTATTAATATTTTATTATTTTTTTATCGTTTTAAATTATTATTATGAGTTTTAGCCCTCATCTCTACGCCATTGTCTAACGTAGTTGGCTAAAAGCCAGCAGACAAATAGCTCGTCTAGCAGCAATTTTGTCAGCTGGCTTTTCGACGAACATTTGTATGCTAGACATAGCCTTTGTAATAATCAAAAACAAAACAAAAACTGAGCGCATTTTTCCATTATTATTTTATTTACTACACGAGCGAGGCACACGACCTAAGCGCTTACAGACAAGACTTCCAAAAAAAAAACACAAATACACACACCCATACATAAGCAACGCAACAGGAAACAGTGAATGTAGGAAAAAAAATGCTTTACTTAAGTTGAACCTACTTTCTCTTCGATTTTAAATGTCTCTCTCTCTCTCTCCCACTCTTTTTCGCTCTTCTTATACTGTGCTGCTGCTGCTGTTGCTGCATCAATGCAAACGCTAAACTCACGCGCTCGTGTGTAACGAATATGCAAATATTCGAAAAAAAGCAAAAACTGTTCACATTGATTCGGCATCGATTTCTGCCGGCACGATCAGTTCAGTTCAGCAGAGCAGAGCAGAGCATCGTCTTGCCAGACTAGAAATGAAATGAGCGAACCGAATCTTGCCTTGTGCTTATTTTATTCGTCCGGCGAAACTGCTCTCGTATACAACCGCAACGCTTTTGCTCTTGTTAAGATTTTTTTGTTGTTTTTTTTTTTTTTTTTTTTTATTTCACTTTTATTTCTTTCGCGCGTTCTCGTTCTTTGTTAGTGCAAATTCTATGGGGTTGACAGACGGACATATAGAAGAGACTTTCGGTGTATCAGACCGGACCTGATCGAATCGGACCGGACCGGCCTTCGTTCGGATCATTCTCGTACTCGTATATATAGTGTTGCTGTTTCAACATGAGCGGCATTCATTGTTTGTATGGCAATCATAAAAATCGTTTAAAGGATATTTTTGTAAAGAAAAATCTTAACAAACTATAAACTCAAAAAAAAAAAAAAAAAATTATTGCATAAAGAAATTGACTAGAAAAAAAAAACTAAAATAAAATAAATATATACATAAAAAGATACAAAATTATCTCAACTATTGCACACAGCAACTGTATTTCTCTTCCTGCGTTTGTTTTATTGTTTTTGTGCGCGCGTTTACTTTTGTTTGTCGTTCGCCATTGATAAAAAAAAAGCTGAAATAGTAAAAAAAAAAAAAACAAATAAATAAAAATAAACAACAAATAAAAAAAATAAAAACAAAAAAATTAAAAAAACAAAAAACCGATAAATAAACATTTCGCGCGCTAAAGATCTTTCTCATTGTTTTTGTTGTTTTTGTTGTTATTGTTTTGAACTGAATGTGAATGAATGCGAGTTTAAAAGTTATAAATTTTCATTTTGCAGTCATTTTCGTTTTATATTTCACTTGCCCGCTTGCTTTATGGCTTGCGATGACACTTGATTTATAGATTTCCACAAATTGTGACGTAAAAAAAACAAACTTAAACACAAACAAAAACATAGAAAAAAAAAACTTTTATTAATCAAAAAAACAAAAACAAAAAACAAAAAAATATTCCAAATTTTGTTCAAAATGGAATTTCAAAATATGCTGGACCAAACATTGCTAAAGACTAATTGCAAATTTGCTAAAAATGATGCAATTATCCTTGAAACGCGCTGTGCGGTAAGTCAAGACAATACAGTAATAAATGTTAAAAATAATATTATAGATACAGATACATCTTCAACAAAATGTATTTAGATACATTCGATTTGTTTATTAGATACTTAAATGTATAATTTTTTAGTTGAAGTTGTTGAAAATTGTTTCCCATAATGCGTCCATAAATATTACTAAAAAAAGTTTACGTGGCGTATACGTATTTTCAAAGTCATGTTCTTGAAATATTAACATAAATTATATTTAAAAACAAAATTGCACATTTGTTATTCTTTTGATAGTAGTTTATATATATGATATAAACTATGGCGAGACTAACAATAGTTTTAAAGCTCTAGTGGATAGGATTCAATGATGCGATATAATCCAAAATTGAATACTACAATTTTATAGGAAGAATAATTTTACGGTTTTATGCTAAAAATACCGAAATAAATATAAATTCTTAAGAAAATCTGAAATCTTATTCAAATCTGTAGTGTATACCTGAAAGGAAAAAATAATTTAAAATAAAATATAATCACAAATAAAAATGTTTTTCATATAAAATCTCCAAAAAAGGCGGAATGCCGGTGTGGCACTCTTATGTGGCACTCAGAAAAGCCTAAGTTTATAATTTTAGCACAACATCTTCCCAGCTGACTAACGTAAAGCTAGTTTATTTAGAAGAAAATCATGGCTATGATCGTTAAGACTTCTTCTTGTTCATTGCATTCGATGAAGAATATCAGACGTTTTGACACCGAAATCTCAGAGTTTTGGTTCCCCCAAGTGTTTTGGTGTAAATATTCGAAAATTTACATCAATTTATCGATACCTTGAGCGTATTTTTCATTGATTCAAGAGGATAGGGCAATTCTTTGTAATATTTTTAATTTTTTAAAAAAATTCAAAACTGCGACCCATGAAAATGAAACCCCACAACTCGATTCAAAGACGTGTTTTTTCTAGGTGTCTCCCTCATGTTTATTTATTTTATGTCTATGATTTACAATAAACTATCCCAACATGTGAATGCTATAAAAGTAGAATTTAAACGATTACACCAAAATATTGGGTTTGAGTTCATAGAAACGTTAGTTTTATGGTTTAGAATATAGGGTAACGCTAAAAGTTTCTGATTAATGTTTAGCGTTTTAGTTTGCCAAAATTTTTAGAGATAAAATTTCAATTATGATTTAATATTTCTTAAAATTTCCATTGCATTTCCATTAAAAATCTTGCATAAATATTTTTTTTTTGGGTTTTTGGTCCTAAAAAATATATACTTTTTCTTTTTATTATTTTAAAAACCAATTTTCTTCTTTTCAAATGAAAATCTCGAAAAATTATGTTTCTTAAATTTTATTTTTGCGCAATTAAATGCAAAACAATAAATTATTCACATACAAATTTGTTGCTGTAAGTCAATCAAAACTAATGATTTGTTATGTCTAAATTGTACAAAATTTCTTTATTTTTTTTTTTCTATTGCAGCTCAACGATTTGTATCCGATTGCACGTTTGCAACAAAAAATGGAAAACGTCTTAAATGTGTCTGCTGCGAATAAAGGAAGTAAAGATTCTACTGCGTATACGGATGATTATCCTTATACAATTGAATTAATAACGCCGGAAGACTCTGAGGCGGTAGTGACAATGCTTAAGAAATTCTTTTTTAAAGTAAGTAAAAATTATTTTTTATAGTTTTTATTATAAACGAAAAAAAAAAAAAAAATAGTCAGGTACGTCATACAAATCAAAATGTTTTTGCCTGAGAGAAAAGTGAAATAGATACGATGTTGAATTCTTTACAGAGATTTCTTTAAAAGAACGCATTGTTTATAACAAATCCTTTAGAGATTTAAAACCAAACCAAATGAGATTTTGTGTGACACCCTTGATTTTTTTAAATTTAAACAAATCTTGAATTCGTAACAATTGAATTATATGCGAATATATTTCAGATATTCAAATAAATATTCAAAATATTAAACAGATGCAAAAATAAATTAGATTGCAAATATATTTACATATTTTTCTATTATTATAGTTAAAATAATTATTATATTTATAATTAAAATTTAATAAAACAATGCAATTGTGCAGGTGTTCTGTTTTTTTGGAATTAATTTATTTGGGAAAAATTTAAAATAATAAATTAAATTTAAAAAAAAAGAGAAAATAAATAACTACAAAAAAAAAAAAAAAAAAAAAAAACAGCGCTCAAGCTACAAAATATTTTATTTATTTTAATTAATTCAATAAATATCGAATTTGATTTGCATAAATTTGTTTAAAAATAAATTTGTGACGTCTTTTGTTACATTTTTTGTTTTGTTCAAAATTAATATTTATATTTGATTAAATTTATTCAATAAAATATTGTTGTAATCCCTAATTTAATTTATCAATGAATCACAGCCAGAAGTGATTCCCCGCAAACGAAAATTGTGCATAAAAGTAAAAAGAGTTTTGCAAACTTTGGGAAATTCAATAAATTTTGTTTTTTTTTTGTGGGGGTTTTTTGGTTTGTAAAACCAGTTCAACTTAAACTTGAACTTAAATAGCTTTTATGGGTTTACTTTAAGTATTTTTCTTTGTTTGTAAACAAAAATAAACTAGTTCATTTAGATACAAAGTAAGACGAGAAAATAAGAATATCCAAAATGAATCATTGACCGCAAAAGATTTATGCAAAAATAAAAAACAGAAAAGAATACTGTGTATGGATTACCCTTGAACTTAGTCCACATTGAGAAAAACTTCAACTGAAAGGCGCAGTAGAGTCTAAATTGTAAATTAAAAAGTTTTTTTTTTTTTTTTTTTGCCTTTGGCGATAGTAATTTAGTGTTGGCAAAAAGAGTGATTTTCGAGTCGCAGTGTGATTAGCAAACAGTGATAAAATCACTGTTCTAAAAGCGATACACAAAATCGCCGTTAACTGAATATTGTTCACTGAAAAACAAGAAAATCACAAATCACTACTTTCAGTCGCAGTGCAACATTACAATTTTTAAATCACTGTGAAAACATCACCAAAAGTGATCTTACAGCCTAGATCAGCCCAATATGCTAGCCAGAAGGACTCAGCTTTCTCAGTCCAAATGACTGTTACAAATATTTGCACAAACCCAATATACCCATTCGTGTATAGAGTATCGAAATGGTACAACATAACTTGTAATTGTAATAAAAATCTTTTCTTATCCGTTAGCATTTATGCATAATTTAATTTTTAAAAATTTGATTATTAATTGAAAGCTTTATATCATTCGTTATGAAACCGAACAATGGGCACATGGCTATTTCCGACAAAAAAGCGTGACTTGAATTATCTAAGCAAGCAATTCAATGCACGTAAATGCAGCCAAATAGATAGATTTTTCCCATTCAATTTGCTTGACAAAATAACAACTAACAATTTTTCTGTTTAGATACAAATCTAAATCAAACAAGTTTATTGTAAAAAAAAAAATAAAATTAAATTAAAACAATTCGTTTGCAATTTTTTAAGAGTTCAAACACCGTCCGCAAACGTTTAACAAACAAATTAGAACACTCCCAATTTATATAAATTAAGAATTTATATTAAATTAAACACTTGTACCAATTTGTAATTAAGCTATAAATTAAAAAAAAAAAAAAAAAATAGAACAATTTAAGCAATGATTTTAATTATATAGAATTCGTAAAATTATTTAATTTACATAAAATTCTAAGCTGTGTTTAAACGATTTTGTATCTTTCTTCTTTTTTTTTTAATTGACAGCTGTCACTAAAAAAATAAAGATAAAAACTTGTGTGGGTTATTAAGTAAATTCATTTTGTAATTACTTATTACTCCATTTACATACGCCGTCTTGATATGTAATTAGAAATTAATTACAATTGTTAATTAAAACTGAGTTATGTTGCTATAAAAATTGACATTATTATGGATTTTACATGGGTTTATTAATTTTTTAAAGCAAAAAAATTTACATAAAAAATTTTATTCTATTTGGAAATAATCAGATTAGTCAGAAATCGTATGAATGTTTTCATTTATTCAATTTTTAATACGAATATTTCAAAAAACGAAAAAAATTTTTTTAAAAAAAATTAATTAATGAAAAATTTAATATAAAAAAAAAAAAAAGGGGAAGGAAGGGGAAATTTGGGTTTTTTTTTTTTTTTTTTTTTTTTTTTTTTTTTTTTTTTTTTTTTTTTTTTTTAAAATTTTTTTTTTTTGGTAAAAGGTTTTTTGTATAAAGAAAGAGTTTTTGGGAAAGTATTTAGGTCGAAACGGGGGGTCCACTGCATTTAGAATTCAATGCATTCGCTATTAAAAAAAAAAAAATAATAAAAATAAAAATAATTTGTGTAAACCAGTTGCAATCTTATTTTGTATATAAAAAATATAAAAAAAGAAAAAAAGTAAACCTGAATCCCAATACAATGATAATGACCGTTAATTTGCGCATCTTAACGTTAATGAACCTGTTTAGATATTCTGCAACTACATGCATACAAGTATAGAATGCATGTTTAACAAATATTAAATAAATTAAGTATTTATTTATTTCATTTTTGTCTTATTTATTTCAGGATGAACCGCTTAATACATATCTAAATCTTGGCGATTGTAAGGAATTGGAAAAATATTCGCTCAAATGTGTCTCCGACAATTGTTCATACAAGGCTGTGCACAAAAATGGCGATATTATTGGTGTCTTTTTAAATGGACTTATGCGACGACCGGTAAGTCGTTTAAATTTAATCAAAAATTATTTTTTTTTAATTTTGTATTTTTCGAATAGCCACCAAATGCAGTAGCTGAAAAAGCCGCTGAGGACTGTGCGCATCCAAAGTTCAAAAAAATTCTCAGTTTAATGGATTACATTGAGGCACAATTTAATATTTTCGATATATATCCTGAAACTGAGATCATACTTGATGGCAAAATTCTGTCTGTTGATACAAATTATCGTGGTTTGGGCATTGCCGGACGTCTGACGGAGCGTACATTGGAGTTCATGCGTGATAATCAAATCGATGTTATGCATGTACTTTGCAGCAGTCATTATTCAGCGCGTGTCATGGAGAAACTTGGTTTTCATGAAGTCTACAAGCTCAATTATGCCGATTATAAATTAAATGATGAAACAGTTTTTGAGCCAGAGCCACCGCATGTGGCTGCACGTATTTTAGTTAAGGAAATTGCCGATGTTGCACATGCAACCGAAGAAACCAAAGCCAAAAATGCGCATTAAGCGGTGTGTTTTTTTAATTTTAATTTTTTTTTTTTGTTTGTTTTTTATCAAAAGTTTTTTTAGTTTAGTGTTTAATGTATTTTATAGTTAAAGAACTTGTTGACTGTGTGAGTGTGTTGTGCATGCAGCATACACATCTGAGATACTTTGTTATAATTTGTGCCCAACAAAAACAAAAAGAAAAAAAAGATATTCTATAAATTTTTAAATTTTTAAATTTATTTAAAAATATAAGCTATAAAGTTGTTAAATTTTATTAATAGCAGCTATCTTTCTGTTTATAAATTCGATTTATTGTTTTTTAATCGATTGTTCTCAAATAATCGTTAATTTTGATTCATCGAAAAGAATCGATTTAAAAAAAAATATTTTTATTTTGAGTATCGTTTAGAATCGATATTTTAAAATAATTGCACAGTTTTAGTCTTACCATTTGATTTTATGCTAAAGTATCTTAAAGATATATTTTTGCTCCAGTTGTGTTGGGTATAAAAACTTCGGTTTTACCGAAATTAAAATTTACTCTTTCTTTATAAATATTTGAAATATTAAATTTTAATAAAATTAATATTGTAATTTGTGATCGTTTAGCTTTTAAGTGGTGTTGGATTTAAATTTTTACAATATCTTCTTTTTTTTCGAATTAATTTTTTATACATAAATAATTTAAGCGTTGATCCTGTTAGATTTATTTGTTAATTTCGTTGTGCTCAATAACTACAAATCGTGCAATTCAAATAGAATTTATTCTTAAAAAAAAAAAAAAAAATAAACTAATTATAGTTTAAATGTACAAAAATTATATATAAAAATTAAATAAAAAAATATGTTAGTAAAAGCAAATTTTAGTTAAATAAAAATATTAAAAAAATAAAAACTAAATATATAAAATTATTGTAAAATACATTCTTAAGGTATTCACAAGGGCTTGTAAGCTTGCAACTTTACACGAATACAAAAGTTTAGCATGTGGCTGCACGGTTTTTGGGTATTTTTTGTGCAAACACTGAGAATAAACAAGACCGTTTGGACAAAAGTTGGGCTATCTTTTCGATGGGAACAAAAAAACCAAAGTCTTATTGGCAGCTTTACACTGTACAAAATTGCATAATAACTATTTTGTGGCATAATCTTGAATATTGAAAGATTGAGGATTGAAATGGAGAGAGTCAAGTCTGTCTATTTCTCAGCCATTTTATAAGGAAATACAATATTGCTAATATTATTTTTTTTTTGTATTGAAATTACAATTTTATTTTTTTTTAACCAAACAAAATAACAAATTTTAAAAAGCGTTAATCAATTTACAAAATATTTGTATACATTTGTATTTTTATGACAGAAATATTGAAATTTGTTTTTTACTGGGATACATTTTTAACCGCTTCTTCTTCTGTTGAGATTGATAACCGTGGCACCATTGCGTCTTCCACGTCTAGCGATATTGTTATTGCGATTGTTACTGCGATTGCGGTTGCGATTGCGATTGTTATTGTTGCGTCTTACATTACGGCGTCCATTACGGCTTAAAGTGTTAGTACCTGTGCCTGTACCTCCATTCGAAGCGGCTCCATTGCGACGAATCCTTCTAACGGCTGTATATTGTATATTGCTAGCGGTAACTCTTTTTGGACCACTTCCAATGGGTGTTGTTGGAGTACCTAATCCTGTCGGTGATGTTGACGTTGGTGTCGTTGGTGCTGCTGGTGGCGTTGGTGCCGTTGGCTGCGTTGGTGGCGTTGGTGGTGCTGGTTGAGCATTAGTTTTCTCAATGCAAACGATCAAGCAGGCACAAGCAAAGGTGAAAGCAAGCATAAAACTTTTCATTTTGAAAGATTCAATTGTTGGATATCTTGATAAGATCTTGATAAGAGATTGTTGATTTTGTTATGATATGAAATGTCTTCGACGCAGTCTTTTATACGAAAATTTAAAGTTTTTGAATTGTTTAAACAGTTTGTGCGCTTAATGTGCGCAAAAAGAAATGTTTGTCAAATATTTAAACTAATTTAAGTTATTAATTTAGACATTTGTTACTTTTTTTATAATTTCGAACTTTTTGGTTTAACGTTCTACTGACCCTGAACTATTTTGCAAATTTTAAAAATATATTTGTTTACACAAGTGTGCAAGTGTTTTGAAAAATAAGAATAGAGTTAAAATTATTTTATTAGGTAAGCAAAAATAATTTTAGATTCGTACGTCTATCTAGTTTTTAAAGATATTGTACTGAAATTTTTAAACTTAAGCTTTTCTAGGATCAGTTTACTTTATATGTTAAAATCAGTACAAGATTTTTCTACAAAAAAAAAAAAAGAAGTATGGAGTTGTGGACTTCAAATTTGGTACATATGCTTCTTGTATCAAGTTAAATCTGATTGAGATTGGACCACCCAATTCAAAACTTTTGGGAACATTTTTAATATTTTCACGGTGAGCTTGAACTGGTTTTAAATAAAATTTTTTAAATGAGGTTTGAGTTCGGGAGTGTTTATTGATTATAAAAATGCAAAAAAAAAAAATTAATCCTAATGAATTATAGTGGAACGCCATTAAGGCTGATACAGAAGTACTAAGTTTTTTTTTTTTTTTTAAAAACTAATGTCTATGTCTATACTACATGAATGCTTCTAAGCACTGTGACCTGTTTTCCATTCTGAGTTAGTTCCTTTCAAGTTATATGCAGTCATCTGATAATTTCTTTTTATAGCAACCTATCAGTTTTTAACGTGTAATCTTGCCGGTATCTGTCTCTAGTCGTAAATTTTACTGAATCAATCACCGAGCTGGCTTCTTTCAGTCGAACTAGTTTATCGGTCTTCTTACTATGTTGCATGTCAGCATGTCCGGGTCCGGGTTTCGCACCAAATTGAAATCGCCAATTGCTATCAATTAGCACAAGACCTGTAGACTTATTTTCACAGATTGTTCAAGTCGTGTTGATGGTCTGCGGTTGAAAACCAAGTACTTTGGCTTTCTCTTATTCACCGTTAGTCCAATTGAAAGAGTCTCTTTCAATCTCCTAGAAAGCTATGCTGACAGTACGTTAATCGTTGCAGACGGAAATAAGTCGCGTTGGCAACGTATCATCCTGTCTAAAGCCTCTTTTCGAATCGTAGGTGTCGAAGAGATTTTAAGCTACTCGAACAACGCTTTTAGTATTTTTTAGCATCAACATACAGACGAGAACAATATTTACCGTGATAACAAGTTTAGTCACGGCGTCATAGAACTTTAATCCTAATGGTGTGTCAAAAGCGGCTTTGAAGTCGACAAATTGATGGTGCGTGTCGATTCATTTTTATGTGGTTTTTTCCATTATTTGGCGTAGTGTGAATATTGGGTTAGTAGTCGACTTCTTTGACAAAAAACCCCATTGATAATGTATAGCTACAACTCCTATGTTTGGTTTCAATCTATTACAAAATACGATGGACAGGATTTTATATGCGATTGGAAGGAGACTTATTGCGCGGTAGTTTGCGCAAACTTTAAATTCTTAAATATTGTTGACTTATACTCATAAATTCCGAAGGCATGAAGCAAATACAGAGTTTTAATTTTAAATTTATAAATTTATAATATGTTTCCAACATTTTATGAAAATCAATCTAAACATTTGAGTTGTCAGCTTTTTATATTAGTATGCACATTATTAGTTTAAAGGCAAGATAAAATCTAGCCGTGTCTATTAAAAGAATATCAAATATAAATTACTTATTTCAATAATTTTATGTACAAATTTCGTATATATATAACCGTATGTATATTGTGTCACATATTTGTGCATTTTAACTCAGGTACCGCTATCATTTCTGGCAATACGATTTGCCATGCGTCGCAACTGCTCCTCATTGCCATATTTTGCTGCATTCGATTTGACACTTTCATGATGCGTATTTGCCACAGCGGATATTTCATCAAGTCGTTTTCTATTCATCGCAAATGTATAACTACAAAAATAGATAAGCTAAAACTTAAAAGATTAAAAAAAAAAAAAAATTACTCAAGACGTACCGTATTGCTGCAAAACCCAAGAGTGCACTTATAATGCCAAATGTTGCTAGAACTAATGCAACGCGTAGATTCGAAACCTTTCCGTAACCTTTTACGCCATAGTATGGGCCTGGATTCTCTTGAAAGTCCGGTTTGATTTCCCACGATCTATATATTTCACCATTTTGCATTGCATGATGTTCGTCGACCGGTGTACGCGCTGCAGTGCCAGAACCACGCAATCCCAGCATATAATCATATTTTTCGCGGGCCTTTGGTTTAACCAAAGTTTGATAGGCCTCGGAAATTTTAACGAAACGCGCCGTTGCATCCGCATTCTGTGGTGCATTGCTGTTCAATACATCGGGATGATACTTTGAGGATAATTAATATATTTTAAAATTTTAATAGAAATTGAATAATTGTATCAAACCTTCTTCGAAAGCTTAACGAATGCATCGCGTATGTCTTGAGCGCTACAATTGCGGCTTACTTGTAGTATGTCATAGAAATTTTCGGCCTTGCCGCGTGCAACGGTACTGATGCTGAAACTGCGACATAAATAAAATTAAACTTTATATAACAACAAGTTGCAACAAAAAAAAAAAAAAAAAAAACATACATACTTACGACAACGTATTACATCTTTAAAGATGCAACGTGTTGAATGTCCAAACAGCATTGTGATATATTTAACAAAAAAAGTAACAAAAAGAAATTTGTGTGCACGCGTTAATTTTTATATTTATTTATTTATTTATTTATTTAACATTCTGAAGCCAATTTATTTATTCAACATTTTATTTATTCAACATAATAATAAAACCGACTGTTTGCGATTTTCGAAATCGGTCGGGTAATCGGTTGCACAGTCGGTCGCACGAAAAAATCGTATATTGGCGCTTAGAACAAGTAAACACGTATGAAGCATTTGGAGTGAGGCCGTTGGTTAATAGGGAATACTCGTTGCAGGATCACATATCGAAGTTTCATCGAGGACAACGACCGGAAAGAAAAAACGAACAAAAAACGCAATGTGCATTTTCTAAGTGCACCAAAAAGCTCCTTCTTTTCAGCCCATGTTTTGGATAGGGAAACTGAGATTAGGTTAGTAAATAACGGTAGGAAGATTTGGTAGGAATATAGGGTAGCCAAGAAAATAGATTTGAAAACCGTTACAGGAATAATTTTTCCCTCAAAAGGCTAGCTATAATTAATTTTCATTTTTTGGTTAAGATTGCCAGAGTAAGATTTTAAACCAAATATTGATTTAGCAATATGTGGCCGATGAAGGTAGGAAAATAGTTTTGAAAACCGTTACATGGAATGCTCTTTTTCTCAACATTTGTTAAAGCGAGATACTAAGTTAATTTTTTCAGCTTCGCGTTTACATTATAAGATTGTACGTTTTAAGATTTTAGAAACAAAATATTTACCTTTTATTTTTACTAGGTGGCTCTGACTTTTTCCTAAGAGAGGGAGCACAATATCATCGGTCCACGACGGTACCGCGGACCGTGAGGACCGTGTATCTGATCGCGTTTACACTTATTAGGTACCGTTTCTTGATTTTTATTAAAAATTAAAATCGTTAACACAAACTTTCGATAAATGTATAAATTGATCATGTGTTCGGTGCTTTTAGATTTTAGCATCAGTCTGGCCAACAAAGCAATCGTTGTTTTACAACACTAAGTACACTTTTCTTTTAATAGATGGCGCTGCGGCACCAGTCGCTAATAAACGACCGATATTCAAACAGTAACTTCGAGTATAATTTGAAATTTTAAAAACTTTTATTTGAATTATTTAAAAGAACGATATTTATTTTATGACACATGTTTAATACAAATATATAAATATCTACAGGTATGCATTATTATTGAAATACATTTAGTAACAACACATAAATTTAAATGGAGTGTTTTTTGCATTTATATTAAAAATTAATAATAATAATAATTTTTTTTTCAAATAAATATTTTTTTTAGTAATGATAATGTAAGTTGAACAAAATAGACAATGAATTTGATTATATATGTAATATATTTTTTTTTTGTATACGGTGTACTCGTTTTTTATTTAACTTGCATTCGAGTTATTTATGCTGCTTTTTACACTCAAATATTTAGCAATGAATAAATATTTATAAATAAAAAAAATGTAAAAAAATACAACAAATTTAAGCGTAATCACGTGTGCCTTCCAGTTTTCTCATCTACATTTTTTAAAAAAAAAAAAAAAAAAAAAAGAAATTAATGAAATTCATTTTTATTAGTTTTTATATGTTATATATTCAAAATAATGTTGTATGAAATATGTATAATAAATGAATATGAAATATGATGCATTTAACGAAATCAATTTAATAGAAATCTTTACGATTCCAAGCATGTAACGCGTATCTCACCTCGCGTTCATCCGCATGTGTACGATATTTCTCAGCAGCTTCATTTGCTTTTGGTGGCGCAGTTTGCTCTAGAATTTGTGTATAAATTAAAGCAGCAGCAATACCACCCAAAATTGGACCCAACCAATATACCCAATGTGCATCCCAATTATCAGCAGCAAAAGCAGTGCCCAAGGTACGTGCCGGATTCATGCTGGCGCCAGTATAACTAATTGTTCCCAAATGACCCAAGGTAACTGCCATGCCAATGGCTAAAGGAGCAGTGTAGCGTGAATCTGAAAATAATAATAATATTATTTTATTAATATTTATTTATTTTTATTTTTTTTTTTATTAAACATTCACCTGGTTTATTAGCATCACAGGCACCGAAAACGGTGAGTACAAGCACTAAACCTAAAAAGAACTCAATACCGAGTCCTTGTAGTTCAGTGATATTTTCCGCAAGATGTGTATGACCCAATCCATTGTAATGACGCTCATCGAGCAGTATCTGTTGTATTATAAACCAATTAAATACATATAACTTTTGTCAAATTGAAATAAATAAACTTACTCTGATACATGCAGAACCTGCTATGGAGCCCAAACACTGAAATACAATATAAAATATGGCACGCAGCACACTGACACGTCCTGCAACAAGCATTGCCAATGTTACGGCTGGATTAACATGTCCGCCGCTTAAATGTCCAACGATCTGGAAAAAATTAAATAAAATAAATAAATACAAATTTGTAAGAAATCAGTAAACAAAATTAATTTTTATTTTATTGCCGAGACAAAAAAAAAAAACGAAATCGTTAAAATCTCACGCCATATTTTGCGCTAGTAAAATTTTAAATTGCAGCTAACTAAATAAAAACAGCGCATAAATATTTTATATTCAGATATTTACACGAGAAAATGCATGGAACGCTGTATTTTAAACGCTGTCGTCTATAACACTGATCCACACAAAAAAAAAATAAAGACAAAAAATTTTTGCTTGGCTACGAGATACCCTGCATACAATTTTTATGAACCATTAAGTTTATGTCATATTCTTGTAACAGACAAAGCTAGGTCGACTCTATCCAGTCTATCCAGTCCATCATGCCTCCTTCTGCCTCTTACATACAATATAAAAAAAAAATATATCAGTTTTTGGTAGCAGTTTTAGCACCTTTTTTTTCATAAGAAGTGTTTTTACCCAGTTTGGAGTGAATATATTCATAAATAATACTTTTTTCATACAAAAATTCGAAAATAGCGGTAGATTTGTATGTGAGCTATACCTAAAAATGGGCGTGGCAGCTTGATTCTGACATACAATCTGCTTAGGTCCAAAAAAAAAGCTTAAGTTTCGAATTTCTTGTCAATATCTTAAAAATATTCTGAGTAAAACGCATCGCAACAGACGGACAGACAGACACACGGACATGGCTGATCAAAAATATATAGTATATACATTATGGGGTCTACAATGCCTCCATAACGGGTATAAAAACACAAACTCGTTAAGAGTCTGTGAGCCTGTAACTAGATTCGGCAACACAGTTGAAAAGATTTAAAAAAAAAAAATAGCGGAATCCAATATGACGGATATTTTTTAAGCCGCTTCAATTTACTTGAAAGTCGTTATTCGTGAGTTTTTCTGGTTTTCTTGAATTTAAATTCATGCGTTATCCTTCATTGATGTGTTTTTTTTTTACATTTATTTCAACAAGTTTCTTTTACAATTTAGTAAAAATTTCCTTAAAAGTACCTTAAAAAATGTAATCTTATGATTTGATTTTTTTAAATAAAACTGCCAAAAAAAAAAACTTATAAAAATATTATAAACACAAAAACATACCGTGATGGCCATAAAAATGGCAAGACCAAAAGCTAAAGCCTTAAAAAGTGCCATCCTCGCTTTGTGTACATGCACCGCATGCAAAGAAATTTAGTATTAGATTACCTTAAAAAAAAAAATTAAATTAAATTAAAAATATGAACAAAAAAAAAAAAAAAAAAAATGTCAACATTTATGGCCAAAAACTTACCAATAAATTCACCAATAAGCGATTGCCAAAGACGATGCTCCTTCGATTTGAGTTCATTGAGGCCCAATGAGTATTTATAGTTAGCCATGTTGTTAACTGACCAAAATTGGTGGCTTACTAGAAATAAACAAAAAAATTAAAATAAAAAAAATTATTTATTTTTAATGTAACTTGTCACACTTTTATGTGTGCAGCAATTGACAACTTTGATGTGCGGACAGACAGACATTGTAGCTTTGCCTTAAGTAGCAAAAAAATGCAACAACGATGAAACATGATGTCATATGCAGTCTGCTGATAAATTTAAACACTTGAAATGAGCTACTAAATGTGTCATTTACATATGTAGATACTTTTAAACATTTGTCTACTTTTTAATAGTTCCGTTTAAATGATTGACTGACTGATTGAGATACATTTGCATAGCATATCCGTAAGCGAAAAAAAGTATCTTTTTTCTTTTCTTTAAAAACAATCACAGATATATTTCTTAACACAACCTTAAGAAATTTAATTAACGAAATAATTGCAAAGTAATTAAAGAATCGTAGAACGCAGATGACTTTCTTGTCGCCCGATAATGCCGCTTAAAAGTGGTTATAAAAAAAATTCTTATCATAAATAAATAAAAAAAAAAAAATTTTATATAGCTTCATGTACACAGAGATACAATGAATTTTTTTGTTTTTTTTTTTTGAAAAAATTATTACTGATTTTGGTATTGAAAGTAAAAAAAAAACAGTTTATATATAGTTTTTAGTCTGCTAATTTGGCGATTAAATCGCTACTTGTGTTGTCTGTCTCGGTTTCATTGAGATAAACGCTCAACATTTATATTTTTACGCTTGAGTTGGAAAACTGTGTCATGAACATTTGCTATACACTAAAAATGGGTTTAACGAGTTTATAATTTTATTTAATTGTATTTTTAGATATTTTTTATTTAGAATATTATAATATTTTACTACTATTGTATCTGATTTGTACTTTTGATGTTTCTAAACATTAATTTTAATTTTTAATATAATATATCACTTTTTAAGATCCCATTTTGAAACCAACGCCATTAATATTTACACAGACGGGTCCAAAACCAAGGGAAGGGTAGGAGGAGGTATCTTTTCCCCGGACCTGGAGATCAGAGAATCCTTCAGGACTTCCTGATCACTGCAGCGTTTTTCAAGCTGAAATGATAGCCATACACGAAGCTATGTATTTTCTGGGACACCACCCAATTCGTAGACAAAAAGTACACATCTTTTCAGATAGTCAGGCTGCCTTAAAGGCGCTTGACTCGTGTAATAACACCTCCAAAACTATCTCTCAGTGCCGCAAATCTCTTTACGAGTTGGCGGAGCAATGGGATATTTGAGGAGTTCGACTGGAACTTCCATGGCCTCTCTAAAACTGCGAGTGAAAGAAGAAATAATAAGAATAGCAGAGATTAGATGGACCACAAACCCAAAATGTAATGTCTCGAGACTTACGTGGCCAGAGTATAGCACCAAACGAACAGCCCAGCTCATGCGCCATAATTGACAGACCCTATCCGGGATGGTAGGAGCTCTCACGGGACATTGTCTGGTGGGAAGACATGCCGTCCGACTAGGGGTAGCCGCAAATGACTTCTGTAGGAGCTGTAGAAACGAGGAAGAGGAGGGAGACAGTAGAACATTTTCTCTGCCACTGCCCAGCCCTTGGTAGAATAAGGTTTACCGTACTTGGTAGGCCGTTTCTTAATAGCCTGGCGCAGATTGCATCAGTAAAGATTGGTGCGGTAGCCGCCTTCATAAGGAAGACGAGCTGGTTCAAGTAGGAGGATTATAGAGATCATATAGTATCACAATGGGCCTCTTTGGCCTAGGTGACGTCGCGGAAATTTCCCGGCGGCCATTTTAACCTAACCTGACCTAACCTAACCTATCACTTTTTAAACTTCATTTAATAGAGCCCAAAGTATATGTATTGCTTTCGATAATTTTGTTTTGCTTATCGGTTCGCTTATTTATGTAATCGTAAATCGATTCTTAAATGCGCACGCAATTGCAACTGTAGTGAAAACAGGCTACTAAACAGAGTCATTTTGTTTTCTGCTTAAATATTAATACAAAATAATAATATTCATTTGTCTCACACATTTATTATTACTATTATTATTTGTTTTGTTTTCCTTTTTTAATTTTATACAAACTTAGTTAAATTTTAATTGCCAATAAAATAATAATTCAATTGAATTTTCTATAAAAATGTATATAATTACTTAACACACGTCTCATTCGGAAATATTTGAAATAACTCTGAGTAATATACTGCGTCACTTTATAATTGCAAATTAATAATTAAAACAAATACCCGAGTACAATTATTGACATTTTTAACAAGTTTTTGACTTGAAGTGTTATTTAATTGTTTTGAGATTATTTGTAAATATTTATTTAACTTCAATGAATGATTTGTTCTGGCAAATCAAAAAAAAAAACATATACAAAAACTAGCGTTTTGTCTCTCGCACGCGATTTTTTCGATTGTAATCGGTCAGATTTTAAATAAAAAATAAAAACCTTACTCAATAAATTAACACTAAAGTCCAAATATGTTTGCCATAAATTAACCCCTTAAAAAAAAAAAAAAAAATGCACGCAAAGATTTTAAAATATATCTTTTTTTTTTTTAATTTTTTCAAAGGCATTTTACAAAAATAAATTTAAAGCAAAGCGTGCCGCATTTAAAAACAACAAATTTTAAACTTTTTGAGATGTCATGAACTGCAATTTGAGAATTTGTTGTTGTGTTTATTACAATAAATAAAAATGAGTTAATTAAACAAAATTTATTTTAAAGCAAATGCTGACGTAATTTTGTAGTACATACTAAATTGATTTATGTATTTTTTTTATATAAATAATTCACAAAGTAAAAGCCTACGTTTTGTAGAGAGAGGCAAAAAAAAAAAAATAAAAATAAATAAAAATGTGTAAAACGAGGTTAGATACGTGCAGCAGATCGCATTGGATCGGATCAGATCATTGTCATCATCAATGAATGAAGTCAACAAGTTGTGCGGTTGATAGTCAACGATTTTTTTTTTTTTTGCTTTTCACTTAACTATTAAACGAGAGTAGTTTGATAAGTAAGTGAATAGTGCGTTTCTTTAAAAGCAAACTTTAACGAATTTCGCAAAGAACTAACGCTTATATAGAAAGCTGTTAAGCTTTCATAAGCTATGAAACTTCTCTCGTATATTTGATAGCTATCTATCACATAAAAATGTCACTCTCGAAAAAAAAAAAAACCATTAAAAACACTTAAGACTGACTGGAATTTGTGCTTTTTGTTTTTGTTGTTGTTTTTTTTTTAAATTGTTACAGTTAGTATGGATTAAAGTTGTAGACAAAGGGAGGGGGTTTTGGGGCTTTAGTAAAGCGTGCGTGGGAGTAGACGAACAGTAAATTTAAGAGTAGCAAAAACTTCGTCGTGCCTTGTGTGCAAATGCTTTGAAGTGATTTAGAGCGATTTTTTCTAATTGAACATTAATAGGCAATAATTTTGAGTTAGTATTACAATTTATTGTTGTAAATAAATTACTGAAAATTCGAAATATTTTAAAAAACTTAATTAAACTTATTTTTTAAAAATTGAATTGCACACGAATTAAATTACTGAACGTGCTGCGGTGTTTTGAAAAATGTTTCTCACATAAAATTTTTATTTATATTTGTATCTTTTTTTTTTTTTTTTTTTGGGTTATTTCAATTAATTTAATTTTTATTTAAAAATTTTAATTACGTTAAATAAACATTTTTTTTTTTAAATGTAAATGTCTCGTGTCATTTTATGTGCGGCAAAGCGTTAAGTTTATGAGTTCTCGTGAAAAATATAAATTTCAAATGATTATCAAGTAAATATATACAAGTTTGTATATACATATGCCACAAAAACATATATCTAAGAGATACGCCATAGTACATATGTTATACAAAAATACCCCAAACATCTGTCTTAAATGAAAATATTATTTGCGTCTTGCCTATTTCATTTCATTTCGTTTCATTTTAATTTATTTTTATTTTTATGTTTTAATCACAAATTTTGTCAAGAATAAAATTTTTGTATATTTTTTTGCTTTTGATTTTCATTAACAGAAAGAAAATGTTCAAAGAAATTTCTTAGACAAAGAAATAAATTTGGTCAACAAATGGTTTTTATTTTCTTATGTTTGATGAAAAATCAAATGGAAAACGACAGACATTGTTATTGTTTTTATATTTTACAAAAATAAAAATGTTTTAATTTTTTTTTGATATTCAAAAATGCTCTACTAAATATAAAAAATTAGACACACTTGTTGTGAAAGCGCGAAAAACAAAGCAATTTAGCCATGAAGCATTGTTCTAATACATAACGAGTCGGAATACTCGACCTTTCTCGGAAATGCCAAAAGGTTTTTTAATATGTTTTTACAGTACCAGAAATTTTTTGCAATCGAGTACTTTTCCTATGAATCATATTTTCAAATGCGAACATGCCAAAATATAAGGAATACGCACCTTGTACAAAGACACGTATACCAAAAATTATGACGAATTTGGGTCACTATTATATGGCGGCCAATTTTCAGATAAATGCTAAGTCGATATGAGCACCTCCGTCTGTCTCTTCTATTCTGTCATATAAACGTCTTAAAATTTAAGAGTCAGTCCCGCCGATACAAATTCCGAACACCGGAGAACTTTTGATAGAACTTTTTACTTTAAAAACTCTAAAAAAAAAAAGTTTTGAACCATATTTAGAAATACTTAACAATGTTAAGAAAGAACTAAGGAAAAACGTTAACTTCGGTGGAACCGAAGCTGAAATACCCGTTACATGGGCGTGGCGTCTTAGTTTTGACCCTGGATGACAAAAGAAATGTTTTTACCCAATTGGGAGCGAGTACATTCATAATATTTTTAAACAAAAAATCGAAAAAAATCGATAAGTTTGTATGGGAGCTATACCTAAAAATGGGCGTGGCACTCTCATTTTCGAACTTAACCTAGTCGTTGCCGAGAAAAGCTTAAGTTTAAAATTTCAGCCCAATATCTTTATATCTTCATCGAATAAATCGCATAGCAACAAACAGACGGACAGACAGACAGACGGAGAAGAATATATATACTTTGTTGGGTCTCCGATGCCTCCTTCAATGCGTTACAAACTTTTGGACAAACTGAATATACCCGTTTACACTACGTGTAACGGGTATAAAAACTTCTATTAGAAAATCTGAAGACTATTTTCAATAACCTACGAACCTGGAGAGCTTTCATTTTCATGCCCTCTCGTCAAAATAGAATTAATATGTCAGAATACCCCCTTACCAACCTTCCTTGAGGTTCATTAAAAAATAATAAAGAGTGTTCTTATTAATAAAAAGAAAAAACATCATTCAATTCAGAATACGCCCCATTTCAACCATTCTTGAGGTCGATTAAAAACACTTAAATATGTCCTTATTAATAAAAAAACCCATCATTTTAATCAAGACAAATAACTGCCTAACAAGAGCATATTTATCTAGAAATAATTTTATGAAATGCTTTGAATTTTTCAAATTTTCCAGTTCAAAAAATAAGCTACAAATTTAAATAGGAGCTTAATAAAAATATTAAAGGTTTTCTTTGTTATTTTTTTTTTTTTTTGTATATTTTTTATTAAACAAATTTTTTACATACACGAAGTGTCGAACGGACAACTAAAGCAAGATTGATTTGAGTCATTAACTAATATAAATTTTGTTTTTCATTTTTTTTTTCAAATAATTTTTTTTTTTTTTTGTTTATATACACACCTGTAGCAGTGTTAAAAAATTTTAATTAAATTAAAATTTTACAGTGGCACGCGTATTTTGTTTTTTTTTATTTATAAACTCGAAAATATGTAAATAAATATAATTTTTTTTTTTTTTAACACAACAATAATTATAAAAAAATACAATTAACACAAAATAAATTCAACAAGTGTGTTCGAGGCTTGTTCTATTTCTGTTTTCGTTTAAATTTTTATCTATTTTCCTCTTTGCAGGAAAATATGCTTAAAGCGATCCGCGCAGTTAAGCTGTTTGATGAATACTGTGCGCAAAGCGAAAATTGCTTAACTTAAGACAACAACACGAACACCAACAGCAGCGATAACTAAAAAGCAAGAACAATTTCAAAAACAACAACAACAAATCACAAAACGAAACAACGACGACAATATTGGCGTTGTCGGCTTTGCAAATAATTAGCGAGACCTGAAAAACAATCGTTTTAATGCATACAAACAAGTGCAAAAAGGTAATCCAATGTATGTATGTGTGTGTGTGTGTGTGTATGTGAATTGATCATTAACGGCAAAATAAAGTAAACGAAGGAGATGGAGGATGTAAGTTTTTTTCTTTTTTTTAAATTTGTAAATGAAACATTTGAGGTCATTGCATTTTGAGAGTTACATATTGAGAGAGAAAGAGCGTGGTAAAGAGAGTTAACTGCATTTAATATGTAAACGATAGCTGCAGTGTTTCTTTTGTTGTTGTTTTTTGAAGTATTTGAGAGGTTGTGCGCTTTTGAACTGTGTACTCTCTTAATAGCTTTTAGGAAGCTGCTAATCGATTTTAGTATTTTAAAAAAAAACTTAAAAATATATCACAGTTGTTTTGAACGACACTAAGGAACAAGGAACAATTCGCAAATCACTACTTGCAGTTGCAGTTTTAAAATCACTGTGAAAAAATCAGTGAAAGTAATGTTTTTTTTTTTGCAATACTCGATCTCATACACTTTTGTACATCTGTCCGTGTTGTAGAATCGTTGCAAATATTTTTACATTTATTTATTATAAAATTATTTTAATTAATATAAACTTTTAATCCCAAATATAATCTTTCACTCGTGATATCATAAAATATATCTGAGTTTACAAATATGTGTATAAGCGTGTAATTGTACCCTTTTTACTACTCCAAAGTCGTTAAAAAGCATCTTTCTTATCGCTTAACGTCATAAAATGTGAAATTACTAGAATTACTCGAGTTGAGGTTTATTGCTTTAAATAAAAAAGATTTTTCATAATCTAATTTAAAACTTTTACGCGGAAGCTTTGTGGTTTTTTGTATAAGTAAGAAATTTACAATCGTTTGAAGTTCTTTATGATTCGGATGGAATAAATCATAAAATTTTAATAAGAAATATAGTAGAATGAAGGTTTTGTAAGAAATTATAAATGAACTTTGCACCAGAAGAAAAAAAAATAACTAAATCATATTTTACAAAGTTGCAAGCTTTGCAAAACATTGTGAATATCTTAAATAAAAATAGTTGTTGCTTGTGCAAAATTTTGTTCGTATTTTACAAACTTGCAAGGTTTGCACAACAATTTGAATACCTTAAATATGTTTTTTTACAAGATTTGTACATTTCAGCAGCGTGTGTCAAAATTAACGCAACTACGTAGAAAAACAAAACGTTCTAATTAAATTAATAAATTAAAATAATATTAAAACAAATTTAATTTGCAATGATTAAAATTTTTAATAAACAATTAAATTAATATGCGCAAATTAGCTATAAACGCTTATTTATATTTATTTATTTATTTATTTATTATTAAATGCCATAAACTATATCAATATTATCGATATTATCATTTTGAATTTAATTCTTGACAACAAACTCTTCAGTAGAACATACATATATCATTCAATTATTAACTTTCGATATGCATAGCTTTTTTGACGTCAAAGATCTATAAACGATATACAAGGTACATACCCAAGTGAATATTTGTCAAATAAAAACAAGCAAACAATTGTTAATTAATATATTGCATCGGTAAGATATGACAAACAGACTCACGAGACAATATTTTTCTGTAATAATAATTTTTTATTTCATGTATTTTCAACGCCTTACCTACTAATCATTTATTGATTTTTTGAACGTAAGCAATACCAACCCATTTTTTTTATTTGTTGCTAAAAAATTCTTGTTTCTAAGAAAATTTGCAAAGGTACCAAAAAAAACTTTCCATTCAAAAACTATCCCAATTGGCGTACTTTTATTTTAATTGTTTTGGCGTGTCATAGCATGATTTTGCATTTTTTTTTTTATTTAACAATGAAAATTAAATAATGTTTTTGATTTTAATTAATTTACAACACTCGAATGGAAAAATTCTTGTGTGAGTTTTTTTTATTATTATTTTTCATTATAATATTGTTTTTTTTTTTTTCTTTTATGACAATCAAATATTGTCTAACCGCAATAATTGTCAAACGAAAACAAAACGTTAATGTACTATGACAGGCAAAAGCAAGTTGATCTATCTCGGCGTTTTTTAGATGAAGCGCAAACGCTTTAGTGTGGTTGGTTCTGCGGATAAGATCAGTAAGTATTGTTAACATTTCCGGTGACATGTAATCGAAGACGTCAATATTAGGGGAAAAAAAAAAAAAAATGATTTTTTTAACAAAAGAATTGTATCTTTTTTTCTGAATAATTTTACAGTTAAGTTAAAAAAGCACGCCATTTTAAGCATACAAAATTTTTAATTTACATATAAAATGAGTAATAAAGATATTAAAATAAATACTGTAATTTCCTTTGCACTCAGCTAGTGCACAGATGTGCTTAGCTAAGATTTATTAAAAAACCATTGCATACTTTTTAGTATTTAATTCAAATTATTTAGTTTTTTTAGGCCCTGGTCAGACAATGTAATATTTTGATGCAATATTACATTGCTTGTGTTTCGTAAAATTTATTTGAAATTAAAAAAAAAATTTGTACAGATAACTTGGACATCAAGTAAGTAACTGATGATGCCACATTTTTTTTTTTAAATCTTACATCGTGTGACCAAGTCCTAACAGACATATGCCACCATATTGTGTATAGCTCATAAATCTGTACTTGCCAGATTAAAAAAAAAAAAAAACTAAAATCTGTCATCTGTCATGTTTTTTCAAATACGTTATTACTTAGTTTCTTTACAAATCTATTTAACATGCAAAGACAAAAAGTTAAAAAGAAAAGTAAAAAAAAGTAAGCAAATAAATAAAAAAGACAACTTTAAGATACCCTATAAACGTACAGCTTAGAAACTTGCCTTCTGTGTTCTATCTCTAAATTTACAAAATCTTCAACAAACACTTATTACCCTATCACATATACAAATGTGTAGCGCATAAAAATAGTCTGAAAAAAATTATAAAGAAAAATCCTTACGCGCATTGCATGTCGCTAAACCATTTGTAGCGCATACATCATCATGTCGTCCACTCTTTGACAGACTGAAACTAGGAAAAAAAAATAAGAAAAAAAACAAGAACTGAGAAACACACCTACTTCGTGCTGTGCTGTGCTGACTTGACTACTTTAAGGTCCTTGAGGTTTGCTAACTGAGTGACTGTGCAAAACAACATTTAAATGTGGGATATATGTGTATATAATAATCCTTTACAATGTATTTAGGCTTACGTAAGTCTTTTAGAACTTTTTAGCGTAGAAGAAGACGAGTATAGCAAAGACAGCCAAGTTGTAGATAATTTATTTAACTTTTTCACAAAAATGGCGTTCACTGGTCAAGGAATGTAAAAGTGTGTAAAAGCATTAAATAATTAATTAAAAATGTATTTTGTACTTGGGTGTGAAATCGGTATTTTATTTCTCTATTAGATAAATTAAATATGGATTTGTGGATTATGCAACTAAAATATACAGCCATGCTTCTGCAATCGCAAATCGCAAAATTTTACGATTTACTTTTTAAATCGTAAATTTTTGATGCTCCGGGAATTGCAAATCGCAAAATATTTTCGATTTGACTAAGGGAAATGAAAAGTAAATATATAATATTAAAAAAAAATATATATATACATACTGCTTATTTTTTTAAATATTTTTATTTTTCTGTAATGTTTATAGAGTTTATCTTTGTGCTTATTAATATCATTGTTTTTGAATTAAAATTTTCAATTCAATATTTTCTGCAGATAATTTAGTTAAGGCAACAACAATTAGCGATTTGATTAGACCGATATTTTTAAGTTTGTAACCGATAGCAGTTTTTGTCATATAGAATGCCAAGAAACGTTTTGGAAATGAAACGATTGCCGAAACACGAATTATTTGAAATCGTACGAATTTACTAATGCCGCATTTCCACTGAGCCGCGTTTTGTTATCGCATTAACAATTTATCGAAAAACGCGGAACGGTGTTTCCATTGCGTTTTAGCGTTAGCGTTCGAGTTAAAACAGCTGATTTTGTTTGTTATGTAGTAAAAAAATTGTACAGGTTAATAAATTTTTTTTTTTTTTTGAAATGCAGATTTTTAATATAACGAATGGATGTAGGTGTTGTTCCTTTAGTAACTGCTGTCCAATACGAGCATGATAAGGTAATCCGTCATTTGAATATATGCAGCTGAAGCTTTTATGTAAATGTTTATTTTTTGCGGTTACTTTGTCAGCTGTTTTCATAAGTAAGTACGCAACTTACGATTGCCAAATTATTCGAACCGATAAGAGAAATGGGTTTGAAATCGGTTTGAAATCGGTTTGAACGCGTGTTTCGAAAGTCGCGTTCAAAAGTTAACGCGACTCTTTTCCCATACCTAACTGCCTTTTTTTTTTTTGTAATACGATTTAACGCGAGTTTATCGAGTTTTTAATGCTAAAGCGGAACGCGGCCTAATGGAAACGGGCCTAAATCGTAAATCACAATTTTTTAGCGATTGCGGTAGCATCGCTAATATATAAGATTTTACTTTATTTTTACTTTATTTTTTTTTAAGTTTTAAATTAAATAATGTTTTTAAATTTAATATTAGATATATTTAACTATTTCAGCAATGTCACAGAAATTCCAGCGAAATTTACGTCTGGCGATTTGCATTTCACAAAAAATATTTAAAAGAGTCTTTATTTTTTCTTATTAAAGTACTTTTTGCCTTCTTAATATTCGTTAACCTTTTAATAACTTACAGTGTCAACGAACTTTTAGCTTGGTTATAATGTTTTTATTTCACGAAAAACTCATTATAGATAGGAAATAATTAAATTTAAATGAAATTAAATTAAATCTAATTAAAGTTAACTATATAACATGTGATTTATGGTAAACACCTAATAAAATGTTAACTAATCAAGATGTTTATCAAACTTTTAAGTCATGGGATTTTATTTTTTTAAATTTTAATCTAGTTGAAAATTGTATTCAGAGCACGTCTTTAAAGTTTTAAGGACGTGCCTAAGTAAAAAATTTAAGCAAACTGCACCTTTAAATAAAAAAAAAAAGAAACAATGCATAACTAGAAAATTTTCCTCATTATTCTGATGTGTAGAAAAGCATAATATTCCAACAAAACAATTGTACAGAAAAATATTGCAAAAATTTTAAAATTAAAAGCCAGTTGCGCACGTCAATCACAAAAAAATAAAAAAAAAAAAACGATTCTAGATACTTATTTATATTGTAGGTAGATACTCTTAATACTTGAGAAATTTGCTAATTGCCTGTGATGTTTCTCTACATTTTAATGTATTTATTTATATATTTTTATTTATTTTTTATTATTTTTTTAAATGTAAAGCGTGCGCGTGGCTAGCTACGTTATAAATTGATTCTTTAATAATTTTTTAAAAGTGGCTCAGCTTAACTGCGGCTTCTGCTGCCGCTGCTCTTTTTAATGTTGCCATTGTGTCGCTTTTTAAACTTCCTCTTTTTTATTTATTTATTTAAATAATATTTAAAATATATTTAAACACTTATTTTTTTTGCGCTATTTGATTTATCATTCAAACGAATTTTTGATTTTGCGCTACAACGCATGCGCATAAATATTTCCTGTTTAAAATTTGAAGTTTCATTCTTAAATTTTTGAAATTAAATTAAATAAATCTTATCATTAGCAGCCGCAGTCGTGTGTCTCATTAAATTCTAATTAAAGGAAATGCTAAAGCATTTAAAATGTAGCTAAAAATCATGCAAGACCACACTTATCATAATTAATGGAATTAATCAATTTTTTTTGCATTTTTTCAAGTTCTAAAGTTCAGACTAGGCTGCAGCTTAAATTTGGTATCAAAAAAATTTGATTGATTGCAGCTGTAGTGATAAGCAAAGCAAAAATCTTTTAAGTTGTATATAGGCGCCATATCTATAGATTTTATTTTAATTGAAATATTTGATTGAGCTGTTTCTAAAAACCATAGAAGATAGCGTTCGAATTAATTGAAAAATCGACGCAATTAGTTGACAAAAAAAAAAAAAAAAAAAAATTTTGGCTGATAAGCAGTTCACACTTTTGACCTACAGTAATATGTGTTATAAGCTTTCAAGGAAAACATAAATTCTAGTTAAATGCCTAAACGCATTTGTTAAAGAAAAAAAAAAAAAACTGCGTACAAACGCATGACTAAAACGCCCACACCTTTCAAATAGATACAAAGTTGCGCATAATAATATGCATAAAAGTTTCCCACGATCTCAAGAGTTCAAGTTCCAAAACTTTTAAGTAGACAATTGACAATGGCAACAAATAAATAAAAAAAAAATGTTATTAATAACTTCAAAACAATAAAGAGCTCAAAATACCAATACTGATATACTTATGGCTTCAAATACTTTTAAGGACGTTAGAAGTGTGCAGCATAGCATAAGATACAAACGCAGCAGAAAAAGAGTTTCGAAGTTCAAATAAAACAAATAAAATTATTAAAATTTATAATTATTTTTTTTATTTTTATTATTTTAAGGTGCGTAAAGATTAATAATAAAAAAAAACTTCAATTCGCAATTACTCATATTAAATAAATTAAAAACAAAAAAGATTTTCAGCGCTCAATGGGCGTTTGTGTAACTTGCAGATACTTTTGAAACTTATCTTTATCTTTTAACTTTTTTTTTTTTTTTTTGACACTGACCTTTTTTATTTTTTTTTTTTAGTTTTTAGCATGATTTTTTTTTATTAAACTTATTACTCTATTAATTTATTTATTTTGCACATAATGAAACTTAAAACGCTGTTTAAATCGTATTTGTGCATGATTTGAAATATTATTGAAGTTTTTTTTTTTTTTTCAAATTAAATTTTGCATTTCTTTAATTTGAAGTACTCACAGCACAGCAGGTGTAATTGCCACCGTTCACCCAAAAGTTTCGCATATATCAAAACCACCTACTGCCAATATTTGTAGCTGATTTTTATACCCGTTACACAAAGTGTAAATGGGTATATTCAGTTTGTCCGAAAGTTTGCAACGCATTGAAGGAGACATCGGAGACCCCATAAAGTATATATATTATTGATCAGCTCGATGAGACGAATCGATTTAGCCATGTCCGTCTGTCTGTTGCGATGAGTGTTACTCGAAAAGTTTTAAAGATATTGACCTGAAATTCGAAACTTAAGCTTTTGTGCTCCTAGTTAGTTTGTATGCTAGAACCAAGGTGCCACGCCCTTTTTAGATATAGCCCCATACAAACTTACCACTTTTTTTTTGTATGAAAATAGTTATTAGTTATGAATGCTTTTACTACAATATAGGGTAAAAATACTTCTAATGGTATCCAATATCAAAAGAATATTGCCACGCCCATTTTTAGATATAGCCCCAATACAAACTTACCATTTTTTCGATTTTTGTATGGAAATACGTATTATTTATGAATATATTTAATGCAAATAGGGTAAAGAACACTTTTATGTCATCCAATGTCAAATCTAAGGCACCACGCCCATTTTTATGTATAGCCTCCACACAAACTTACCGCCCATTTTCGAGTTTTTATATGAAGACATTTATTATTTCTGAATGAATTCAATTAAATTTGGTAAAATCAATTCCAATGTCCACCTAAGTGAACACTTTCGATATGGTAAGGATCGGGCAAATATAACATAAAGCTTAATTTGACCAAATTCTATATATAAACTATTAAAAGTGTTGTGTAACGGGTATTTCAGCTTCGGTTCCACCGAAGTTAACGTTTTTCTTGTTATTTTTGTTTTTATTTTTGCCACTCGCCAACAAACGCCATTAGTAAATTTGTTGCTATTATTTTTTTATCCAGCATTATATTTTTTTTTTTTTGGCTAACTTTATACATATTTGAAATTTCTTTGCGGCCTTTTAACAATTGAAAAAAAACACAAAGTGTCTGGGGGCCGAAGACATTTGTCTGGTTTTTGGTTTTGCTATTTCACATATTCAATGTCGCGCTTGCTGCTGCGCTATTGTTGAAGATTTTGAATGAATGCGCTTGAAAAAATGGTATTAACAATAATAAACGAAAATCAGATTGTAAATAATAAATAAATATTAAAAAAAATATAAATAAAAACCACAAAAAAAAAAAAAATAATAATAATGTTTTCGCAAACAATTGTCAAATTAAAAAAAATTTAATTGAACAAATGTGATTTTTTTGCCAAAGTGGCTACTGTTGAATTTTTACATTATTAATATTTATTTGATTTTTATATTTTTAAAATTTTATTTTATACATAAAAGTTTATTAAAAAAATTAATTTAATAAAATGTATCTCATGGATTAATATGTATCTTTTGAGTTTACTCAAAGCATATATTTATATTAATGAATTATAAAGTCAACATTCAATCAGGACAAACTTTTTCATATATGTATATGTGTTAAATAACACATACAAGTATATATACCGATACAATTGTAAAAAACTTAATTCACTGCGTCGCTTCCTTTTTCCATTATTAACGTTAATATTACGTTCAATCATAATTCTATATCAAATTATGGTACGATTCATTTGTTTTGTCAATAAATCACAACTGTTGCATGCTGTGCTGTGCTGTTTAAAAAAGTCAAAGTCGCAATAAGATATATTTTTGTATAAATATGCGTCTATACGATTTTTTTTTTTCACAAAAAAAAAAAAGCTAAATTTAATCATAAAAATCAATATTAAAGCTAAAAAAGTTAAATGAAATACACAAAGTATCTGCAAACTATTAGCTGATTGTATTATTGTAAAAAGCTTATAAATTATAAATATGTAACTACATATACGAGTATATTTCATGTTCTGAGCTGTTTGAAGTGCTTGCATTGTCTTGTCGCAATTTGATTAAAAAAAAGAAATATGGCGTAAAACATTATTGTAAAAAAACGTTGTCTTCAAAATTGCTAAATGATTTGATAGATAATATTTTAATTAAATAATTTATTAAATAAAGATTATAGCGGCACTGTTGCATGAGATCTGCACCTAAATTAGGATGTGACTCTCAGATTTCGACATGCAAAGTTGTAATGACTGAAAAAAGCTTAAATTTCAGTTTATTACTATATCTTAAAAACAAAGCAGATAAAACTTACCATATAGTAAGAAACTGATGAACGGTTGGAAAGACTGGCAAAAAGAAAGAAAGACAGAAAGACAAAGTAACAGAACAGACAGACAAACAAAATATAGACAGACAGACAGACAAAATGATATACAGACGGATAGACAGATGAAAAAAAATACAGACAGACAAAAAACGTACATGGCTAGATCCGTTCTGAGATCTCGTCCAGTTAATCAAGAACAAAGCACAGTTATTACCAAAGTGATTTTTGAGTCGCAGTGTAATAAGCGTGACTGTGACTTGAAAATCGCAGTGACTGCAAACAGTGATAGATCGCGCTTTCAGTGAATTGCACGAGTTTGACGTATCAAGTGACTGGCAAATGTACCAACAAATTTGTACAATCGAAAAGCGATAAAAGCACCAATCACTGATAAATGACCAGTGTCGCTGTTCGCAAAGAGCGATACACAAAATCACCGTTAACTGAATATTTTGTCAAGTTCTTATAAAAAAAAAATATATTTATAGAGCTAATAGCTTTTAATATGGTACAAATGCTTCTTATATCAAGCCAAATCTCCAGTTTGAAATTGGTTGAGATCAAACCGCAAATTTTAAAATTTTTAAGAACATTTTTAAGTCATTGAGTACTTTACGATGAAATTTAATACAAATGCTGTACACGAGGATCTATCTACGTCAGGTATATAAGCTTCGATCTAACCAAATTTAGCGTTTTTCATTGTTATACCCGCCACACATAGTGTGAAGGGTATTATCAGTTTGTCGGAAAGTTTGTAACGTCCGTCTGTTGCAATGCGTTTTTCTCGGAAAGCTTTAAAGACATTGATTTGAAACTTTAAACTTAAGATTTTTGTGTTCCTCGCAGTTTGTATGTTAGAACCAAGGTGCCACGCCCACTTTTAGATATAGCCCCCATACAAACTTACCATTTTTTTCTATTTTTTGTATGAAAATAGTTATTATTTATGAATGTTTTTGACTACAAATCGTGTAAAAACACTTTTAATCCAATGGCAATCCATCCAATATCAAAAGGAAGGTGCCACGCCCATTTTTTTGATATGGCCCCCATACAAACCAAGCGCCCATTTTTCAGATTTTGTGTGAAAATAGTTCTTATTTATGGATATATTCACTCCAATCTGTGTAAAATCACTTCTACTGTTATCATATGAATATGCTTCCGAATGACAAGGATCGAGCCACTATAACAAATAGTCCCATACAAACTCAGCTTCCATTTTTTTTATTTTTTCAAGAAAATGAATAAAGTTTAGTGTGGCGGGTATTTGAGCTTCGGTCCTTCCGAAGTTAACGTTCTTGCTTGTTTTTAATTCATATTCATTTTTTTTTTTCAGAGCCAAAATGCGAAATTATTTCGGATTGCATATCGGCAGATAAGTCTTACGTCAATTGAGGCAAATGTTCTTAAATTTGATTGCTTAAAATTAAAATTAAGTTAAAAACAAAACATTCTGACTAATTCAACATACACACTCACATACACGACAATGCATAACTGTAAAAGCGAAAGTGTTTTGCAAAAAAAAAAAAAAAAAAAGTCGGCATTATAAACGAATTACAGAGTATACAGCAATTAAAAATACTATTAATATTACCAATATATTTATTCTCATTTATATCGTTTTAAATCATTTATGTTTTTAACAGCCCTAAACAATAAAAATTTTGAATTGACTCTTTTTTTTTTTTTTTCATTTAACAGCGCAGCAACAGCGCAGTCAACAGCGAAATGAATGCAAAAATGCTGCTTTATACTTGCCACTTACACGACGTCGAAGTCTACGTCAGCAGCGACAGCGACAGCGGCAGCGACAGTGACGTTGGCTTCTTTTTTTGTTTTACCTGAAACAAATTTTCGCATTGCGATTTCAATACAGCGCGGCGTATGAGTAACCGAAACGAAGCGAACCAAAGCAAAGCAAAGCAAAGCAAGCTGAATTTAACCGGCTGCGAGTTTATACTTATATCAGTTACAGACACAGCCGGGCCAACGTTTATTTACGCTCGAACATTGAACGTGGTAGCAACGCAAAAAAAAAAAAACGGCAAAAGAAATTCAAAGAAAATTCAATTGCAAAAAAGAAAATATTAGAGTAAAAGTCAATTCGAGAAAAAAAAATCCAACTTATTGTCTTTTTATATGGAACGCGTCTTCGTTCGCCTCTGTTACGCCTAATTTGGCACATTAATCGACAAAATAAAAAAAAAATTAAATTAAATAAAAATCAATTGAGCAAGTAATTGAAAAAAAAAAAAAAAACAAATTAAATAAAACTTTAAATTTTTTTTCTTTTTGAAAAGTAAAATTGAAATTAACTCTCGAAACTAAACAACACAAAGCAACGCGTGTGCCGCACAAAATTTAAGAAAATTTTAACCTTCAATTCGAAATAAATCAATTTGATTGAGAGTAGTGAAATAACAATTCAAGACAAAATAGTTTCACCCACAACAAAACGCTTTTGTGTTTTGCACTTGAATAGACTGAAACTTTCATCGTTGTACTTCGTTTATAATTCAGTGAATTTAAATTAATAAAAACCCAAAAAATAAAAAAAAACTCAATTTTATTCAAGTGTCTGTTTCTCTGCGATTGAATAATAATAATTATAATCATAATAATCACTTAAAGATTTGGCAATTTGTGCAAATAAAATACTCAATCAAAAATTTTTGACTTAATTTATTTCAAAGTTTAACACAAAAAAAAAATTTTCAAGATGGTTGAGAAAACAGGTGAGTTCATTTTGAATTTTATGATTTTAAAAAATTATGATTTAATAATTTTGTAATATATTTTCAAGTGAAAAAATGTTAAAGCCTTTTTTTTTTTTTTTGTAAATTTTGTCTGGGATTTAATGTAACTATGTCCCTCTGTCCGTAATACTGTTTTTGGTTAAAATTGAAGTATTCAAATTAAGTTTAAATTTTTTTTTGATTTAATGATTTTGATAAATATTTTCAAGTGAAACAAGGAAAAACGTTAACTTCGGTGGAACCGAAGCTGAAATACCCGTTACATGGGCGTGTCGTCTTGGTTTTGACCCTGGATGACCAAAAAAATATTTTTACCCAATTGGGAGCGAGTACATTCATAAATAATTACTATTTAAAAAAAAAAATCGAAAAAAATCGATAAGTTTGTATGGGGGCTATACCTAAAAATGGGCGTGGCACTCTCATTTTCGAACTTAACCTAGTCGTTGCCGAGAAAAGCTTAAGTTTAAAATTTCAGCCCAATATCTTTATATCTTCATCGAAAAGATCGCATAGCAACAAACAGACGGACAGACGGACAGACGGACAGACAGACGGACATGGCTAGATCGATTCGTCTCATCGAGCTGATCAAGAATATATATACTTTATGGGGTCTCCGATGCCTCCTTCAATGCGTTACAAACTTTTTGACAAACTGAATATACCCGTTCACACTATGTGTAACGGGTATAAAAATGTTAAATAAATTTTTAAAATTTTTTTGAGACTTGAAATAACTATGTCCTTCTGTACGCAATTTTTTTTCAGTTCAAATTAAAGTTTTTAAAAATATGATTTAAAAAAAAAATTATGATTAAATTATTTTGATATACGAGGTGTGTTCAAAAAGTATCGCATGTTTTGTGTTTTTTTTTTTAATTATTTATTTATTCATGAATATCTATTTTGTCCACTTTAAAGTAATCCCCTCCCGATAAATTACACCCATGCCAACGTTTTTTCAAGTCCTCGAAACATGCCAAATAGTCCCTTTCCGGTATAGCCATCAGCGCCTTCTTCGATTTAGCTTTTATCTCCTCAATCGACTCGAAACGCGTTCCCCGGTATGGTCTCTTGAGTTTTGGGAATAGCCAGAAGTCACACGGTGCCAAATCAAGCGAATACGGTGGCTGCGGAACGATATTGGTTGGATTTTTGGCAAAAAAGTCACAAAAAATCAGTACAGTTTTTAAAAAAAAAATCATCATTTTTAATACCAACCGAGACTTGACACGTTTGAGGCCCAAAACATCCTTCAAAATTGTATTAATTGATCCTTTCGATACGCCAATTTCATCAGCAATGTCTCTCATAGTTAATCGACGGTGTGCAAGCACTAATTCTTTTACTTTTTGATGTGAGCATCGTCCGTTGAGGTCGATGGTTGATCAGGGAGCTCTTCGTCTTCAACACGTTTGCAACCTTCTTTCAACAATTTATACCAATCAAATGTTGTTGATTTTGGTAGAGCTCGGTCCCCATGAGCCTTCTTCAACATTTTTATTCCATTTAAAAAAAAAAGATGATCCATTTTTTTGAATAGGTAAAAATCGAAGACGATCCAAAACACGTGCAAGCAAAGCAGCTGTCAACAATTAGGTGAACATTCAAAATGGCCGAGCTTGTCGGCATAAGTGAGAGACATGAGTACCAACATAACGCCACAAAAAATCGAATGTCGAATATACGTAACCCGCGAAAATTCAAAATTCGCGATAATGTTTGAACACACCTCGTAATTTTTCAAAATTATTTTTATTCAAAATTTATACCGATTTTAAAATATTTTATCTCAAATGGAAGCCTGGCAGTATAACATATTTTTACTGATTCTCCAAAAAAAAATATATTACAAAATTTTTAAATGTTGCTATAAAAACATTTTTGTTACCTTATCAAGGCACACATTAGAGGCGCTCCATTCAAAGCAGCCGCAAGTTTTGTTAAAAAAAAATCAAATTGAATAAAATGTAAAATTTCAATTAATAAAATAAAAAATACATTACGTATGACGAGTATAAAGCGATTTCCTATAAAACAATTAATTTGCTGTGAAATGCATATTAAAAAAAAAAAAAATAAATAAATAAAATAATAAAATTCGTGCCTTTAATCACCTTGTTTATCAATAAAGACACTCAACGTTTTAACTAGAAAAAAAAACACAAGTCTCTCTTCAAATCAGTTGTAATATGCGTCTTAGAAAACTATAAACTACTGATTTTCTTTAAGTTATTTGCTGCAATTTATAAGAAAGTGGGTGTTTTTTTTTATATTTGTAACGATTTATTTTACAATTGTAATTTAAAGAGTCTAGTTAAAGAGTCTTTAACAAAAAAAAAACACCCTGTATCATTGCGATGTCACTCTATAGTTACTGTCTTCGATCGCTTAGCTTGCATGTCAGTCATGCAATAAAATTGTTACTTATTATTATTTTTTTTTTTTTTTTGTAAATCCGAAGACAACAAACAATAGCAAAACTAAACTGCAACAAACCTTTTTTTTTTTTAATAGATTAAATAAAACAAAGAAAAACTTAGTTATGCGGAAATCGCAAGTGAATGAACTTTTTATAAATAAAAAAAAAAGAAAAGAAAAAAATAAATTATTTACAAATTACAAAAGTGCTGCAAAACAATTATTTGCTTTTATTAAATAATTTTCGCTTCCAAAAAAAAACAATTTTTTTTTCTTATATCAGTTCATCTGTCGTCGTCTTCTGTCGGTTCTTTACCCAAACTCTTTGTAAAGAGATACAAATAATAATAATAATAAAAAAAACTGTAGCTACATTATTTTGCTTTTAATTATTGCTCACATGAGCCTGCAAGGTCTTTAGATAAGCATTTGATAAAATATCGTAATAAGTAGCAAATAGCGCCAGAAATTTTTCAAGACACATTTTGTCTCGTGTAAATAAGAAAAAAAAAAAAAAAAAAAAAAAAGCTGCTGCAAAATATTTGTTAAGAAAAAAAAAAAAATTAATTAATTTACAAAAGAGTTGACTTAAGATTGTTGGCTAAAATGAAACAAATTCAAGTAAATAAAGTATTAAGCGTCAGCATATATAAATTTTTTTATTTAATCAGCTGTTTGAATAATAAATACAATAATTTAAATAGATTAATATAAAATATAGAAGAAGAAAAAAAAATGTCATTAGCAACAAGGTCTAAAATTTGTATATGAACATAGATATTAATTTATGTATTAATAATAATAATAATGAATTTAAGGAATTTTCTATGTAAAGCACACGTATCACTTATCAATTAGACTAGAAATTAAATTTTTTCACGTTTCAAATTTATCAAAAAATTTGATACTACATAAATTAATTTTAAATTGTCTAGGTAGTGCCCTAGTGGCTTGAAAGTATAGATTAGATACTATATAAATATCGATCAGATACATAATTCCAAAGAATAACGTGCTTTTTGACGCGATGGTAACAAACTATTTTCTACTTTGCATTTTTGTATTTAGAACTTTATTTCGGTTCAACATTAAAATTGAAATCGTTGCTGCTATATATGTATATCTTTAAGCCAATTTATTTTTACATAATGGTGACCCCAACACAAACATATTGTAAATTTTGTAATTTTACCTGAACAATATGTTCAGCAAATAAAAAAGATTTTGTAATATATATATAATACAATTTCCAGGCAAAGATTCGACTATTTTATTTTTTTTTAATTGGTGGCCCCGACAGAAATATATTCTAAATTTTCTAGCTTTAGCTCAAAAATCTATGCAGCAATGAAACTGAAGTCGATTCTATTATAAATATTAACCTGTTAAGACATACTGGCGACTATTTTACTATTTTTATTGGTAACCCCGACACAAACATATTTAAAATTTTATAGTTTTATCTGAACAATCTGTTCAGCAATAAACAAAAGATTTTCTACTATATAATACCCTTTCCAGGCAAAGATTCGACTATTTTATTGTTTTTTATTTGGTGACCCCGACAGAAATATATTCTAAATTTTGTAGTTTTTGTTCAAAAATCTGTTCAGCAGTAAAACTAGATAAATTATCCTGTCAAGATATATATGCGATTATTTTATTTTTTTTTTTTTAAATTGGTGACCCCAACACAAATATATTTAAAATTTTTTAGAAATATATTATACTGACATCCCAAAGTTTAAAACAAATTTTTGAGTAACTACATTTTAGGCATTATTTGACGTATATTAACGTAATGTGCTTGCTAATTATAATTATTTTAAAGTGTGTTTTTTATACCCGCCACACATAGTGTGAAGGGTACTATTCAGTTTGTCGGAAAGTTTGTAACTCATTTAAGGAGGCATCGGAGACCCCATAAAGTATATATATTATTGATCAGCTCGACGAGACGAATCGATTTAGTCATGTCCGTCTGTCTGTCCGTCCGTCTGTCTGTCCGTCCGTCCGTCTGTTGCAATGCGTTTTTCTCGGAAAGTTTTAAAGATATTGACCTGAAACTTTAAAAGTTAAACTTTTTGTGTTCCTAGGCAGTTTGTATGGCAGGACCAAGATGCCACGCCTACTTTCAGATATAGCCCCCATACAAATTTACCATTTTTTCTATTTTTTTGTATGAAAATAGTTATTATTTATGAATGTTTTGACTACAAATATGGATAAAAGCAGTTTAATGAATACATCCAATCAATATCAAAAGAAAGGTGCCACGCCCATTTTTTGATATGGCCCCCATACAAACCAAGCGCCCATTTTTCAGATTTTGTATGAGAATAGTTCTTATTTATGGATATATTCACTCCAATCTGTGTAAAATCACTTCTACTGTTATCCTATAAATATACTACCGATTTGACAAGGATCGAGCCACTATAACATATAGACCCAATACAAACTCACCTTCCATTTTTTTCTTTTTTTTAAGAAAATGATTAAAGTTTCGTGTGGCGTGTATTTGAGCTTCGGTGCTACCGAAGTTAACGTTTTTCTTGTTTATTATTAATATTTTGTTTTTTTGAGAAAAAAAAAAATATACTAAATTGACAGCTTAAAATGAATTAACTTTTATAAATAGATTACAAATGCAATAATTTACAATACTTTCAAATAACTTAATTTTAAGTACGTTAAATGAACTTTTCTGACAGCTTTTTTTCATAACTCTTAACCAGTAAGTCTCCTTATACTCCAGGTATATTAGTTTTAATATGAAATTTGTGACACTAGAAGTGAATCTTCAAGCAGTTGGGTCGTTCAAGCTGTGTTTTTTTTACTGTTCTCTAAGATTGTTCTTGAGTTCTTTAAATATTATAATCGGTAATATATGTGTATATATATCTTTAAACTCTAAGAAATTATTTTTTTGTTAGTGTATATCAAAGCTTCGGTTACATCAACTTTATTGCTGCATTTTATTATTATTGTTCTTAAAACTTTTTTTTGTTCAAATTTAACAAAAGTAATAAAAAAAAATAAAAGCAATAACTCAATTCGCTTTATTTGATTAATTATTTTAGACACAATACGAATCATTATTTTTTTTATTTGTTTGTAATTAAATTCGTTTTGATGTATTCCATGCATTCCTTTGAAATTTCTTAATTCAAAGATTTTTTTTTTTTTTTTTTCGTGTTTAAATTATAATTTTTGTATAAGACTGTAGCGTGTCTCAAGCGTATAAAAAAAAATTAACCTATAAAGTTTAAGCACATTTGACTTATTCTAACTTATTGTTTCGTATATGCCACATATGCCATATATCTTTCGATAAATTAATGCGTGCCACATATATTTCTGTTTTTTTTTTTTTTTTTTTGCGTTACACGCCTTTGTTTTTTTGTGATTTGTATCTAAAAGGGTGTTACAGGATATACATACGAGTATGTGTACACATATAGGTGTGCGCTCCTGTCTCTTATACAATTGATAAGCATGTGCTAAGCTGTACCTGTCATTCGCATATATTGAGTAAATTAGTTTAGGTGCAGTAGACTGGCTTTAAGTAAAAATTATTTAAATAAATTTAGGTATTATTCTTTTAAGCTTTCTGTCCTAATATATGTCTAGACCGTGTATTATGGGCTTCCAATAGAATTGATTAACGTTATTAACCATGAAATTTGCTTTTAACTGGATTATTATTATTTATTGACTTTGTTAAGTACTCAATTGATAAAATCAAGATTTTATATTTTATAAAAATATGTCCATTATTATATTACGAAACAATAAACACACATTTCGGATTGATTAAGTAGTTTAACATTCATAATTGATTAAAAATGCTTGTTAAACATTAATCAAGATAACGCTACACTTATAGATTATGACAAGAAATATTGCAAACATTGAATCTGAATCATTGAAAAAACGTATTAGCCAAATAAATAATACAACAAAAAATTTAAAAAAAAATGTTAAATAAACTTGGGGTAGGTTTGTACGGGGACGCTATTTTTCTCTTAGGTTTTTCTAGCTTAAGAAGCAAAATAGTATTAAAACAAGGAAAAACATTAACTTCGGAAGGACCGAAGCTAAAATACATGTCCCACTAAATTGAATAGTATGATCATCAGTGACACAGATAGAATTTCGTAAAGGGGTTGGGTAGGGGTGCAAGATCCGGTACAACCCAGCTTTAGACACAATGTTAGCGTTTACATAAGAAGAAATTTTTAACCTAAAAATTTATTACAGCAATTTTCTTTAAAAAATCAAATAATGGGTGCTGAGTTTGGAAGCGTATGGGAGCTATACCTAAAATTAGGCGTGGCACTTTGACCTTAACTCTTTAACTTCTTAGAATTAAGAATTTCAGGTGAATACCTTTAAAAACTAAGCAGTTATATAAGGTGACGTATTCCGCCACTGTCTCTTTCTAACTTGATAACTATTTTGTTAAGTATGCAATCTATGGTGAATCTATTTTTTTTTTCTGCTGACTTTGAACTAAATTTTTTTCTATAACAGCAATTTTTGTACCTAAATATTTTCCAAAACTAACTCGATAGCTCTGTAAGTAGAACACTTCTGAAGATTCAATTCCAAACTGTCTTACAGCATGAAGAATTAATAAATAAACAGACTGAATATATAATTCTGCAGCGTATATAAAAAAACACGTCATATATTTTTTTTTTGTGATAAAAATTGTGTTCTAAAATTTAAACTATAAACAAAAAAAAAAAAATAACGCTCAAAATACGAATAAAAAAAAAACTTAAATCTAATTATTCCAGTCACATATTTTTCAGATTTATGGGTTTTTTAGTTGCACTCTTCCGCATTAAAAAAAAAATAATAAAATAAAAGTAAAACGAAGAAGAAATACATTATTCGTTTTCTAATTTTCCAGTAAATAGAATAGCGATAGAAGCGATAGAAATCTTTAGGAGAGCATTTAAATTTCGAATGCCAAGGTCAACTTGAATGTTATATCGAGACTTGCAGTTTATAACCGCAAAGGCTAGATTTCTTTATGTTACGACTATTTTGCATAATAGAACGCCGACTCATCGTGTATGGTGTGCTGTGGTGTGCTGTGGTATGTATTGTTTCAGCGACAGCAACGTAATTTCTAGCTCCAATGGAGTGTATCGTATCTGTACATGTACTTTTTGTGTTGTTATTTTGTTTTCGCATATAAATATAATTTTTATGTTTTTTTTATTTTTACCGGCAAGTAGCACAACGCACTTCAATATGGCCAAAACCCGTTGCTGCTGCTCATTGGTTAGTGTCTGTCTGTCTGTCAAATTTATGATCGGGCTTTGCTTCGCTTTATGTTGTTCGAACGTTTTTGAGGTTTATGCCAAGTTCGTGTGCAAAAATTGCCGGTAAAATTAAATAAAAAAAGAAAAATCAGCACAGAACAAAACAAAAAAAAAACAAAACGTACATTCCATACCAAAAGTATTTGCCTTACTTTTGTAACTATCAATCTATGCAAATTATGCAGTCAAGTCAAGATCTTGATCTGTGAATACAAAAGAAAGTGCCTTGCATGTGCATTTGTAATTTCTCTTTTTTTCGAAAAGTGACATACTCGTATACGATTGTAACAAAACTTGTCTAGCTTTTCTTGTCCAAATGTATTATATATTATAGACCTTGCAACACACATTCCAGGCTGTACAACTTAAGTAGTGACTATGCGATTTATATTTATGACCATTAAAGACTCATTAACTGATTAGATAACTACGCATTTTGTACACAATTGAGATTCTATGAGAATTTTGATAATTTTATTTTTATTTTTATTTGTATTTTTTTAAGTATTTATTTCACAGCTACTTGAGTTATTTAATCATTCATTTTGTGTCATTTTATATAATTAATGTACTCACGTTTACTAATTAGCACAAATTAAGTACTTCAATTCCCAAATGATGAAACTGATGCGCTACACGCGACATTTTTTTTGCAACAAGTTTAAAAATAAACAAAAAAAAAAAATAATAATTATAATGAAGTCATTTATTTGCATAAAAGAAACTTTAAACTTGCTTAAAATATAAAAACCTTCTTGCTTTCTTTAGTCAAGAGGTGCGGCGGCAAGGTGTGTAGAGCATTGCCAGTGCAGTATAGTTATAAACGGAAACGGAAGCGCAGTATGTCTGTTTGTTGAGTTAAAATGGCCGCAAAATGAAACACGCTATTTTTTTTGTAGCTTTAATATCCGTTTACAAGCCGTTATGGTTGTTATAGTTATTATTATACTTTTATAACATTTTCCTTTTTTTGTATAAGACAACTTTAAATACTTGCATACTTCTTATTACAAAAAAAAAAAAAAAAAAAAACAATCAAAAACGAAGGAACAGGACGTACATTTGTATATGTTCACGTGTGTGATTCAATTATAACCATGACCAAGTGTTTGAAATTTTATTTAATAGTCATATGCAGTGAAATAGATTTAAGCAGTTTAGTATAAGAAAGTTGCACGGAGTATTGCCAAAATCGCTTTTACAAAATCACATTCGTAAGTGATACAGAAATCTCCCTTAAATCATACAGTTTTTTTATACCCGTCACACATAATTTGAAAAGGGTACATTAAATGTGAAAGGAGATACCGTAGTATAAACATATATTCTTGATCAGCTCGACGAGATAAGTCGTTGTAGCCATGTTCGTCTGTCCGTCCGTTTGTTTGTAGTAACACGTTTTATTCGCACAGTTTTAAAGATATTAAAATGAAATTTGAACCTTAAGCTTTTTTTAGTCCTTAACAGTTGAAGTGTTAAAATCAAAGTACCATGCCCATTTTTAGGCATAGCCACCATACAAATTTTCAGAGTATTTTCCATAAAAAATGGTTTAATTATGGAGCGATTTGTTTCAAATATAATTTTTTTTTTTTAATGCTGATGTTCTTTATTTGCAATCAGTCCCTAAGAGGAACTATCAGCGAATTGTAATGCATAACATTGACTTTCTATAAAGTATTCCATGTCTTGGGAGTTGTTATTGGGGTTTAAAAAGGGGTGGGGGAGTGATGGAGGAGGGAGGAGGATTTAAAAGTTTATGTGTGTGGCAAATCCAGGGGGTGTAACCACTTCAGTCGCCGAGTCTTGTACTGTAGCAGCAGCTTTATGGCCAGAGGGTTGACATGGTTGTCCAGTCTATCCAGATATGCCTTAGTGAGCCTAGCCACCTCCTGGCTTATGAAAGGGACATCTAGTTCCTGGTGTATTTCTGCATTGGTATGATATGGGTGCGCCTCAGAAATAATGCGCAGAACCTTGTTTTGGAAGACTTGGATTCTTTCCCTGTTGTTTCTCTTTGCAGTGCCCCAGAGTGCTATGCCATACGTCCACATAGGTTTAAGTATGGCTTTGTAAAGGAGGAGTTTGACCCTTAGTTTGATGGTGGACCTTCTATCTAGCAGCCACAGATGCTTGCGCAACATCTCGTTCAACTGGGAACGTTTTTGTGTGAGATGACTACTCCAGGTTAAGCGCCTATCCAATACTAGGCCTAAGTACTTTGCAGTGACGCTGCTGGGTATGGCAACGCCATCCAGACTGACGGCAGGGCAGTCTCCTCTTCTTAGGGCAAACGTAATGTGTGTGGATTTGTCTGGGTTGACAACGATATTCCACCGTCTTAGTCATATGTTTAGGCGGTCTTTAAAAAAAGATTCTTTGGAGCCTTTTGAATACAACAGATAACAACATTTTTCCCAATCTCCATTTTAAGCGGTAGACCCATACAAGCCTATCTCAAAGTTTTGGTTTATCGTTTGATAGGGCTTTGTTTTCGAAAATGTAAATAGTAAAGCAATTCATTTCGGACCCGCTTGTTTCGCGCACTTCTCTAATTTTGACTGATCTTTTATGCCAGAAGCACAAAAAAAAAAAAAAGATAAATGGTTGACATCATTTAAAGCACAAATCACAAGAAAATTCCATTGCATTATGATGAAATATTTTTGCTAAAAATTAGAAAGCTTATAGTTGCTTAAAAAAAAACAAACAATTAAATCAAAAATTCAATGAAATTAGATTGACAAACATGACAATTACTAAGAGCTGGCGGTGTTGACATGCGTCAGTTAATTAATTTGATGTCGAATGGGTGTGATGCGTTTCCATGTCGCATGGTGTTACGCTTCGATAATAAAAACCCAAAAAAAAAAAAAAAAAAAAAATACAAAATAGATATACGAAAAAAAAAACAGTAATTATCTTTTTTTATGGGTGCAACTTAGATATCATAAAAATGTCAATTGCTTTATGATACACATACCTCAGATAATAAAAGACAAAGACAATTTGAAAATTCAAGAAGTAATGCCACACAACTACATACATGCAGCTACGTAAATATTGTAAAGATATTTATCAGCTTAAAACTTATTAGATAAATTATAGTTTTTGTTTTAAAAAATAAATAATAAAACAATATAATAAACTTTAGCCACGCGCAAAATATTTTAAAGCAAAATATTTGTATTAACTAAAAAAAAAAAAAAAAATAGAAATAAAAAAATATTGCCTTGTGTCTGTGTAAATAAAATTAACTCAATGCCTTGTCGACACGCCCTCAACTTAAAAGTTTGATGTGAAAAAAAACTAAACTATACAATTTTGTTTTTAAAATTTAAAAATTTTTTTTTATTATAATTATTATCGACGTTTTGTGCAGTGACTGACTGAATGACTGAATGATTGTCTATATTGTTGCTAACAACAATTGCAATAAATTTTTTGTTTAACAAATCATTTTGATGTAATAAATAAATTTTATATAGGCAGGCACAAAACATACATGTTTATTTATTTATTTATAATCTGCTCATAAAATATACAAATTTATGTAAACAGGGTAAGGAGACGAACATTGAAGTTTCTCTTAATTAATTGGATGAGTCTTGCTCTGGTTGCTTGCACATCGTCCGCGCAGAAAGAGGCATGATAGACCCTACAAAGTATATAATTCTTGAACAACATTGATAGGCGGGTCGTTTTAGCTATGTCTGTCTGTCCGTCTTCTTGTTTTTACATAAATCTGTGCAGTGTATAAAATATTCGAACAGTTTAATCTTAGCTCTTACTCAATTTATTTATTTTATAGTAAAATTTGCAAATTCAGCATAAAAAATAATAGTTTAACCTTTCTATGCTTCCTTTTTTTAAGCTAAATTTTTTTTTATTATTTATCGCAAATATTTTTTTTAAAATAATTTTAAAATAATTTTTTTTTTTTTTACCAATAATTTTACAAAATGATTCTATCATTTTCTAAGAAATATCACATGCTGCTGCCTAACATTATCTAAGCCAAACCCATATAAAAAAATTTTATTAATATTCAAAAAAAATGAAGTTCATTGAAAAGGTCTTATAAATAACAATTGACGATGTTATAAATCATTTTTGCATAATTATAATTTTAATTTTTTTAAATCTTTTAATTTAATAAAATAAAAATTTGAATATAAAAAATATTTTTTTAAATCAGCAGATTTATCAGAGTTAAGCATTTCCTTGGCGCCACGCTGGAATATAATTTTTTTACGCAATTCTAATAAAACGTAAATAAACAAATGTCATCAATAATAGAAGCATTTAAGCACGCTAAACAAATTACTCATTGATATTAACTTTTTTTTATTTTTATCGAAAAAATACTATAGAAATACTACGTTACGCTTTTAGATACGACTTGTTTTTTTTTTTTAGTTTTTTTGTGCAAACATTTTTTTGAAATTCATCTGAAATGTCGTAGAAAATTGTGATAATTATTTTTAGAATGTCAATTTGAAATAGTTTTTAGGTAATTTATAATAATTCATCATTTGTTTTAAAAATAAATATTTTCATGACAATATATTTTTATACCCTGTAGCCAAAGGGTAAAAGGGTATTGTTATGAACATGAGTTTCGCCCCACTGCATCACTCCTGCATGAACGCATGACTGCTGGTTGCGGTATGAAATGAAGGAATGATCATGCACAGGTGAAAGAAGAAGAGATAGAAAAGTTGACAATGCACTTTTGAAGACAACTGCAGCAGAACGATATTGACTACGATTAAGAAAAACACATGTAATGAATTGAGCAGAAGTGAATTAAATTAAACAGTAGAATTTTGTAACAAAGAGAAGAGAAATAAATGGTGCATAGTGAAGAGGAAAGTCTTTTGTTCTCTTAGCAAAAAATTAATAAAGCTCCCTCTCAGCCGCGTTAAAAAGGCAAGAATCGTAACAGTATATTAAGTTTGTGGGAATGTATGTAACAGATAGAAGGATGCTAGATAGACCCTTTAAATTATATACATGCTTGATCAGCAATGGAAGGGGAGTCGAACTAGCTATGTCGTGTCTGTCCGTCCCTCATGCTATCTGCCGTATGAAAACGATTATCTCGGATACTATAAGAGATAGTAGTTCCATATTTGAAACCTAGACTCTCCATAGATAGCCATTAAGTGTGCCTTCCAACAACATGAACTGGCAAAAAAATAAATTTCGATTCATAGTTTACTGAGTTATTACCACATAAGCGAAAAAGGAGAAACAAATTAGTTTTTTTTTTACCCATAAGACCAGATTTTGGGAGTGTTCAAGAAATTCTAAATATTTTGTTTAGTTTTACTCGACCAGTCCTACAAGCCCTAGTCGAGTAAAAAGCCGCTTAAAATGTAACGAGTCGATTCGTGTCTGAATAGAAATTAAATCGAATAAAATCGAAGAGCTTTTGTAATACTTTGAATCGATAACTGTTCTGAATTCGATTTCGATTATCATTCTAATTTTTATACATTTTAGGTGGCTTATATACAGAAATACATTAAAAAATTTGAAAGTTGAATTATTTTTAAATAAAAATTTCCATAAAAAAACAATTGAAAATAATATATGTATCTCTTCAATCAATTTCTCACGTCAAGCCAATATATCTGTCATATCATGTAGCACTTGAAAAAAAAAAAATCATTTTTTTTACCGCTTGTCAAGTTTATGAATATACAAATAATATTAAATTGATATTAATTACTTTATCACAAAATAAAAAATATAAAAAAAAAATGCATAAACAATTTGTTGTAACGCGCTAAACAAGCAATAATAATTAGATAAAAAAAAATGATTATTATTATACAACAATTACGTATTAATTCAATTCAAGTTCAATGAAACCTCGCCGAGAACTGATTGACAAGCTGAGACGACGACAAAATAGTGGCTAGCCGCAATAAAAAAATATAAAAATAATAAATAAATTTACATTAGCTTAAATAATATTTGACAGCTGTCGACATCCCGCGTGGCAGACACACACACACCCAGTTTCAAATAATAAAAATAAATAAATACTATACTGCGCATCTTCACCTTGCAAACTGATTGTCATGGATGCACGCTACATGAACTTCAATTTTCAGCTAGACTTGCAATTGCAATTTCAGGAAATTCAAAGCCACAAAAATTATTTGTTTTTTTTTTTTTGTTTTTTTGCCATAAATAAGGTGATAAGTAATTTGCTAAATCTAAAAAAAAAAATAAGCGTGTCCAAAAGTACGTCATACAAATTTGCCAACAAGTCTATAATGCATTTTTCAATTAGCATTGTAAATGCCAAATATGTTTGCTATTTAAATAAAATAATAATAGAATTTGATGATACATTTGATACTCAGACAAACAAAATGTATCTGCAACTACGTCTTATATTTTTTATTGCATCTAATTATGCTTCCTTAAGAGCTGCATTCATTAAAGTTTTCCAAATGCTATTTTTTATTTTTTTTTTTTTAATTTTTCACATAATTAAAAATATAAAAATATAAAAAAAAAAAAGCGCAATTAATTTGCATAGTAAACAAATTACGCGTTTAAATAATAAAACAAACCATAAATTTACGTTATGCTAATTTTCTATTATTGCAGGCGTTATTGTTAAACTATTCACTCACTCACTCACTCAATCGCTCCTTCATTCATTCAATACTTTTTTACGTTTATCTTTTAATTTAGAGCGTCAGATGCATTGACTATATTGCTGTAGCTGCAGTTTGTTTACATGTAGCGACACATAGATACATTTGTATCTATAAATAGTAAAATAAAAAAAAAAAAAATAACGCTACTTTATGTGCAAACATGCAGACGACAACAACAACAACAACAATAATAGTTATAATAAAAAAAAGATATTTTCAATTGTTTAACATGCAAATATTTACATTGCTGACTACCGCAATTGTATGACACTCTTGCATTGCACGTTTGTATCTTTTTATCTAAAAAAATAATAATAATAATAATAAAAAACAAACTTTTGCATCATCTCTATTTGGTAAAAACGGTAGTTTTATTTCTTTTTATTATTATAACTGGCGGCGCTTCCATATTTGTTATCTGCCTACTTCTTTAGGCGTAAAGTACGAAGTAGATAATTTTTATATTAATGAAGTGCAAAATTACTATCTTATATAGTACATACGAGTATATGTGTATAGTATACTTATATATGATAGTAACTTTATCAGTCAAGTAACGCTTATCTTAATACACATGTGTCTTGTGATGCATGATTCAAGTGTAAAATTTTTTCCAAGTATATATTCGCGTGGATTATATAGCCGAGGACAGATTTAAGCACAACAAATAATTTATTATAATTGTAAATATAAAAATAAATAATAATAATAATAATGATAATCTTTTTACAAAATGAATTTCACAATTTAAACTGACCGATTTTATAGCATATAATTATATTTATTAATTTTTATCGTGCACGGCTTAATTTGGCTGAACGCTAATAAATCAAGCAAAAATGTTTAAATGTTATTAATTAAGAAATAAATAAATAAATAATTTTAATATTTTCCAATTCTAATGCTAACGCTTTTTGCTTTTGTGAAACAAGTGCAAATTAAACCGGAGCGTAGCTGCCTGCTAATAACTTGTAATTAATTTGCACGTTTCCTTTACTTTTTTTTTTTTGTTCTCAAAATAATAACAAATTTATTATATTTTATTTAATTTGTAGATTTTTTTATTAGAAAGAAACAAAATGCGCGTAAATTTGCACAAATATTTTATTTCAGTTTTGATTTTCTAGGTGAACCGATGTGATTGAAGTTTTGCTGAAATTGAAAAAAAAAAAAACTGATTCAGTTGGAAAAAGTATAGATTTGTGTGGTTTTTTTTTTAAGTTGTAAAGAGTGATTTTGTGCGGTTTTTTTTTTTAAGTTGTTAAAAGTGATTTTGCTGTTTTTTTGTTTAATAATGAAGGTCATTTTGGATGTTAATGAGAAAGTCTTGGGTAAGTTTAAGGTCTTAAAATATTTAAAACTTTAACGTTTAGCGTTTTGAAGCATACGAAACGATTCCGTTTGTGAGCAATAATTATTTGCGTATGCGAAATTGGGAACAACGCTCTATTTGGCAGAATTAGCAAAAAAAGATTATGTCGAGTTTGCTCCATTTTACGAACCCTGTACCCAATCTATATGTACCTTAAGTGCTAGGTTCTATTTGACTACTATACCTGATTGAATTGGATTTTCATAGAAAAACTTAGAAAATTGTTTTAAACGAATGTTGAATGGGGTTATTCTCTTGCAGAATAATTTTAGTTCGGAAATAAATATTTCATAAAAATATTTAATTACCAAACCATTCAGGGATTGTCAAACGATTTAATTTATAAATTTTAAGTTTTATCAAATTTTCTAAAAAAAAACAATAACGCATTTCCCCACAAATATTATGATTAATTAAAAATATTGTATGGGGGCTAAACCTAAAATTTGGTTAAAGATCCTATACACTTTATTAATTTAGTTATTGTTATTCGCGCCACTACATAGTGATGAAGGGTATATTCAGTTTGTCTGAAAGTTTGTAACGCATTAAAAACGACTTCGTAGACCCTATAAAGTTTGGGGTAGATTCTTGTATGGGCTCGACGCTAAAAATGGATCTAGAGCCATGTCCGCAGTGTCCGTCTGTCTGTCTGTCTGCCTGTAGAGTTCTAAGCATCTTTTTTCTTGAAAGCTCTAAAATATTATAGTCTCCGAAATTTGCAACTCAGCTTTTCATACGGCAACGACTGATTAAAACCACAGATGCCACGCCATTTTTTAGGCATAGCCTCCATATAAACTTTCCGTTTTCCGATTTTTTGTATGAAAATAGTTATTATTTATGCAAATATTCATTCCAATTTGGCTAAAAACATTCTAATGTCATCCAATGTCAAATCAGATGGGCCACGCCCATTTTTGGAGCTAGCCCCCATACAAATCTTTCCACCCATTTTCGAATTTTTGTACGAAAATGGTTATTATTTACTGTATTTTGGGTAAAAACTCTTACCAATATCATGGTGCCACGCCCATTTTTAAGGTTTTTTCCATACATAACTTACCGCCCATTTCCAGATATTTTCGAGAAATATGTTGTTATACATATTTGTATTTTTAGCTCAACATTTGAAATTAATATTGTGTGTAAACTTGGGTGACCACTGATGATTACACATAAACTTTTAAAGAATTCGTGTAAAGAGCAAAAAGTTAAAGCTATCGGTTCTACACTTTAGTTAACGTTTTTTTTTTTTTCCTTCAATTTTAGACTGTGTTGTGTCTTTTACAAACAATCCATCTTCATGTAGTCACCTGACAAAAGCATAAATATATTACTCATGTATCTCCACAAAGTCACAAAAATGTTAGAATTTGATTTACGATGATGTTTTTTTTTTTTGTATATTCCAATAATTGGCGATGATTGATTTGGCAGCAATGAACGAAATTCAATTTGATTTTTTTTTTTTGTATTTAAATTAAACTAAAATATGCAGCATTTTATTTATAGTTACCAAACCAATAAAAAAATATTTTAGATATCAATTTCAAATAATTAATTTATTTTCTCTCTTTTTTTCTTACAGATATGTCCAAAGTCTTTGGTATTAATGACATCACCGAGAACCGGAAGCTTTGGCGACAATTACTTGCTGAATTATTTGGCACCTTTTTTTTGGTTGCACTCGGAGTGGGCAGCTGTTCGGGCGGTGATAGCTATTCACCGTCAGTGGTGCAAATTGCATTCACATTCGGTTTAGTTGTGGCCACAATTGCACAGGTAAGGCGACCAACAACGACAACGAACAACGAACAACGACATCGATCAAGGTCAATGCGCACTATGCGCACTCGCAGCACTACGCACACGCAACGTTCTGTTCTGTTCAGTTCAGTTCAAATGCGCATTTATCATTCATATGCCGCGTTATACTTTCGGCAATGTGACAAGGTCTTCTAAGAGTCATAGCCGGACAGAACTCATTCACAAGTTTGTAACTACATACATGATGCAAACATGCTGCGTATTTAGGCTTAAACGACATTTTTGTGAGACATTGGCATTTACTTTTAATGTTAGCAAACAAACAAGCATATAAAAATAACTATGCGCTAAGTAAACACTTAAAAAACAAAAACAAAAACAAAATGTATCTATTCAGAATAATATGAAACAAAAATCATAAAAATCAAATGCATTCGCAGTCGCAGTCACTGCGTGCGAATGTAATTTAGAAAATTGACAGATTTACAGACTCAGCATCAGCCTCAGCCTCAGTTCAGATAGTTAACTGAAAATTTTACCATTTGGCCAATGCGGCGTATGAGTAACGCGTAATATTGATAATTGCTCGCAACGTTCTATCTTTAAAAGCAATATGTACGTCTGTCCATCTGTCCGTCTGTCTGTCCGCTCTGTCTACGGTAATTAACATTAATCAACGCACGAAATATGCAATTAGATTATTATGCGTTTAATTACAGAATGTTTTTTTTTTTTTTCTGTTTTGCTTCTTTTCAAGCTTAGAATGCAATTTATGCCGTTTAGTTTGCTTTTAAAAAATTCATGCTAAATGTTTTTTTTTTTTTTTTTTAAATAAATTTTTATGCATTTTTACATATAAATTTTGTTTAAAATCAAAGTGCATTTTAATTTATTGTGCAATTTTTTTTAATATTTCTTTTTTTTAAATCGATTTATTAAAATTAAATTTTATTTATTTAATTAATTTTTTTTAATAGACAATTTTCACTCAACTCTTGGAGTACTTTGAACTTTTTTTTTTTAATGCATAAAATAATATCTTCAATTATTATTATTATTATTATTTTGCTTATAATTTTTCTTTATGTTTCACCAAACGAATTTTCCATTTTCCAATTCAATTTCACTTTCACGTACAATTAGCCTCGATAGCACATGAAACACTTGGCGCATGCGCGCTATGCAAAATTGCAAATTTTTGCTTTCAAATTGAGTTTGGAGTATACTCGTATTGCATGCACAAAAGATACTTGATGTGTAGGTTCGTTGCCTGGCCAATGGCTTCTCACATGACAAATGGCACTCGACAGCAGCAGCAGCCAAGACAGTAGTTAGCCATACATATTTGTACATATATAAATAAATAAGTGATCAAATGATTGTCGTTTGTTGTAAAACTAAACTCCTATTGTTGTTGAGTCATTTAGCCAGGCTTACGAGTTTCTGACGCCATCAGCTTTTGGTGATTATCTAATTTTTGATTATGAGGCAACAACGTTGACAGCTATCGATGTCTTACTCTGTTGTGACTTGAAGGCAAAATTTATTTGGTTTTCTTAGATATCACAGAGGCAAAAAATGTTATTTATTTTTATTAAAAATTACAATTTAACAAAAAATCTTTCTATGTCCGCTATGCATGTTGAAACCAGCCAACCGATAAGTCCCTAACTATTTTCGTTTGAAAGGAAATAATTCAAGTATTATTTTAGAACACTTAAATTAGACATAAGAAACATTAGTTCCATTCATAAAGTCGATTTTCTAATTTTCTCATATAAAAATGTTTTTATTTATACTAGCCACAACAAATTGTGGCCCCGCTGAAAAAAAATGGTATTTTTAGAATGTTTAAAAAAAAAAAGGTACAAAAAATGTCATCGAAAGACAAGTCGAAACGCCCGTAGAACGTAATAGTTTATATTGTAAAACAAATTAAAAGAAAAAACAAGAAAGAACGCTGAAGTCGAGTATGCTCGACTACAAGATACCCGTACCCAAGCTATATGTACCTTAAGTTAGGTTCTATTTGACTACCATACATCATTGAATTGGATTTTCATAGAAAAACTTAAAAAACGGGTACATATATCTTTGATTGGGTTTATACCTAAAATTTTGTTGGGCCTACCCATATTGGTCTATTTCATTGGGACTATCATAGACATAATTTATACTAAATTCAAATTTTCTAGAATAAAAAGCAATGACGTTTTAATGTAAAAACCCAATATTTTGGGGTAAATTTGTATGGGGGCTATACCTAAATTTTGTTGGTCCCAACCATATTGGGATATTTTATTGGGACTATCATAGACATAATTTTTACTTAATTTGAACTTCCTAGAATTAAAAACAATGACGTTTTTATGCAAAAACCCAAAATTTTGGGGTACATTTGTATGGGAGGTACCCCTTAAAATGGGCCTAGAGAAAAACCGTTTGTAAGTGCACACTACGGCCTAGGAGAGTTTAAGTTTCAATTTTGAAAGCTCTACCTCTTATAGTCTCGTTTTCATACGGCAGACAGCATGACAGACGGACAGACGGACGGACGGACGGACAGACGGACAGACAGACAAAGCTAGTTCGACCCCCCTTCCAATGCTGATCAAGAATATATATACTTTATAGGGTCTATCTTGCCTCCTTCTGTCTGTTACATACATTCGCACAAACTTAATATACCCTTTTACCCTTTGGGTACAGGGTATAAAAAGTCATTCCAAGTGAAACATTTTAAGTAAAATGCAAAAACGTGCTAATTGCATGCAATAAAAAAATAAAATGTTTTGTAAAAATGTATTTATTTATTTATAAACGTAAAAAATACAAAATATCAAAACAACAAAACTTATTGCAATTAAGAAATCAAACACAAACACGAAGCACAATTTGTATGCAACATGTTGCTTTAATGTTCGTTGTTGTTGATGTGCCAAACGGAAGTCTTTGTATGCAACATTTTCTATGAATTTCACTATTTAAATGTGCACTTTATCTATTTATAAAGAAAAAATAAAATAAAAAAAATGCTTAGATAAAATGCGAAATGCGATTTGTTTGCTAAAGTAGCAAATATCTTGCGAAACTGATGCTAATCGTGCTCATGCGCGCATAATGAGTAAATAAACGCCGAGCAATGGAATAAGACAAATAAAAGGGTATGGTTCTGTGATTTATTGCGAAATAATAAAAAATTTAAATTGCTACAAAAAAAAAATTAAAATAAAGTAAATAAAAATAATAAAAAAATTGACTATCTGCATAGCGAGGGAGGCACAATATAAAAGAAAAACACAAACAAAATTTTAATTAATTTTGCAAAGATTTTAATATTTGGTCGATAATGCAGATCAATTAGATAGTAATTTTTGTCGATAATGTAAACTTTAGTTGATAATACAGACTTTATTGGATAATGTATGTAAGGCTTTAGTCGATAACATAGAAGCGAATATTTGAACGAAATATATCTGCCGACTGCATTTAATTTATTTAACCCGCATTACCAGCGAGGTCATATTTTTTTTTTTTTTTATACCCGCCACACATAGTGTGAAGGGTATTATCAGTTTGTCGGAAAGTTTGTAACGCATTTAAGGCATCGGAGAACCCATAAAGTATAAATATGTATTATTGATCAGCTCGACGAGACGAATCGATTTAGCCATGTCCGTCTGTCTGTCCGTCTGCCTGTCTGTTGCAATGCGTTTTTCTAGGAAAGTTTTAAAGATATTGACCTGAAACTTTAAACTTAAGCTTTTGTGTTCCTAGGCAGTTTGTATGTCAGAACCAAGGTGCCACGCCCGTTTGTAGATATAGCCCCCATACAAACTTACCATTTTTTCGATTTTTTTGTATGAAAATTGTTATTATTTGTAAATGTATTTACTACAAATATGGATAAAAGCATTTTAATGACATCCAATTTCAAAAGAAAGGTGCCACGCCCATTTTTTCGATATGGCCCCCATACAAACTAAGAGCCCATTTTTCAGATTTTGTATGAAAATAGTTCTTATTTATGTATATATTCACTCCAATCTGTGTAAAATCACTTCTACTGTTATCCTATGAATATGCTTCCGATATGACAAGGATCGAGCCACTATAACAAATAGTCCCATACAAACTCAGCTTCCATTTTTTTATTTTTTCAAGAAAATGAATAAAGTTTCGTGTGGCGGGTATTTGAGCTTCGGTCCTTCCGAAGTTAACGTTCTTGCTTGTTTTTTTTTAATGCTGTGTTCCTTATTTGCAATCAGTCCCTAAGGGGACTATCAGCGAATTGTAATGCATAACATTGACTTTCTATAAAGTATTACATGACTTGGGAGTTGTTATTGGGGTTTAAAAAGGGGTGGGGGAGTGATGGAGGAGGGAGGAGGATTTAAAAGTTTATGTGAGTGGCAAATCCAGGGGGTGTAACCTCTTCAGTCGCCGAGTCGTTGTACTGTTATCCAGCAGGTTTATGGCCAGAGGGTTGTCATGGTTGTCCAGTCTATCCAGATATGCCTTAGTGAGCCTAGCCACCTCCTGGCTTATGGAGAGCGACTTCTAGTTCCTGGTGGATTTCTGCATTGGTATGATATGGATGCGCCTCAGAAATAATGCGTAGAACCTTGTTTTGGAAGACTTGGATTCTTTCCTGTTGTTTCTCTTTGCAGTGCCCCAGAGTGCTATGCCATACGTCCACATAGGTTTAAGTATGGCTTAGCGAGGCCATATATCATCATTTAAAAATCCCCATTAACAGGACACCTAGTTTTTTAATTTATTTTAATAAAAACTGTAAATTTAAACCGTAATTTCAACTAAATCGCCTTGGCATCTTTAAAGCCTAAAATTAAAGTTCTTAATTTCAATAAAAATAAATAAAACATTCATAATTTAGCACTAATTTCATTCAAAATAATTAGTTTTCATTAGAAAAGAGTTAATTACACACACACGCACACACAAACACACAGACTCAAGATATTGCGTAGCATGCCAATCAAAATCAAACAAATGAAATGAAAATTAAATAAAGCACTTTGCTAATGGCAAAAATCAAGGTGCAACATACAAGATCAATATAAAAACTACGAAAAAAAAAAAAAAAAAAACAAAAAAGAACTGAATGAATGAATGAATACATAAATAAATTAGCAACTCGTATTTCAAGTATTAATTATGCAAGCAACATTTGCAAATTTAGCAGAGCAGAACAAAAAAAAAAAAAAATCTAAGAGGAAAAAAGTCTAAGAAAAAAAATCACAAAACTTTATGCGTGCAATCGAAAATGTGTGTGTGTGTGTGTGCTGCTGCTGCTGCACTTCAACGTTCAACGAACTTGAACCAAACCAAACCAAACCAATCGATCGATCGTTCGATCGATTGTACAATCTCCAAGCACTTCTATAAACGCATAAAATCCAAAACTGAAAACCAAAAAATCAACGAAACAAGTTAACATTCAATTTGGCAAAAAGCAAAAAAAAAAAAAAAAAATGCATACAATAAAATATGATTTAAGCGCGTAAATGTCGCAGACAAACAAGCGCCTAGAATTGCAGTCAGCACAGATTGGAGGTGCGTTTGCGTGTTGCGTTCCGTTCCGTCAATTGCAAAATTGCCATTAGACGTTTTACAGCGCTCAGCGTGTAAACAAATAATTACGCGCTTCGCTGGTATAAAACGGTTCAATTGAAACGAAACCAAATACGTTTTTTTTCTACATCATTGCAGTCTGTAATCGTAAAGCGGCTTTTCGCTTTTTGTCTGGGCTAAGTAGCCGTTGACACATTCGAACAACACACATGACGACGCCGATTAGCACGCTGCAACGCGCTTGCTCTTTACTTTGTAATAAATTCGCATGAAGCGTAAAAATCGGCGCTTCTATTTTCAGCCATAAAAAAGACAAATTTATACAAAATAAATAATTTATTTTTAAATTTAGAAAAGATGTAAAAAAGAAAAGAAACAAGCAAGAACGTTAACTTCGGAAGGACCGAAGCTCAAATACCCACCACACGAAACTTTAATCATTTTCTTAAAAAAAAATAAAAAATTGAAGGTGAGTTTGTATGGGGTCCATATGTTATAGTGGCTCGATCCTTGTTATATCGGAAGCATATTCATAGAATAACAGTAGAAGTGATTTAACACAGATTGGAGTGAATATAACCATAATTAAGAACTATTTTCATACAAAATCTGAAAAATGGGCGCTTGGTTTGTATGGGGGCCATATCAAAAAATGGGCGTGGCACCTTTCTTTTGAAATTGGATGTCATTAAACTGCTTTTATCCATATATGTAGTAAATACATTTACAAATAATAACAATTTTCATACAAAAAAAATCGAAAAAAATGGTAAGTTTGTATGGGGGCTATATCTAAAAGTGGGCGTGGCACCTTGGTTCGGACATACAAACTGCCTAGGAACACAAAAAGCTTAAGTTTAAAGTTTCAGGTCAATATCTTTAAAACTTTCCGAGAAAAACGCATTGCAACAGACAGACAGACGGACGGTCAGACGGTCATGGCTAAATCGATTCGTCTCGTCGAGCTGATCAATAATATATATACTTTATGGGGTCTCCGATGCCTCCTTAAATGCGTTACAAACTTTCCGACAAATTGATAATAGCCATCACACTATGTGTAGCGGGTATAAAAATATTGCTTTTGTAACGTGCGGTGTGCTGGCGGTCAAGAATGACAGCACAGAAAAAGGCGTCTAAAGAGACATGCCCTAAGAATGAGTTTGGTTTCGCAGGAGTCTTGGTCCACTCAATCGGAAAACAATGTGAAAGCTTACACGAACCATGTATAAAACGAGTAGAAGAAACTGAAGTACTCCAGGTGGCAAACACTGAAGGGAAAATCCAACCGTGGTGAATCAGCGAATTCTGAACAGTTTCACTGCTCGCCAAGAGCTATACACAAAATCGAAGATAACTGAACATGTTCATTGAGGAGCAAGAAAATTGTAAATCATTACTTTCAGTCGCAGTGCGACATTGCGATATTTAAATCACTGTGAAAAAGTCACCGAAAGTGATTTTTTTGCTAACACTTCAAGATGTTTTCTGTAACTGTTAAAATTAATATTCCACGCCTACTTTTAGGTATAGCCCCGACACAAATTCATCCGAAAATTTGTTGTTTTCTTTCTTGTTCTGAATCGAAAACTTTGATTGTCCTAAATTCAATTAATCTATTAAATCTACAAGCTGCGCATGACTCAGCTGATCTAAACAATTAAATGTTTATTGCATTAAAGATTATTACATGGCTAAATATTTCACTTTTTTTATATTATTTATTTCTTTTAATTCTTTTTATGCAAAATAAATTTACTTAGAAAAAAAAGAAAATAAAAAGCAAAGTGCGCGTATTTACGCGCATTGATTGCAATCTTGATGATTTTGATACAATATTAAAGTCTAAAAAAAAAAAAAAAAAAAAACTCAACGAGACAAACTACAAACAATATTTCATATAAGCTATTTTTCAAGCAGTCACTTTAAAGGTGGCGGTCACGACAAAGTAAAATACAAAAAAATATATTATTATAATTTCACGTTTGGAAAAATCAAATTAAAAAATTGCAATTCAAAGAAATGATTGCGTGCGTAAACGTACGCAAAATGTCAAGCGCAGATACAGATACAGATTTTGGCGAGGCGGCTCAGCACGGTACGAAATAGCTGCAAGGCAAATGTTTATAAAACGCACTCAAAGCTGCCGAAACCGAAACCGAAACGATACAACAATTTTAGGTTTTAAATATAAAAAATTATATGGCAAAGTATTTGAGTTGTTAATTAAAACACTTTAAAAGCGCTTTGGACTAATGCAAGATACATATTAAACATGCAAGGAGACTGACTGCCTAACTGACTGACTGACTGACTGACTGCAAGCATTTGGTTAGATGGATAGCTTGCTTTATGGAGATAAATAGATGAAGTTGCTGCAGCACGACATTGGCCAAGTGTGCACTTGAATGTTGTTGTGTGTGCGAAATAGGCGATTTTTCTTTTATATTTTTTTTTTTTTTTTCTTTTTTTTTTTTTTTTGTAATTCATAAATACATACACAACTGACAACGACCTTGAATGGCGAACGCTAAACAGTTTTATGTCCATTCATTCATTCACCATTTCAAGTGTTCACAAAACCATTGAATTGTAGCCATTGACACGCACAGATCACATCTTCATTGGATTTTTATAATTTATGTTTGCTATAGATACAAATTATAGATACATTTTGTGTTAGATACATTTTTATATCTCCTTTTTGATTTTAAAATATATAAAGCTGCTCAAGGATCTTAGAACTTTGATACTACTTAAAAATATTACAACAAAAATTCTGTATCTTATAAAAAAAATTAAAAATTGCACAATTTGAATGAATCTCAAGCATCTGCAAAGTACCAAACCCAAATAAACGCATAAATACTTTTTTTGAACAAACTTAAGTACTTTGCAATTCAAATTCGCGCTATATGACTATTTAAGCTTTCTTGTTGTTGTAGACAATTGCACAGCACAAAAAGTATCTTTGAATCAAAAAAGTATCTCAATATTAAAATAAATGAAAAATTGAAACGCTTCAAGTACAAACCTGTCTCTTCTTCATAGTTTTGTTTTTTTTTTTTTTTTGCAGTGTAGGCACGTGATTTTTTTTTTTGTCTTGCAACAGTTTTGCAAAATATTATTTAATTTGAAGTGCACTTCAAAAATTGGGTTGAATGCTGTCAACAGCAACGAGGCTGCTGCTGCGCGCATTCACTTTCAGCTAAAATACAATTAAATTGACATTTGATTTAAGATAGATTTTTTTGTTATTATTATTATTTTGATTGATTATCTGCCGAAATCTTAATATTTAACGTGGGAAATTCATTATTCTATTACAGACAGTGGGACACATTAGCGGCTGTCATATCAATCCAGCGGTTACCCTTGGCTTTCTAATTGTCGGTGAGATGAGCATTTTGAAAAGTCTCTTCTACATTATTGTACAATGCATTGGCGGTATTGCGGGCGCAGCAGTTATGTGGGTAAGTTGAAACTTAAGAATTTGGGTTTTCCCTTTTTCTAATATTTGATTTTTTTTTTTTTGTAAACAGGTTGCAGTAACAGATAAAATCGGTGCACATGGACTCGGCGTTACATCTTTGCAAAGCTCACTTACAGTTGGACAGGGTGTACTAATTGAAGCGCTCATCACTTTCATTTTGGTCTTTGTTGTTAAAGCTGTCTCAGATCCGGGACGTCATGATATTAAGGGCTCAGCACCATTGGCTGTGGGTCTTGCCGTTGTTGCTGGTAATTTAGTTGCGGTAAGTATTTTATTTATTTAATTTTTAATTTTTAAATTTCTAATTTATTTTTTTTATTGATTCGCAACATTTATTTTTTTTTTAGGTTAAACTAACCGGCGCTGGCATGAATCCTGCACGCGCACTTGGTCCTGCTGTTGTACAAAATATGTATACCGATCACTGGGTCTATTGGGTTGGTCCCTTCGCTGGTGGCATTGTTGCAGCGTTGCTTTATCGATTTGTCTTTAAAGTGCGCAAAGGTGATGATGAGGATAATTCATATGATTTTTAAATATAAAAATAAAAAAATACAAACAAAAATATTTTGGGATATTTCTCATAGTTGTTACTTCAAAACATTACAAACAAAAAAAATAAATAAGTATTACGCGTATCTTTTATCACTTGAATGCACATAAATTAGTTTAAAGCATAAATCACCAAAATGTGCCTTTATCTATACAAAAAAAAAAAGAAAATATATCTCAAAACACCTTTACTGTTCATCTAATTGCACTTGTTGAAATCATAAAAATTCGTATAAATTACCAAAAAAAAAAAAAAAAAAAATGCAAAACTAACATTTTTAATTCACCGAAAAAAAAAAATTATTATTATTATTTTTTTTAATTTTTATTTGTTAAAAAATAAAAATGTATTATTTTAAGCCTTTCGCTAATATTAAAAAATCAAATATTTAGTTTTAAACGAAATTTTGTTCAGCCTTTTTGCTCAATTTCACTTTTGAAAGATTTGAGCGAAAGTGAAATTGAGAATAGGGCTGCATTATTATTTTTAAGTTTCTTTTATTTTGTGCTAATTTTGTTATCTCGAAAGAAAATCTATTGAATAATTCTGAAGAAATTCAGAAAAAAAAAATTTTAGCATAGATAATTTTTAAATGTTACGATTATTATTGTAAAAATTATGTAATTATGTGTAATAAAAAATATTTACAAAATAAGTTAATGCATATTCTTTTATTCAGAGTTTCAGAATCTTCAAAAAGCTTCTGGGTTCTCAGAGAATCTATTTCTATGTATTTTGTGGAGTAGAATCCAAAAATTGTCAATTTTCTAAGGATCGTTCTCGAGATATACTCGACAAATTCATAACAAATTAAAAACAGGTTAAAGAGTTCAAGAGTTAAATATACATCATTCTACTGGAAGGAGAGGTGAAAAATTTGTACAAAAACGAATCCATTTAAATTTGTCCTAAAGTATTTAAGAAAACAAAGTAGATCCTAGCAAAAAAAAAAAAAAATAACACAAGCCAGCAAGAAAATGCTGTGTAGTCCATTGTCAAGCGCTGGCCATGTAATGTTTTAGATGACCAAATCGGCAATGTTTCGAGCGGCCGGTTGGAAAGGCTCGAGTCAGAAGGTTAGTCAAGTGGCATCTTTATAACTGTCTGATTTAAGAGAAACTTTATTTTTTATTTTGGCTGCTAACGATTTTAAATAAATTGAATGTTCTTTTGTTTATTAATTTGTTTTTTTTTATTTGTTACACTATTGCTGCACAGTGTCAAAGAATGTAAAAAGTGAACATACAGTTCCTAACAATTTTAGATTGTAGTTTTGGTTTAAAAAAATAACGAAAAAATCATTTCAATTCGAAAAAATATACCATAGATGGCGCTGTGTGCGTCAAAGTCATCTAGATGCAAAAAAGTGTTGCATACTTTAAAGCGAAACTGTTTTCATTAATCCAAATGCATTTAAAAACATACAAACTTGCATATAGATTTCCCTTTTCAAAATGGGCGTGGCATGCGATTTGAGTTATAAATGGGAGGTGGCAGTGAGAAAAAAAATTTCCAGGTTCATTATATGCTTCTGAATTGCTGCCTTTCAATTTGAAAATGTTGTCCCAGGTTTGGATTTCTGTCTCAATGATGGGTCCTTTGTAAGTCGTTTGTAAAGCATTGAAATATCATGGTAATCATGGTATATAAATAATATTACATATGACATACGAGTATATTAAAGTGTCACTTCCAACGAAATGTTTCTTTGTTAAAATCTTGTTCCATTTTCTCAGAAGATGATTCAAAGTAGCAAACTTTAAAAATATTTGTACAATTGTAATTTGAAACACTTAAAAAAATGCGCGTCAACGAAAGCTAATAATGAATCAGCGCATCGAATTTCATTTCAGATAATTAAATATAAATAGAATAAAAATGAAGCGACGACGCTTTGTCAATAAACGTGAAAAATAATATATAGTATGTATAAAAAAAATATATTAAATAATACTTTTAATATTTCAATGAGTTTGTTATTCATTCATTCATTCATTTATTCATTCATTAATGGAAATGCAAACAATAATTATTGGCAATGCAACTAGAATTTGGTTCAAGTTAATTAAATTAAAGTGTGGCAGATAAAATGAATATTTCTGTTTAATTTTTTAGTATGCAAAACACAAATTTATGTCAACCGAAATAAGTTTGAAACAAAAAAAAAAATAATGTATAAAAAAAAATATTCATTATCAAAAAAAAAAAATTTAATTTAAATAAAAAATTAATACATAGTCCCAACAAAACGTTAAGATAAGCTTTAAAAAACTACTACGACTGAAACGAAGCTTTGATACTATACGAGGCAGGTGACAAGGTCCATGAAACCAAACTTGGAAGAAGTTAACCATTTTATTTAAAAAAAAAAAATGTGTTATTGTAAAGTTTTATATTATAAAAAAAATATTTACAATATCAGTTTTGTTTTTGTGTCAAAGGTTGTAAGTATTTCACAGAAACTATTTACGAGTGGTCTCTGTTTTTTAAAAAAATACAACAATGTGTATTTTAGCTCAGCTCTAGGTATAAGCTTTATATGTAAATAGCACAACGTCACCAGCATCTTTTTTTTTTTTTTAAATATTATTGCGGAACGAAAAGGCTAGTATGGCGTTCTTATCAGCTTGAAAAAAAAAAAAAATATAGAAAGAAATATAATAAAAAATACTCAATGCGAAGTGAAGCATAAAGCTTGCTAAATGAAACCTTACGATCAGTTTAAATTAAACACGCCGCGAAAATGTATTAAGCGGAGCGTTTAAAAAAATAAAAAATAATTTTTAAAAAAATTTTGTGAATAAAAAAAAAAATAGTAAATAAAAATAATTGAAATAAATAAACAAAAATGTTAAAACGAATAATAGTTTTATATTTGCTAATTGCTTTAACAACGATAAAGGCGCAGGATATTGAACCAGAAGTGCCGGATTATTTACGGAAAACAACTACAACGACTACAACAACAACACCACCAACTACCACAACAACAACTCGAATACCTACAACAGAAAAACCACTTGAAGAAAAAACCGAAACGCCAATAACAACTGAAGCAACCACAACAACAGAAACACCAACAGTAACAACAACAACAAGTGCACCTTGGACAAAACCCACTACAACAACAGTAAAACCATGGCATGATAAACCTACAACAACAACAGTAAAACCATGGCATAATAAACCTATGGATCTAAATCCTTGGCATAAACGCTGTTATTACAAAGAGCAACATGGTCATGGATATCTCAAATGGACTTGTGGCAGTATGTACTACTTCGAATAAAGAAAATCTTTATTTGCTTTAATATTTTTTTTTTTTTTTTTAGTGCTACGCTGGATAACAACAATTGATTGCTATCAATGTTGCTATTACGAATTCAGTAGCTTTGCTGGTTGCTATAAGGTGCACAGCGGCTATTGTGGCTATTATAAAAAATGAACAAAGGACTTTCGATGAGCTAATCTGTACTGTAAATATATTTATTGTATAAAAAAATATGCGTCATTATAGTGAAAAGATAAAATTGTAAAATATGAATGACATTAACATTGTCGTACTTTGTACTTGAATATTTTGTACTTTATGTTAATTATATAAATTTTATTGAAATATTCAAAAATTCGATTTTTTTAATTCAATCTGAAAGATAAAAGACAGAAAAAGATAAAAGATAAAAGATTGACCTGAGATTGTGCTCTAATTTCATTAAACCAGCATCAGATTCCAGATGAATAACCCTCATAAAAATAAATCACAAAAAGTGTAGTTACTACAGTGAAAGCTCGTTTGGTTGAAATCAATAAATAACAAAATTAAAAAAAAATTGAGTAGCTCGAACATTTTTTATGTAGTTTGGGTTGTTGGTCTGGTCGAGTGAAAAAAACTGTTTACTTAGAGTTTTCGGTGGACATCCATAATGTGGATCTAGGGACAAATAACTGGCGAAAGATATAAATTATTTCTTTCTAAAATATATTTAAAAAATATTGGTTTATAATTTACTGAGTTATAGCTCTCTCTAGTTCCAGATTTTTGGGGGTCTCCCCAAAATTGTAAGTATACAGTTTTTTACTCGACCAGACCTACAACCTCTACTATAAATTTGGAATTCATTTTTTGTCGCATAGTGTATTTTTTTTTCATTACTCAGTTAAAAAACACTTTTCGACAGGTTTAATTTTCCAGCTGATATCAAGATCGTGGCTGAAAAATCATTACTTTCTTATTGTAAATATTTTATTTTTCTCTTTTTTTAATTTTAACTAAACACATAATTAAAAAAGATGACTAAAAAATATGAATCAGCAGTAAGATTCAATTTTACATACAATTACAGCACACTTCAATATTAATATTTGCATTAAAAAGTTTCTATTTAGTTCGAAAACTACGCGCAAGCTATAAGCATCTAAACAAAAATATTTAAGATAAAAATTAAAAAAAAAAAAAAAATGCAAATAAAAATATTTGTATTCTTCCTGTTGCTTCTATTAATTAATTATATTAAAGCACAGGATATAGAACCGAGTAGTCCGGTGCCATTCGATAAAAACGCTACAGCATTGGATGTGACAGAGAAAATCCCATTGGATGACTCAACTAAAAAGAATCCAACAATGGAGCATAATAAAACAACTAAAGGAGTACAACACCCTTTGAAGCCGCATGAGGATGAGTGTTCGGTTATAAAAAATTTTGTTAAAATGATTTTTCGTTTGTTTAGTGGATAAAAAATAAATCAAATGTAATAATAATGTATAAATTTAATATTTTGAATATATATTTGCTTTTTTTTTAATTAAAAATGTTGTTTGAAATGGTTTAAAACAGCAGAACTGCAAACCAATCAAAAGTTAGCTGTGAGTCGGTAAAGCAGTTCACGATAACTTTGAACCGAGATTTCGATTTATTTCGTTGGTTTAAAATCAGTCTGGAAATGCAGTACGGTTCCATCTAAACGGTTCAAATATTTTTTTTAGTTTAAAAAAATTGCTCATTACTGTTCTTAAAAATTTTGAAAGAAGGAAAAAAACAATTGAATAAACTTTTACTGGGAGGGATCATTTTCTTTGTCGACTTGGTCACTATTGACTTAATTATAACTTATCCTTGGTTTGCTTACCATTGGTGAGTTTATAATACACAATATGTTTATACAAATATTTCATTAAAAAAATCGTAAAAGACTCTTTTTTTGAAAAATATAAAATGAAAATTTTTTAATCATATACATAAACTTTTTGTATGCGATATTTTGCTAGAAAAATTATAAAAAAACACACCCATGACGAATACACAAAACACCTTGCAAGGCATGTCATACATCAATTCTTGTAAGACGTGTCATGTCAAGACAAGACATGTCATCAAAGACAACTGCAACATTTGCATGAAAAATGTCGGCAACGAGTTGTATGGGACTGTCTTCGATATGTCATCAAGGAAAGTCATAAACGAATCGTTGGTACCGGGTTGTTGACTTTCCCGCTGGGATGCCTCGAAATTTTAAAATTCCAAAAAAACTTAAAAAGTTGCTAAAACTAATATACCGCTTTATATAAATATAGATGTAGTGTATAAAATCAATTAATTTAAATAGCTTAGCGCTACTCAAATTTCACTTTCTAGGTTTTTCAGATTTAAAAATTCAAAGCAATCTAAAATTTCAGTTGCTCGAATAACAGCAAATAGTTCGGACGTTATAAACTATGCTGAAATTATTCCTAATTATACAATTACTTCTGTTAACTTTGTCTAGGACACAGGATATTGAACCGTTAAATCCCAAATTTGCTTTAATAACGACAACGAAGCGCACAGCAACGACAAACGAATTCTTACAAAATGTAAAGAACTTCACAACTTCGATTAGGTCCACAAAACAAGCTACTAAATCCTACAGAACTACTAACAGTTCAAGCTGGCGCAGACATGAGCACTGTTACTATCAAAAGAATTATGGAGTTACCATGCCGAAATGCAAATGTGTCGGTAAGTTTTGTAATAATTTTTCAGTTAAAAAAATAATTAAAAATTTTTACAGCGCAACACCGTGCAACAAGTGACTACAAATGTGAACGTTGTTGTCATTTTTATATGAAAAATAATACAAATTGTTTTAAAGTAAACAAAATAAATTGTAATAAATTATTTTAAACAAAAGAAAATAATGTCAAATATAAAAATGTTTAAAATAAATTCTCAAAAAAACATATAAAAATAAACTAATTCAGATTATAAAAATTACCAAAATGTAAGAAACAATCCTTCAGATGCTGCTGACACTGACAGAAATCCGGAAACGGTGGTGCCAAGACCTCATACATAATCTTAACAAGATCTATGAACTTTTGCAATGCCTTCGAATAGTCGCCAGTTTCGTATAAACGCTTGCCAGTGCGTGTCATCATTTCGGTATCCTGCATAACTTTTAAGCCTTTCAGTATATTCGTTTGTTCGCCGCAAGTGACACAAGTGACCATAAAATCATTACAGCTAGGCGGTACCTCAATGACAGCATTACAATTATTGGGTGCATCGCAACGGAAGCGTATTATGTCCGTTGGAAGCTTATCAAATGTGGGCCAATTATCCAAACAAGCATCGCAACAGCATTCGAAGCGATAGAGTTCCTTCAGTTTCGATTGACGTTCTTCGCGTGTATTTTGCGTATAAATTGGACCATAATTCTCATTGATGGGCAAACCAGCTTCAATGGGGCGCACCGTATTGATGTGTATTGTATTGCCGCGGAAATAACGAACAACGCCAGGATCGCATGAGTGATTGAAGAGCGCCAATGTTGGATATAGAGCACCGCCAATGAAGACAGACTTTTCGCCGGCATCGCTCTGTGATATATGCAATTCGGCAACTTCGTGCGTATTGAATTGTATAAATTGTAGACTGCGTAATATTAATGAGGTTATATATAAAATATCTTGCTTCTTAGGCTCCAAGCAGCACCGAAATATTGCGACTGCTGTAAACATTTGACCAAAAAACGTGCCATAAGCGTATGCTGAAAGAAATTCGAAGCGGTACGCGTATCCTGATGACGTACCAGATGCGAAACTAGACGAAAATCATTCTTTGGTAGCCTACAAAAAGAAAAAAAAAATACGATATAATATTTTTTTGAACATGAATCTTTACAAATCCTTACTTAAGTATCTCATCGACGCTCAAATTCTGTTCGATTTGTGTTTTCTTCTCCAAAAAGTATTCCAGTTTTCGTGTAGCAAATATACGCAGTGCCATATGACAATTTATGGAAGCACCCGAACGCCAAATAGTGGGCAAAAGTCCGCACTCAATTTTATGATATTTTGCTGCAGCTTCCTGTTGACATTGCTCGGAACAATAGACCACATCGGCACATTGTGGACAGGCAACGGGAATTGCAGTGCTGTTGTAAGATGTTTAAAATTATTTAAAATTTCAACTTTAATCAAATTTTTAATCCAATTATTTACCGCACAAAACAATGCTCGCAATGTGTCTTGGAAAATTTCTCTAGAAGCACTGCTACAAAGGGTTTCTCTACAAGAATCTCCTCGCCCACTTTTATATAGGTGGCAGCACGTGCAAAACGTCCTTCCTGTTGATTCTGATCGAAACGTATCGATTGACTGATAAACTCCTTTTCCTCGGCTATGCGTAGCGTGGGTGTTGCATCTATGTTGCCATTCTTGCTCCTCTTTTTCTCCTGCAACTGTTGCTGCTTCTTAGTACGTGGATCATTTTCCAACATTTTAATCATAGTCATAGCATCCAGTGTCATTTTACCACGTTTATCGCCTGCTAGCGTGGAGTCATCCATGGTTGTTATGCATTTTCTGAAAGTAGCAATCTTGTATGCAATTTTTTACTTTGAAGCTAAAAAAAACCACAACTTACTTGAAGGCACTTATTGTATTCGGATAATCTTTCTTCGCCATAAAACAGCGTGCACGTCGCTCATATAGTTTATAGATTAAATTTTTTGGATAACCCAAGTCCATAGCACGTTTAATATCAATTAATGCCTCATCGAATTTCTGCATATGATAAAGCGTTGCCGAGCGATTTGCCAAGACAATTGCTTGCTCTGCAACATTCTCTGCGGGCAGCGCTACATAACTTTTTGTATACAGCACCATTGCTTCTAGCCATTTTTTTCGATTTAAATGCATTATTTCCATGTTCCTTAAGTTCTGCTGCTTTGCTGACATTTTTACCCAAAAATTCACGTTTCACTTTCAAATTTTCTTCGGCCGCAAGCAACCATTCTAGGCGCTCCACAAATGCCACGCGTTCGTAGTCATCTGCACAGCTGGTAATCTTTTCGATTTCTTTATCGAAATTTTCCACATTTGCATTTTTAAGATTTTGATAATATTCAGCAAAAGAAACCAGATTTTTCTGTAAGCAGCACCATTTTTTAATTTAAAATTTTATTTTAATTTATTTTTGGTGTAAATTATGCAAGATAAAATTTTAACAAAAAATTAGGAAAACTTTCGTGTTGAAAACTGCAGCCACACTGAAAATGAAAATATCTTTTCATGAGCAACGTGTGCTGTTTCTAGAATTTATTTTATTTTTAGAAAACTTAAGAGTACACAACATGATTTTTAGAGGCGATGTTTAGAGAATGCTCTTTTCGAAATTTCTTCTAGCTGTTTTGCTCAAAATTTGTTTACAAACAATTTTTTTTACAGATGTTAGAATTGGAATGAGGTAAATCTATACCGGCCGGCAATTGGTTGCTGCATAGTTGGTATACGAACCGAAATAACCATGTCCGTCCGTCCGTCTGTCTGTCTGTGTCTTCGTCTCTCCATCTATCTGTTACGATGCGTTTTGATCACAAAGTTTTAGAGTTTCAGAATTAAGGTGCCTCGCTCACTTTAAGGTATAGCTCCCATCTCTTTTTTTTTCTTCGGTTTTCCAACACCATATAAAAAATCCCTAATATAACAAAAAGCTCCCATACAAACTTGACCAAATCCATCGTGAAATGTAATCGTGTGACGGGTATTTAAGCTTTGGTTATACCGAAGTTAAAGTTTTTTCTTGTTTTTTTTTTTTACAGATGTTAAAATAATGTAAGATAAATCTTTACCAGCCGGCAATCGCTTACGGCATAGTTGGTATACGTTGAAAAAGATAAAATTAGAATTTTTTTTTTACTATATTTTGTTGAGGCCGGAAAGTAAAAAATGGAGCTTGAGATGTTTTTTGCGTGTCAAATTATTTTTGTTGTTGTCATTTTTATGCTTTTATGTCAAAACATGATTTTGTCAAGCGCTGACCAAAAGCCTCTTTAGCTCAGTGGTAGAGCACTGGTCTTGTAAACCAGGGGTCGTGAGTTCAATCCTCACAGGAGGCAAAAACCATATTGCTTTTTGTACTTTTTTTTTAGTTGTTAAATTTTTTTCTATTGCTTTTAAAGAAAATATTATTTAAAAATTTGATTAATCTCAGTTTTTGATTTTTTCTGCCATTTGAGACAATATGTTGACTCAAATGTTTTGAACGCAGCCACTTCTTTACATTGACACAAGCACATGACTATTTGTGTATGCACCCTGTGTGCACAATTAACGGCGTTCCCAAAAAATCGGCCTGTGTTTTCACAACAGCTGTTTTGTTCAACGTTTAAATTATTCGCTCTTTATTCAACGCAAAATAAAAACAAACAATTTAATGTGATATTATTATTATTATATTTTATTTTATTTTCCACAATGTACAACAACAACAACATGATGTGCAAGAAGTGTGACAAACAATTTTTTCGTTCGTACACTTTGGCTGTTCATCTAAGCAAATGCATTGGCGCTCCACGTCCTTTTGTTTGCTGCTCAAATTGCAAGCGAGAATTCAAATCAAATTCGTCAATGTACCGCCACAAAAAAGATTGCGTAGCGAATGGAACACGTCGAAAGTTAGTAACGACACTATCACCAGCATCACCTTCGCTTTCGGTGACAACTTCACTGTCACTGACGCCAACCTCACCTTCGCTGTCACCGACACCATCGTCACCAACATTATCTTTGGCACCATCTTCAGACCCCATCTTCGCTTCACCACCATTTCCAAGTGATACTGACCAAGTTCTACAAAGTGGGAAAAAGCTCTGGGACAAGTTAAATGACGATTTGGCGAATCTATTAAGTGGAAAAAAATATTTAAAACGTGCATTTGTATATGGATTGATCAATTCTCATGTTGGCGGTGAAGCCGGAATATTTTACATTGGTAAAAGTATAGATAGTCGCCCTCATGATCATTTGTTAAAAGCACTAAACGCTCGCAAAGATTTTGGTCTGCTTACAAGTAATTTTAAAGTTAATCCAAATGAAAAGGAAAGCAAAACCATAACTCAAATTTGGCGTATATGGGAATCGGGCAATGGTGTTGGCATTGCTCAGGGTCTCTCAAATATTACAAAAACCGAGGCAACCGCTATGGAAGCTTGCCTTATAAATGATCTAAAACATCATTTGACAAATACCCATCGCGGTATTATTCCAAAAATAGCAGATTTTTGGAATCTGTGCGATATACACAGCGTTGCACAATATGGCCTTAGTAAACTGTTATCCAGTGATGGCAAACTTAATCTCAGTGACTTATTAAAGGTGTGCTTGAATGGTTTAGATTTACCATTTAATAATTTATTCTTAAATTCTGTTAATATTTTTTTTTGTATTACAGGATACTTCTGATCGCATAAATCTGCAAAAAATATACTCGTATCCTATTGTTACGTACAATGAACTGCGGCGTAATCTTGTAACAACAACTGGACCAGTGCGCATACAATATACATCAAGTGAACAATATAAACGTTTAAAAAAAATACTTGGACTCATGAAGGAATCTAAGGCGAGTCAACTGCTTTTCGAACTTTCTACATATTTAACAAATTGTTTCTTTTTTTTTCTGTAGAGTGGAGTATCTGATACTAAATTGTACAGAATTTTTGCTTTCTATTACAATCAACGGCGCGTATATCTGACGCCTAATGTCAACTGGAAAAGTTATGATGTATCATGGAAATAACGTGTTAAACCCAAATAACAAAAATGTATTAAGTGCGAAAATTTGAATGATTGGTGTGTGTATAATTTAATAGTCTTCATAAACTAGTAACGGTAAGCGTTTTATTTAACTTAAATTTAATTTTAATATATTTATTAAAAAAATATTTTGATACAGTGGCTTAAAAAAGAGTTGTAAAAACGTAGATTATATTTTAATAATAAGAAATTGTTTATTAGAAAAATATATTATTAAGTTTTAAGTGTTTTTTATATTGTAAATAAAAAAATTTACCTTTTTTTTCAATTTAGATTTAAATTTTTTTCTATAACAATCTTACTGTCTAATAGCTATATAACCATATAGGTATATATATATGTAGCTTGATTCGCTTTTAACACTTTGATTTTATTTTTTTTTATTTTTTTATAACTATATTTATAATTTTCAGAATATTGTATATAGTCGTTAAGCATATTTAAAAAGGAAACATTTAACATTGAAGATATGCCTCCTGTGAGGATTGAACTCACGACCCCTGGTTTACAAGACCAGTGCTCTACCACTGAGCTAAAGAGGCTCATGCGAAGCGGCTGTCAAAGTGTCAATTACAGCTAACTGGTTAGAATATAAGCGCTAACAAAAAATTTGACATAGAATTTCTAAAAAAAAAAAAAAAAAAAAATAAAATTTGTGGAATAAAACCTAGGAAAACTTTAACTTTGGTAGTACCGAAGCTTTAGTGCGCTTTACCTGAAATTTTAAATAATGCTAAATTGTTAAAAAATCTATATAATTAATTCCTTGCTTAGAGAGTAATAAGAACTATGTTAATCATATAAAAGTACTAAAAGATATAATAGCGAGTTTAAATCCTTCCGACGACATCTTCTGCTGCTTGACACTTAAATTTAATAAACTAAACTTACTATTTTACATTTTAAGTAAAGGGTATATATGTATACCATCTCATCTCACAATAATTGTACCGTTCTAAATTACTTGTTGCTGTTGTCGTGCTGAAGATAATAGACATGAACAAAATAAAAGACAAGACAATTTGTTTTGTAGCCAACTTGAAATGAACATCTTCAGTAAAAAGCATTAAGAATTTCTTGTGTGGGAAGTCTTGTAATTGTGTCACTAATTTTATTGAAATTCTAAATATGGCTTCATATACCTACTATAGATGAATAATAAAAATAAATAAGTATATTTACTCAGTTGCAAATTTGAAATAAGTTACACAAATGCTAACCAATTGAGGAGTGCTGCTAGTTTCTCCTTTTTTGTTTTTTTTTTTTGTTAAAGTGGGTGCAAATTTTTTATACCATAAATATATAAGCTTTTTAATACAATACTAAATTAAATAAACTAAGCAACCCTTTGTCACAAAAGGGTGCACAGAATGCATAGCAGCAATATATTTTATTGCAATACAATGCAATTTCTTGGACACTCCTTCAATTTTAATACACACCCAAAAGTTTTTATGCAAAAATTGCAGTATGCATGTGGTATAATTATTATTTGCATTGTTTGCAGTAATTATAGAGTATATTTTATTTGATCTAGCTAAGAATTTAAAAAGGAAAATTAAAAACTTTTAAATGCAACTGACATTTCACATTTAACTGTATTGGACCCTACTGTACTTTACGCAAATTAGGTATTATTTATATCAAAAATATGTATGAGGAGTATCATATTGCATTCATTGTACAGCAGCCCTTTTTAATTGTGGTTTATATTTGAATTTATGCAAATTTTTTGTTTCATTTCGTTTTTAAAAAACACATTTTTTGTTGATGATGTATCGAGTTGAAATGCGTAAATTACAGTGTCAACATTACAACGCCCCCAGGTAACCCACAGTGAAAATGCATTACACAAATACACAAAATACACATAAAACTATTGAGATACTTTGCTCATTGAAGGGTGAAAAATGCATAAACGCATGCGCAGCAAAGCACTCGATTTATATTCAAATGTGTACCTAAAAGTGTAAGTGGCTTATACTCGACATATGTAAATGATTTATGCTGGTATTAGAAGCTACAATGCATAAGCTGCATTTTATTTTCTAAGATTTGAAGCGTTTTCTTTAAAATTAATCCTATATGTCAATTTAAATCTAAGATGTTTGAAATGAAACGATCTATGTTATAAGGAAATACTTATAACTAGTTCTTTGAATGACACAAAGTACAACATCGAGTATTTATAGAAAAGGGTGCAACTCTCCCTTGAGCTCTTATTTGTCAATATTAAATTATGTTAATCAACAAACTTTTATTGTAAAAGAGATTTTTATAAAAGAAAAGAAAAAACGCATTCACATAGGAGATGCTAGGATAAATATGTTTCTCATACACAATACATAAAATTCATGGAATAGGTTTGTATAGGACTAGGTTTGTATTTTCCGAACTATGCCAATTTGGAAAACATTATTGACTTTTTAGCAGAGCAGCAAACTACTAAAAAATTGGCAGTGGTTCGGCGTGTTGCCTTTCAACCGCTGTTTCGGTTCACAAGCCGGTTTTTAGTTTTTTTTTTTTTATTGAGTTTTTGGCTTTGTACTCCTGTAAAATCACGGCTTGATGAGATGGGGCGTTGTCGTCGGGCAAAATCGACGAGTTGTCCTTCAACAATTTCGGCCGGATTTCCTCCATACGGATAAATAATATTCGTTATTAACCTCTTTGACCATCCGCGAGGAACTCAGAGTGAACCACACCATAATAATCAAAAAGAAAGAGGTTTCCGCGTACTTATTTTACAGAGTGTACAATCTGGTGCTAAGCAAGTTCGGGTATTTCGACAAGTAGCCATTATAAAGTTTTTCTATTTCGTCTCGAATGCCATACATAAACGACTTACAATTTCAATAAAATTTAATTTAATTATTTTTCATTAAAATTGTAGTTTTTTTAATTTTTAATTAAATTAAAAATTGCAAACTCATTGAACTTATCAACAAAGTTAAAAGTGATAATCTATGTAACTGTGCTGCTTTTGCGCATGCGCATTGCCGTTCATCAATCAAAGTGGCAAACGACAAATGTCACAGAAATTCAGACCAAATGATACATGTTTGCCGAAAAAGGGTTTGTTTGATTTGTTTGATGAGCTCGGACTATGACAATAGCTTGGCTATAACACATCATGTTTTACATGGTTACAATGCTTGTAATATTACAAAGAGCTGACGCATCAATTCAGTAACAATGTAATAATAATCATTTTGAGTGACAATAGAGACAACTGAGCAGAGCATAGAAGCACAAATCATAATCAGACGCAGAGTGGATGCTCAAATACAGACAGCTGACACTTGCGCATTTAGTACTGTGCATCCTCTAGATACATGCTGCGACAATAAAGCTTTCATTTTCATGATTTTTTTTTTCATATATAAAATTGTAATTATTAAAACAGTTCTGCTTCGTTGATTGGCGGCTTACAAGAATCATGTCGCGTGCTACTTTTGTATTGATACAACGAAAGTATCTTTTTTTTTTTTTTTTGTATCTTTTAATTTTGTATCTCTGCATTTATGTAACTCAAAATTAATGAAGCGCAGCATACTGCATGGTATGCAAATGCAATGACAAAAATTGCAATTGATAGTTACGAAATGTATCTTCTCTGTTGTTTTTTTCCCTCAAAACTGACCCCTTAGTGAAGTACGAGTATGTACAACAATGAACTCAGAACAACAACCACTTTTATTAAATGCTGCAAATCATTTTTACTCTTGAGTGCACTCAATTACAATTTATTATTTGATGTGATTTTGCCATTGCCATTGTTGTTGTTTTTATTTATTTCTCAGCGTTTCATAATTGCAAAATATTCAAATATGTGTTATATTTTCCGGTACAAATACCCTACATTTTGTAGTGTATAAGCACTATTCGAGTGCATCTCTTTTGTGCATTATGCAATTACATACTTCCGTCAATTTTTTTGGCGACGTCTCACTACACAACGCTTCTTGTTGCCTATGCATGTCAACCTGAAGTGTAGCTACTCAGTGTGTATGTAATTTCATTCATACATTCCATTAACTCTTATGTTGCGCTGCCAAACAATGAGTTTGAGTATACAAAAAAAAAAAATATAAACATTTCATTTCCTTCAATGGTTTTGGGTGCGTTTGCTATGCTTTGCGAAATAAACAATTAATTTCTGAAAAAAAAAAATAAATAAATAGAAGCTTGCATAACTTGCTTCCCTTTTTGAAAGAAAGAAAAATAGTGCATTCGTTTATTATTTTTTTTTTCAATGTTGGCGTTTATTTTTGCTAATAAATATTTATTTAAATTTAAACATTAATAATTAAACTAATTAATTAAATGTTTTATAAAATAGTCCAAATAAAATTTAACAAAAGCTGCAAAATACAAAAGAAACCTAATTGCAATAATTCATTGAGTTTTTAGTCATGCCAAGACGATTTATCTCAGAAATAATACTTTTTTTTTTTTTTTTGCCATATGTAGTGGGCGTCGCGCGTCATTTGACATTTAAAAAATGTTTTAATTTAGCTTAAATTTATTTTATTTATTTTCTACTATTATGCGTAGTAAGCATTTTAGTGTAAACATGACATGAAAACTTATTGCTTCATTAGCAGCTCAAATATTTACTTAACGAGCAAGTTTTTTGCCAAAGTCTTTTGATTTTGGCTGTGGTCAGTTCTTGTGTGTTTATGGTAGGCGTTTGTTAATAATGTCAAAAATTTAATAGAATATACCAAAATTTGGAAAATAATCTATGCAGTTTTTTTGTATTGTACGTTTTGAATGATGAACCAAAAGCCCAAGTTTAGGCCTAAAATATGTCACTCAAACGTTGTTGAGTTTTAAAAATTTATCGCCCATAATGGATACTCACTTTTGAAATTGAAAAATTGGACCTCAGTTTGAAAAAAGCTTAATAAAAAACACCTAAGTTGTCTTGGTCTCCAAAGAATTTAAATAAAATCGTGCAGCATATTTGATCAGCCATTTAAAATTTAAAAAAATCCAACCCCTCAACTAATTATTATTTTATTATTTTTTTTTTTTTTTTTTTTTTTTGTTTTTTATTTAAAAAAAAAAAATATTTTTTTTTGGGGTTTTTTTTTTTAGTTTTTTTTTTTTTCCCCTTTTTGGGTTTTTTTTTTTTTTTATTATTTATATAATTTTTATTTTTTTTGTATTTACTAAAAAAAAATTTTTTGTTTTTTTTTAAAAATTTAATTTTTTGTTTGTTTTTTTTTTTGGGTTTTTTTTTATTTTTTTTTTTTTTTTTTTTTTTTTTTTTTTTTTTTTTTTTTTTTTATTTTTATTTTTTTTTTTTTTTTTTAATTTTTAAAAAAAAAAAAAATAATATTTTTTTTTAAAAATATTTTTTTTTTTTGTTTTGTTTTGTGGTAAACTAAAAATTAGAAAAGAGGAAAAAAGGTTTTTATTAGACAATTAGGGGGTGGGGAGTTTTTAATTTTTAATTTTTTTTTTTTTTTTTTTTTTTTTTTTGTTTTTTTTTTATTCCAGCGGAAAAGGGAGGGGGTAATTTGTTCTCCCCCTCCTCTTTTGATGAAGAATATTTTTTTTTTTTTTTTTGTTTTTTTTTCCCTCTTTTTTTTTTTTATATTCTTTTAAAACTTATTATCCCTTTAACCCTTTGGGAAGGGATAAAAATCTGTTTTCAGATTCGAAATCAGCGACACCAAAAAAACCAGCGGGGAACTAGCCATGTCCGTTCATCTGCCCGTACTTCCTGACGTCTGCCGTATGAAAACGATTATCTCGGAGACTATAAGAGATAGGGCCACCATATTTTAAGCTTACACTCTTGTAAGCCGCCAAGTGCTTACTTGGAAACGGTTTTTCTCTGGCCCCATATAAAGGGATACGTCCCATACAAATCTGCCCAAATTTTTTTTTTTTTTTTGTTACAGCTTTTTAGTCTAAAATATTTTTACTGAATTATTTTTGATATCACTGAAGAATGCCGAAGACAAGTTTAGTTTGCTTAAAATAAGCCCATTGCATTTTTAAATGTTAAAAGTTCACTTTTAGGCTTTATTATAGTCTTTTAAATTTTATTAAATTGAAAAATGCTTTCGCTAAATGAACTTCACACACACAACAAGAGTCTCTAGGGCAACCACAAATATTCGCAAACAATTTCAATTTATACTCAAAATGAACTTTTTGCGGTTGTATTTGTGTTCATTCATTACAAATTTAATTTGTTATGCGCTTTGGCCTTAGATTTTTACTTGAACTTTATGTGAAAAGAGTAGCATAAGATACAAAAGTATCTTTTGTAGACAACATGGCAGCACATACTCGTACATATTTAAATTCCAACATACAAAACATCAACGCCTCCGTCATTTGTTTCCGTTAAGTGTTATTTAGTGCATTGTCACAAAAGGCTGGGAATACATATTCACCAAATACCAGAGTGATAAAATGGCAGCAAGCACACAAAATGTGTCTCACAAATGCAATTTTGTAATTAAAACTTGTTGCAATTTAGTTCACAGAAAACGCACAGAATAAAAGCAATAAGAAAAACAGTTGCTTCTTGGTTGAGCACTAATTAATTTTAGCACATTTCATGCTTGTAACTTCGCGTCGTAGCGTGCTTAAGAAGTATTAAAATCAACCTATTATATTTAAAGTTATTACAAAAAAAATGCTAAGCTGCCTCCTGTGAGGATTGAACTCACGACCCCTGGTTTACAAGACCAGTGCTCTACCACTGAGCTAAAGAGGCTTACGATTTTCGCGCTTTCGGGAACCAAAGAACAACACAATCACTGAGAAAGTGTTTCAATTCTTTAGTTTTAGAAATTCTAAAACTATCTCAAAAGATAGTTGTTATTTCTGAACAGGTTTGATAATAATTAGTTATCAACTTAGATAAAAGCAACACCGGATATCAGTTTTCGTTAAGGTCTTCACATCGAAAAACTACAGACACACTTGAGGCAATTTTTATATATTTTTTTCTGTGGTCTTTTATCTACGCGTACAAGTTGCGGTTCAGCGGCTCAGAACAATTAACGAAGAAGAAATTTTTAAAGTTTGTTGCATTTAGGGAGCATAAAATGCAATGACCTGATGCGATACGCTCGGTTTTTAGGGGCACTTGAGACACGTTCACCTGTTTTTGGTTGTTGTTTCGTAAGTGAAACTCGCCAAATGAAGTCATTAGAGCAAAGCGATAGACTCAATAAAATAAAATAAAATATTTCTCACATCGTCATGATCATATTTTATTATTATTATTTTTTTTTTTCGTTTACTGTTGTTTAATTTTAGCAACAATTGAAGATCGATTTCGTTTTCAGTCAGCAGTGCGTGCAAAATGGATCAACAATCTTCATGGTTCAGCAATTCTTTGAACTAAAGTGAAATGAACTAACCTGAGTAATAACCAAAAATGTGTTTGTACAACGCAACCAAGTATTACATTTGGCAATGTTTTTTGAAAATAATAAAATAAATTATAAAAAAAAATAATTATAAAAAAAACATTAACTTTGTTGATTAGCGATAACGTGTAGTTAGCTTTTTGCGTCGGAGCTTTTTGTGTTAATGGTATTTAATCATGATCCCATCCATTCCGATGTAAAATTTTTGGTTCTGATCCCAGTCATCTAATTTGTTTAAAAAAAAACAAAAAAAATAACCCTTTTATTTTTTAAGTTAATTTTGTAATTAATTATGAAATTAATAAATAATTATAATAATGTTTCACAATAGTTCTGCGGGCTCCATGGTTCCCGACCTTTTATTAATAGGCGACGTATAGATTTTTTATTACGCTCTTCTCAAAAAGCGGTCTATATAACAGGCGGAAAGTATGTATACATAGGATAGGCTAGGACCCCAGGCTGACCCCATTTTGGTGGGGGTCGCACATAGACCAATTTGCTTCTTAGTGATGCCTATTTGGAGGTCGCTCAGTATTCCTATAGTATTTTTGCGCGTTTGGCGAAAGTTAAAAGCTGACTAGACATGTATCTAGGGTGAGCCAAGGTGTTTCAGTCTTTCGCAGAGTAAGTACTTCACATATTCTAGGGTACTATGCAATGCAGGCATATTTTTATTATTTATCTTAGAAGAAACAATTATGCCGGGAATATCGGGATTAGACCAACAAGCCGAACCGCAAATTCTTTTCCAATCACATTCATATGAGCATTTTTCGTAATTATATCGCCTGGGTCCCGGTGTACCGCGCTCATCTAAAGATCTATACTAAATTAGTAAATGTATATTGTTCGTCTGTCCACAGAAAATTCCATTATGTTAGAATTTTAATCCTTTTTAACAGTACAAAAAGGCGCTAACACATTAAGACTGAAACATTAAGGTTGAATAAAGTTAAAGAAAAAAAGGTAAACAAAACCATTTGGCAAGAAAAATAATTTAACAATGCACAAAAATCGAACAGTAGGTAGCAATTTTCCCAAAAATTCAATTGATCAAAAATTTATTTGAATGAAATTTAACAAAAGCAAAAATAAAGTCACATGTGGCGCATGTGGCGTGCCGACCAATTTTTTTTTTTTAAATTCATTAAAGAAAATTTCACACATTGCCTACTGCCTGAACTGCCGACATAGTTTTGTGCCTTTTCATCTTGACTTAGCTTAAGAGCGGCATGCGTTCTTCTTTAGTCAAAACGTTTTAGATAATTAAAATTTGAGGGTTTTTTTTCTTCTTGTTCTTCTTCTTTTTTAGAACATTTGCGCAGCATGATGATAAGTTAAAATGGGCTCATATGTTGGCTATCTGCTCTGTGTGTATCTGAAGATTATATCCTTCACTTCTAACCTTAAAATTGTAGCGCCTTTAACGCCTTTAATGTGTTTTATAAAAACAAATGAAGCGTGCTGTTCTAAAAATTTTAGTACAGCAGCTGTCACATCTAAAAAAATTTATTGTATTTTTATTTTTTTATGTTAAAAAAAAAAAGAGGTGCCTAATATTTTTACGACAAAAAAAAAAAAAGAAAATAATAAATCGCATTAAAAAAATCACTATTAACGCCATTTAGCGGATTATTTTTTGATAACTTATTCCTTTTTTTCGAAATGCTAGAAAATTAATCCGAAAATATGAGCCTAATTTTTCTCTAATTTAGTGTAAAATTGCAGCCGTTTTTTGTGCCTTTTTGGAATTTGAGTTGTATTGCAATTTGACAGCTTTTTTATCAAAAAACAAAAAAAAAAAAAAAAAAAAAAGGTGATATATTCAATTGTATCCGTTAGATAATTCCTCTTTTTTGTAGCTCTGCTCCCTCTAGAAAAATAGTTGTAAGCTGTCAAATTTTGTAGCAATTCGTTACACAATTCGTATTAGATGAATTGCTCTGGTAATACGTCAACTCAACACATCCTGACAGCCTTCTGCTTACTAAATTGTATCTCGAGGCTATTTGAACTCATCAATCTCTGGCTTAGGTTTAGGCTCAGGCTCAGGCTCAGGTTGTTGCTGCACGTTCAGCTCATCTAACTATTCATTCATGGCGTTGACTCTGAAACAATAACTTATTGGCACGCACAGCGCCGGCGCGCAATGTGTTTTAGAAAGTTGAAAAGAGGGTTGTATGTAGGCTATTGCAGCTGTCACTGTCACGTCGAAGCTGTTGCTGCTGCTGCTGCTTTTTCCAAACTGTTCAACCACTCGAAATAATTTTTCATTTAAATCTTTGCTCGATTTCAACCCCCTCCATCAATATGCATGATTGCGTGATTCTGCCCTTTTGCCACTTGCCGCGCACAATGCTGCTGCTTATTGTTATTTTTGGAAAAGTTTTTTAATTAAGTCGATTTGCATACTTCATTTAGTTTCAAGTGTTCGAATTGTATTTTTGTTTACGTAATTTACAGTTACAAGTGCAGAGAAAAATATATATATGGATGGAATATAAATAACTCTAACAGCGATGGGGGAGGCGTCCACTCAACGGATCTGGGAACTGACACATACTTATGTCATACCGATCCAAGTAGTTTTTATCAGGCAGAGATCATAGCAATAAAGATGAATCTTCTCGAAACTTGCAAAGAAAGATTCTACTTGCTGCAAACAGAAAGTGGTGCAACTTAACAACTTGCGGCATATTCAGGATCACCTGGCCTGCTTACAATCGTGACAGGTCTTATGACATCCTCAAAATGAATATAACAAATATTTTCTCACTGATAGCAGTAACCATGGTTCACTCTCTCATAGGCACTCTTGCCTTGCTATGAGGCTAGGCGTTCCCTATATTACATTTGTTTTTAGAAGCTCTGGCAATGAAGATGAGTAAGATGCCTTGCTCTGAGTAGAAAACGATTTGAGAAAGTTTTTCTTAGTAATCTATCAAAAATATAAACGATCGAAACCAGGAGCCTATGTCTCTGAGTTGTTTTTGAGATCTTGCGCCATCACAATGGGCTGAAGTCTGAGCACTCTGCCACCTTAATCTAAATCTGGCATTATAACTTTTAAAGTTTAAACCACGCAGTTAAAATGTTTTTTATTTGAAATTCAATGTCTCAACCTGCACATTAAAAATTTCAAAAGGTCGCTAAAAAAGTGCATCTCCAAAAAAATTCAAATTGACGGCTCGACTATATCTAATAAAAGACTTACCCAGCTGATCTCTATTCTTTTATCTATTCATACAAATATGAAATATTAAAAAAATGGGTGTTGCCATATTTTGTCATAATTTTCAATGATAAAACGCTTACATCCGCTGTTTTCATTCGATAGATCGATCAGATTTTGAAAAATGGTAACACGCCTTCTTTGAAATTTATAAAAATGAAAATAAAAACTGAAAACTGAAAAGAATCAGCATAAAAGAAGCATCGATGATTGATGCATGCAAGCAGATAAAGAATGTCATTTTTGAAGTGCAGTTCTTTAGCACCCTTTTATATGTACAGTAAATGCTTAAAAAAAGAAGATAGTTTAAGTTTAAATGAGAGCGAAAGAGAGAGATACAAACACCCTCTGCGCCACGCGATGTTCTTAATTTGATCGGCTTTAGGCATTTTTTCATTTTTTATTTTTTGTTTCGAATTTGAAACGCGCTCGTGCGCAAAGTCAATTAAAATGATCACAACAACGGAAATCCTTTCGAGTACATGCAGACACAGATAGTCAGAAAGGACCGACAGACGTAGAACGCACTAGCTCACCCCTTTAACAGAATTTGAGGGGGTTGCGTTTGCGCGTTGATTGCATTTGGCCATTAAAAATCATTAAAATTAGCTTGCGCACGCACAAATGCAGACACATAAATCAAAAAAATTCAAACAAAAAATGGAAATGTTTACTAAAAATAAAAAGTACAAAGCACGCCATAAATTTTAAAAGGACTTTTATTCTTTTCGCTTGCAATTGTATTTGAAAATATTGAAATTTATATTTAATGCGACTTGATTGTGGTTTTGATTACATTTTTGAAGTACTTCACTGTTTCTATATTTTATTATTGAAGATATTACGCAACATTTTGCCAAAAACATTTTTAGTTTCGTAAACAATTAAAAAAATGGTTTAAACTTAAAAACAAACAAAATATTATCACCAAAATAAAAAAAAAATATCTTCGCTCAAACATAACAAAAAAAAAAAGAAGAATTAAAACAAATATAATCCATAAGCTAAGAAAAAAATGAGTATTAAAATATCTTTAAGAAAGATCTCATCAATCCTTTTCAAAACTATTGAAAGGCGTTTCCGATTGTCACAAATAAAAATTGGAAATCATTAGAAAAATAAAAACAAGAAAAATCGTTGAAGTCAAGTATGCTCGACTGCAAGATACCCTGTACCCAATATTAGGTACCTTAGGTTAAGTCATATCTTAGTATGTACCATACTTAATTGTATCGGATTTTCATACCCTAAATTTTTTTATTATTTTTTTTTTTTTTTTGGCCTACCCATTTTAGGATATTTCATGTGGACTATCAAAGGCATAATTTATACTAAATTTTAAGTTTCTAGAAAAAGTAACAAAGAAGTTTTTAGCCAAAAACCCAATTTTTTTAGTACTTTTGTAAGGGACCTACTCTTTAAAATATGACTAGAGAAAAACCGTTTGTAAGTAACAATATGACGGCTCAGGACAGGCTTAGTTTCAAATATGCTGGATCTATATAGTCTCCGAGATAATCGTTTTCATTACAGACGGACATAGATAGATTGACTCTCCTATCAATGCTGCCTGTTACATACATTTAGCTATACCCTTTTACCCCTTGGGTACAGGGTATAAAAAACCAAAAAAATATTACAAGTACCTGCGTTGCTCTAGAACTAAAACCCATACTCTATACAAAAAACAATCTCAAACACTTTTTGATGTAATTTGTAGTTCTTTTTAGTAGCAAAAAAAAAAAAAAAAAAAACAAAAATATAGTTTTTTTCCGTCTACAATCAAAACAAACCGCTCAATGCACTTGAATGTCATTTAGAAAGGGAAAAGCGTATCATAAATATTGTTGGACAATGTGCGACGAAGAAACGAAACGAACAACAACAACAAAAAACTATGAAAAAACAACAATTAGATACTTGAAATGAAAGATAATAAACCACAAAGACAATTTATATTTTCTTATCTCTTTAAAGATTTTGAGATCCGATGTTACTGCTTGGAAAAGCGATTTGTGGCAAAATAAATTGAAATTTATGTTAATGCATTTGAGTTTTGGGTGTGAATGAGTTTAATTTAAAAATGGTTTTCGATTTAAAAAGAAAAAAGTTAAATATAATCGGAAATAGTTTAAAGATATTGCCGAAACGATTTAGCGAAGGATATTGGAATATCTAGAGAGCTGGTTACCGAATCATCTTTGTTTCTTCTTAAAGATTTTGGGATGATTTGAAACAAGTAGATCTTAGGTCAGATAGTAGAAGATCAACTAGTTCCCGTATCATCCATATTGCTTTTGTAAAATTTTGGAATAGGTCTCTATTGAGGCTTATTGAAGTTAGTAGATTTTAGGTCAGATATCCGAAGATTACCTGGTTTTTGAATCACTTAAGAATTAATGAATACATTTATCTTTATTAGGGCTACCTATACAATTTTTAGTATACACAAAATTTCTGGTTTTCCCCTTTTTCCAGTATAAGTACAGGGTGTTTCGTATTGTGGTCGCCTATGTTTTTAGTGAATAAAATACAAAAAAATCTTGTTATGCATTTGATCGGAACAAAATATTTTTACCATTAATAGAAACTTAGTTAAATAATAAACTCGTTCTTACGTGAGCTAAGAACAAGCGCAAAGACAATTTTGGTGGCTCTATCTTCTATGGAATTCGATTTCAATGCAGTCTTGCGATTTATATGTAAGTAGCCAGACAAACGAAAACGTTCTACAAAGTCGGATAATATAATTAAAAAAAAAAATTATTCTAGAATTTTTTTTTGAATAATTTGTGCATTAATTTAGCTACTTAATTCTAAATTGTCTTTTTTTTTATTATTATTATTTACTATTGTGTTAATTCAATGTATTATTCATTTAAACCACATATTTTTCTATTACACAAGAAATATGTATATCAATTATTTCGATAATCACATATAATTGCGCCAATTGATACTTTAAAAATGATTATTATTCTACACAAAAACAAAAAAAACAAAAACGATCAACAGAATGCAAGCACAAACTGATGTAATTGAAAAAACTGGTTGGCAACACTTGCACTCTATAACGTAAGCAAAGGTACAAGTTGTATATTATCGAATGCCCATATCGGTTTGAAGATGCTCTAGGCTGGGCTTGGTTGTGTAAACAACAAACATTATGGAACAAATTTGGAAAACCCACAAACTAACAAAATTCATTTTCTTAAGTTCGATCGATTACAAACTCAAACATGTTCGAAAACGATTTAGCACTGCACAGTGGTTAAAAATGTGTTAACTTAGAGTAACAATGGAATACTACCATTTTACTTCCGAAATTTTGCGCTTTATGTGGTGAATGTGCAAATAATTGTCTCCACCAATAAATGACTCCACCTGTCTTACCACCACCTTTCATATTGTTGTAATATTATACATTCTATTTGTAGCTTATATTAATTGCCGTAGAACCTGAAAATGGTTCATAGTATTTATATTGTTCGAAAGGTTTAAGTTTTTTTCTTTCCAAAACTGTTGAAAAAATAAAAATCGGCTCGTAGTTTAATGAGTTATAAGTAAAAAAAAAGGGGAAACCATAAGTCCCGTTATTTGAATTGTTCCGCGAATTTCAAGTTTGCAGTTTGATTTTACTCGACCAGTGCAAGACCTATACCACAAGACTTCCCAGCTAACTAAACTAACAATTGAACCACTGTGCGACAAAACCAGACCAGACGTAACTCAACAAAAATCAACCACCACCACAACTCGATTCGATCGACGTTCGGTTCGGTTCGGTTTGGTTCGGTTGCTAACTCAACCATTTCAGTTAGATTTAGTTTTCCAGCGAACCTCGAATGAATCACACGCATTAGCTGTGCTGTGCCTCGCGTTACAAAAAAACGAAAATCAACTAGCAACTTTATACGCTACGCATGCGCGTAAGAACTTTAACGTGTTTTTTCCGTGCTACAAAAGATACAAATCATCAACTTGTAGATACACTTCGTTTGGTGGTGTCTCTTCTACTTAAATAATTTTGTGTGTGTGTCGTGCGTGTGTGTGCTTGCTTGAATTTTTAATTCAACGATTTTGTTTGTTTTTCGCATTCAAGAGTAAATTTCCTGTGTTTACTTAAAAAAAAAAAATCGGAAATGCACTAGTTGCAGCATTAAAAAGATAACAAAAAAAAAACGAAAAACAAAATAAATACTTCCATTAATTTCCGTTAACTAATAGAAAATTCAATGCACATCCTGCACAATTTAAATGCAATATTATCGAAGGTTAATGAAACTAAAAAATAATAACAACTAAAGCGATACGAATGCGAATTAAATTTTTCGATTTGGTAAAAAATAATTTAGTAACGGTTTCGTCTGCGGTTTCAATTCAAACTCAATTCAAACTGGCCGAACGTATTCGAACGACCTCTGCTGTTGTCGTTATTTACTGATTTATTGCTCAAGTGTAAATAATTGAATACAATACAAAAATCTTTCGCTTTTCGCCGGACAATTGACAATTATAGCTGGCATTGTAATATTTTTTTTTTTTTTTTTTTGGTTCGGTAGCAAGAATCGAGAAAATCTCAAAAATAAATACATTTGGAAATATAAAGAAATATAATGCAAAATTTCACCAAAAGCACGTCATTATAAATGCGGATTATAATTTTATGCAGCGTGGTAAGTTAACAAAACAACGCAAAAAAAGTATCTTATAGATCAATCAATCCATCTATCGAACTTATAGATACAAACTATCTATAATAGAAACTATTTTTGATTACTCAATAAAAAAATAACACATTCTGACGTTGTTGATAAAAATGCAAATTATTTTTCTATCTTTTTAATAAATCGCAAATTTATGAGCAGCTCGCAGTTCTATTGTAAAAAAAAAAAAACAAAACAAAAGTATCTTTTGTTACTCAATTTGAAATTTTTAGTTTTGGACTATCAAAAGGTTATGAAACTCAATATTAATTAAACTTTTTTTCTTATAGAGAACAAATAAAAGCGGAGCTTCATTTGTGGCATGAAAGTACGCTTTAGCATAACAATAGATACATATGAAAAAAAAACAGCATCTCGCTTTCTAGTCTGCTTTGAAAAAAATAAATAATAAAAAATGAATAGCAACAACAACAAAAGCAGCTGATTTAAAAATTAAAAACTTTTTTTTTGTTTTGTTTCATAATTAAAACACGATTTGCATTATTAATGAATGGGGCAGTCACAGGTTGTGTAATTAGTTATAGCAGATATAAAATCAATCTCATGTCAAGAACGTTTTACTCTGATTCACAATTTGCACAAAAACAAAAGCCAAACGTTGAATGATGGCAGCGAGAACGCCTCTAAAAGTGCATAGCAAATGTATCTAAATTAAAAGTGAATTATGAAAATAATTTTTTTATCTATTTTTTTTTTTTATTTTAAACTAGCCGGAGTTTCGGCTGCTTTTTCGGCACTTTTCCCTTATCCATTTGGTATTTTTTTTTCTTATGATTGCAGCTCTTTTCGGTGGCATTTTTGTACTTTTTGTTCAGTATTTATTAATTTTTCGATTGCAGAGTCACCAAAATATGTTGGAGCTTGTTTGAAAACACTAAAAATACCCTTTTTTTTCGAAAAACATGCCAAAAACATAAAAAGTCGTAAAATCGACTTCATAAATTCCCCGAATATGCCTAATGCGTTGTTTTAGTGGTTCATAATTATAGTTACATTGTTGCCTTTCAAATGAAAACTGTTTGGAATTCATCGGTTGAATGGTTTCAAAATCCAAAGCGGACATAGAACATTTTTACTAGGTTATATATTAACTTGCTTAGATAAAAACTCTAGACTGTACCAAAATATGAATTAACTTAAGTATCGAAATTTCCAATTCGTTGCCGCTATATCTTATAATCTCCGAGTTCAATGCAGTGGACAGACGGACAAACGCACACTTATATTGTCATAGCTTCTGTTTTAAATAGTATCTCAAGTAATCAGTGCATGTAAATACAATATTTTTTATTACACATTTGTGTAGTTAAGCTTATGAAAATATATCTATAAGATACAATATCTGCTATATGATATGGTATACGCTTAAATTAGGGTATTACTGAAATAAAATATTTGTTTTTTTATATAAAGCGAGCAACTATTTTCAAAAGACGCAACTATAAAGCGTTGTAAATACCGACAGACAGCTTAAATTAACAAGTCTGTTTACACAATAAAAACAAAAACAAAAAAAAAAGCCATTTGAATAAACATTTAAGAACTTCAAGCATGCCGCATACTAAAATAAATAAAAAAGCAACCAAAACGTTTCAAATGTAATAAAATCAGTCATTTGACAATGAAAGAAAAATGCAACAGGCAGCAGCAGCAGAATTACAGTAGATACCATTTGCATATTTTATGTCATTTTGGCTTTTAATATAATTTCGTATATATTTGATTATGTTGTTAACATTGAAACATAAAACCTAGAAGCATTAAATATGCTAATGCCAATGAGTAGCTATGAGAAAGAAAAAAAAAAAAAATAAAATAAAACATTGACATCCTGTAAAAGGGTTCTGCGTTTGCTGCTGGAATTTCAATTAAATTTCTAATGAGAAAAAAAATTGTGCGCTGAAAGATAGATATACACACACACATACAGACATGCAGTATAATTCAAATAGTCAAAGACAAATGAAATATAATTAAAATTAATGATTGTATTGACGCTGATACTGACATAGGCGGCGCCGCGTATCTGTATAAAAAAATCAAATCAAAGTTTATCTTTTTTTTTTTTATTTTAATGCATAGCTACAGTAGCAAATCGAATTGTTGCACTCGAGAACTTGAGTGCACGATGACTACTTGACATGACAAAAAAAAAAAAAAAAAAGAGATACATTGAAACCGCAAAATTCATAATTATAAACTTGCTGCATACAATGATTCAACGTTTGAATAGATACAAGCTGTGAAAAATGTATAGAAAAGGGTTGCTGCTGCTGTTCAGTTTTCCATGACAATAGCATTGACGAAACTATTGATTGATGATTTATTGATTTATTGATTGATGCTGTTGACGTTTTTTCTCATAAGAAGTACTTCCGGAAATATATGATATTTCGTAGAAGCATAGAAATATATCTTTTTATCTGTTATTCATTTTTAGAATGTATCTACAATGCGTTTGTCTATTTTTAAACACAGATACATTTCAGTAACAAAGTATCTACACTTTACAACTTTAATTAGATGCAAATTGGAGCATTCAAATTTAATACAAAAGCGCACAAAAGCTAAATGAAAGCGATTTTCACTTTGAAAAAGTAGCAAAAAAAAAACGGAAATGAATGAAATATAATGAATTGCAACTAATCATATATCAACTCGTGTACACAATGAATCTGCAAAATCATTAAAAAATATTGTATATGTAGCGAGCTGCCTTGTAGACAATTCAATTGTTACAAAGATTGGCACTTCCGATATTTAAATTTATTTTATTTTTACAGATTGACAAGAGTGTCAATTTAAAAAAGAAGAGATAAACACATAATATGCTAAACACTTTCATTTTATTTGCAAAAAAAAAAAAAAATAAGAAAAGAAAATAGAAAAGATATCGATCATTATTGTGCTTTATTTAGCGCTTTAGAAATTTTATAATAATTAGAACAACAACTTTCGTTGATTTCAACACAATTTACATACACATCGAAATAACTTTCACATTGCAAGACTACGGATACAAAGCATTAAAGTTGACATGAAAATTAAGATACTTTTTTTTAAATGTTGTCGCTAAATTAAAGCATTCTAAACTCATTAAGTAATTGTGCACGTTAATTATATTTAAAAGAGAAAAAAAAATGAAACCAGTACATTATAAAAATGACAACTTTATGAATAATGAAAACTAAAAATTATTTTCTGAGTAATTGCATACATACTCGTATACGCTGCGCAGCTGCGCAACAAGTATCTTATAGATACAAGCATACAATTAGTTTTATATTACGACAAGTGCAAAGTTGCGCTGCTGCAGCTAATAACTTTAAAAAAATATGAAAAAAAAAAAACTATGTTCCAATTTCATGACAGCTACTACAACAACAATGAGCAAAAGTTTATGTTCTATTTAGCATAAGCCGCAATAGATACAAATGTATCTTGAAAGCAAAATACAAAATATATTTGTGTCAAGTCCATTAACTTGTGACTGCCGCATTTGTTAATTTATATTTTCTATCTCTTTCTGGCGTTATCTTTAATTTCTCTCGGATATATTTATATTTTTTTTTTATAGCTACTGACACTGCTCTGTATATGTACCTCATAAACACTTGTCTAAACTTGAAATGGTTTTTTTTTTTCTAGCACAATTTTATCGCATTTTTTATTTGTTTTTCTTTACTTTTGCAAAAAAAAAAAAAAACAGATTTAGAAATTAAGCCCTTTGGCCACTATTTTTCCTAAATCATTTTTTTTTTTGTGTGTCCCAATTTGCTTATAATGACTTTAATTAACTTTAAATGTAGCTATTTAATATGAAATATAAAAAAACAGCAAAATAAACAAACAAAAAAAAAAAGATACATTAATTTAATAATGCGCATTGCTGTGCGACCTTTTGTCAAAATGTTTTTAATATGTTTGTATCTAATTTGTGGGTTATTTTTTTTTTTTTTTTATTGGTCATGCTCAAGGTCGCTTGGAAAATTTTAAACTGCATTATTACTAAATATTTTTATAAAAAAAAAAAAATTATTATGATGCAACATTTTATCAAGTAAATTGCTACACTTTTATTAAAAAAAAAAAAAAGAAATGTATAAAATTATAAAAAACAAGCAAGAACGTTAACTTCGGAAGCACCGAAGCTCAAATACCCACCACACGAAACTTTATTCATTTTCTTGAAAAAATAAAAAATTAGAAGGTGAGTTTGTATGGGTCTATATGTTATAGTGGCTCGATCCTTGTCATATCGGTAGTATATTTATAGGATAACAGTAGAAGTGATTTTACAAAGATTGGAGTGAATATATCCATAAATAAGAACTATTTTCATACAAAATCTGAAAAATGGGCGCTTAGTTTATATGGGGGCCGTATAAAAAAATGGGAGTGGTACCTTTTTTTTGAAATTGGATGTCATTAAAGTTCTTTTATCCATATTTGTAGTAAATACATTTACAAATAATAACAATTTTCGTACAAAAAATCGAAAAAAATGGTAAGTTTGCATGGGGGCTATATCTAAAAATGGGCGTGGCAACTTTCTTCTGATATTGGATGGATGGATATTGGATAAAAAGTTAAAAGTGTTTTTACCCGATTTGTAATCAAAACATTCATATAATAACTATTTTCACACAAAAAAATCGAAAAAAATGGTAAGTTTGTATGGGGGCTATATTTAAAATTGGACATGGCACCTTGGTTCTGACATACAAACTGCCTAGAAACACAAAAATCTTAAGTTTAAAGTTTCAGGTCAATATCTTTAAAACTTTCCGAGAAAAACGCATTGCAACAGACAGACAGACGGATGGACAGACAGACGGACATGGCTAAATCGATTCGTCTCGTCGAGCTGATCAATAATATATATACTTTATGGGGTCTCCGATGCCTCCTTTAATGCGTTACAAACTTTCCGACAAACTGACAATACCCTTCACACTATGTGTAGCGGGTATAAAAATGATAGCTTTAGTCTGTATGCAATTTAGGTAGATAGGGCACCTCACAAGTTTTTGACGACATTTTTCGTTATAAAGCTTTTAATTTTTTTTTTCATAAAAAATGCTATAAAAATTACTTTTTAATTATAATTAACTTTTAATATATTTTACTTTAAATTGTTTTAAAAAATAATAAAACTAAAAGAATATAAAAGTTTGTTTTGCCTCCTGTGAGGATTGAACTCACGACCCCTGGTTTACAAGACCAGTGCTCTACCACTGAGCTAAAGAGGCTTATGACGCAGCGCTGCCAATTTTCGTACTTAAATATAAACAGCGCAAGTCAGAACATTTCAAGCATTGATTCTCAGCTGTAACGGAAAATGAGATGAGTAAATGCTCGTCAAAATGCGCTCTCGTTTTGTATCTCTTATTTTTGTCAGGTGTTTATTGCGGTTAGAAGCGTATAGAATATACATGCATCTCTCTTTCGGATACTACTACTACTACCAAGCATTTAAGAAATCTACAAAGTCAGAATAAGTCACCTTGTTATTGTTTTTTAAAAAAAAACCCAAAAAATTTTTTTTTTTTCGTACTGGTTTCCGATGAATTTTTGTGCGCAGAACACGAGTCCGGTGTCTAAAAGTGCCCATTACGTTTGGTTTTCAAGAAAAAAAATTGGGTTAAAAAACCCAAAACCAGACGTACTAGAGACTTACCATTTAATTAAAGCTTGAGTCTTACACTACAATCGAAATGGTAAAATAAAACTGAACAATGTTGTATAAAGTGCAAATACATGCCTGAAAATCCGATACGAGCCAGATTTTGAATGTATTTTTGTGCGCTGATCTTGTTTCTGATGCCCAAAAGTGCTAGGTATTTGAGCTTCGGTTTTACTAAAGTTTACGTTTTTTCCCTGTTTAGACTAATTGCAAATTCAATTAAAAAATTTATATTAAAATATTTCCATTTAATAAATTGCCTGCCAAGTGAATTTTATAATTTCTTTATACTCGTAAATATGTAGTTACGTGTTTGTGTACATAAATACTTGTTTACTAAACCTCTTTTTTTTAAGGCAATAATCACCGAAGCACAGCACAGCACAGATACATACAAACAAAAAAAAGTATGACTGTGTTGCCAAAACTGAGCTCATCTCATAACAATTTTATACAAAACAGATATCAAAATGCGGGTAACACCTTCTAAATCGAATATGCGCATTTTTTACGTGGGGTCTACCTAAAAAAAAATACAAAAAAATATTGTATCTAAGATACTTTATACATACATATTAAGATACAAGATATTTGTACTTTGAAATGCAACAACAACAACAACAACAAAACATGTTAGAAAATTGAATTTTTAAAAAGCAATTGTCATTTTTTTTCTTTTTTTTTTTTTTCTTCTTCTTGATTTCATATTAGATTTGAATAAAAAGCACATTTAATTTGATTTAAAATTGTGTGGGAAGTTTTTTTTTGTTGTTGTTGTTGCTGTTGTGTTTAAACAACGGTAGGCATTGTCTGAATGTTTGTCTGTCTGTCTGCCTGTGTAATTGTAAACTGATATTATCAGAACTGCATGTACGAGTATGTATGTATCTAGATATTTTGTATGAAGTACACAAGTGCATAGCTGCATATATGCGTATGTATAAATTATGCTGCCAACGCATCTAGATACACTAAACGTGTGAGAATGAGATACATATGTATCTAGATATGCTGTTTATTTATTTGTTTCTTTTTTTTTTTTTTTTTTTTGTACAATGCACTTTGCTCACTGAAGCATCACAAAAATTGTACAATGAATTTTCTTATTTAACAGATACAACAACAGCAACAACAACAACAATTCAAGCAGTTAATTAGTTTAAGCAATAAAATTGTCACTCAGCAAACGGTAAACCGTAATAGAGACATAATATGTATTTGTGTGGGAAAAACAAAACACAAACTTGTAACTGGCCAAAAAAAAAATCTATATTCTGATTAGAATTTATGCAAGCTGTCTATGCAAAATGCAGCATCTTTAAGCTTCAATCTTTACGACATAAATTTTAATACAAAAAAAAAAAAAAACAAGCGAAAAAAAAGAAACGCTCAAGAACATTTAGGCATGTCTGTGAAGCTCAATAAATTGGCATACGCAGCCAGTTTGTTGGCATTTTACAGTTTTTTTTTTTTTTTTTAGTTTTTTGGGTCATTTACGCTTGTTTATCTCGATTGTAACAACTATTTTTATTCTATTTCCTTAACTAACGCGCGTACGCGCTCTCGCTTCCACTTGTTCGTAGTTAATTTTTTTTATCAATTAAAAAAAAAAAAAAAGTTGTTAAAAAATAAACTTAAATGATAAATTTAACGGCATACGACAAAACTTGAACGTGTTTGACTGCGTTTGAGTCTCAACGCAGCATCAATGTGTATGCAAGTAAAGTATTTGCGAGTTTATGCTGCAAAAAAAAAAAAAAAAGAAATAAATAAAAGTATCTTTGGCCTCATGACATGGTTTAACAGCGAAATAACGTCAACAGCAGCAATGTTCATGGTCATTTGAAGGCTTGACTTTGGTGCTATCAACGTAAATTAATTGTTATATTTTTTTAATTTACTGAAACTAATTTTTAAGTGTTTAAATCTTAACGCAAATAAATTTTTTTAATTCATTTGATCTGCCTAAATCACCCTGTGTCCATTTTAAGCACATCTCTGCACCTTGTGTTTGGTTTATACACATTGCTACAACCTGTTTCTGTCGATTATTAATTTTTATACCCAGTACCTAAAGAGTAGAAGGGTATATTAAGTTTGTGCAAAATTGTAAGAGGCAGAAGGAGGCATGGTGGACTCTATAAAATATGTATTCTTGATCAGCATTGATAGGAGAGTCGATCTAGCTACTCTTTTGAGCCGGCAAGTGTTCATTTACAAATGGTTTTTCTCTAGTCCTATTTTTTATACCCGCCACACATAGTGTGAAGGGTATTATCAGTTGTCGGAAAGTTTGTAACGCATTAAAGGAGGCATAAGAGACCCCATAAAGTATATATATTATTGATCAGCCGACGAGACGAATCGATTTAGCCATGTCCGTCTGTCTGTCCGTCCGTCGACCGTTTGTCTGTTGCAATGCGTTTTTCTCGGAAAGATTTAAAGATATTGACCTGAAACTTTAAACTTAAGCTTTTTGTGTTCCTAGGCAGTTTGTATGGCAGAACCAAGGTGCCACGCCCACTTTTAGATATAGCCCCCATACAAACTTTCCATTTTTTTCGATTTTTGTATGAAAATTGTAATTATTTGTAAATGTATTTATTACAAATATGGGTAAAAGCACTTCTGATGACATCCAATTCCAAAAGAAAGGTGCCACTCCCATTTTTGATATGGCCCCTAATACAATGGATATATATTCACTCCAATCTGTGTAAAATCACTTCTACTGTTATCCTATGAATATGCTTCCGATATGACAAGGATCGAGCCACTTTAACATATAGTCACATACAAACTCACCTTCTATTTTTTTATTTTTTTAAGAAAATGAATAAAGTTTCGTGTGGTGGGTATTTGAGCTTCGGTGCTTCCGTTAACGTTCTTGCTTGTTTATATTTTGATTCATTTGATCAACTGCAATACACCCTGTGTCTATTGTATGCACATCTCTGCAGCTTGATTTTGGTTTATGTACATTGCTACACCCTGTGCTTGTTCAATGCACATCGCGGCACCCTGTTTTTGCCAACTTTAATTTTTTTTTTTTTTTTGTTGGTAATTTTGTAACTACTTTAAATATTCAATGCCATAAGCTATTTACTATAATATTTTCTTTAAACAATTATAGTTTATGTAATAAGCACCTTGTGCTAAAATAACTTAATAACACGAACTTTTCTAATGCTTCCAACAACACCGGAAACTCTTTATATTTCATTTGTATTGCTAAGAAAACTAAAAAAAAAAAAAAAATATTATGTAGTTGTATCTGTTCTATGTGTGTATCTATATGCAAGCATAGATATATCTGTCCGTCTGTCTGTCTGCATTTAATTTTATGTTGCCACTGTAATTATCAAGACACTCTACGGTTTACGCTTCAGTGATTCAAAAATTAAAAACACCTACAAAATGTGACTTACAAAAATAATGAAGTAGCCAAAAAGAAAGACATCGAAGGTAAAAACAAAAAAAAAAATACCAAAATAATTAAATTTGTTACTAATTCTTGGTATCAATTTTTGTGTGTGTACCTACACCTTTTGAATTTCTAAAATTCAAACGTTTTGCTTTGATTTTCTTATAAACTAAGCTCGACATTTCCGTTTAAAACTGTTGTAACTTTTATGCCACATTTTTTTGTATCTTATTACAAAACTTCTTTACACAAATAACAAAGCAGTTGAATGATCTTCATGCTCGCCTGCACATGTTGCACTCTGACAGTTTATTTTGCCTCAAGCGGTGCGAGTGTGTGTACTGTGTTTGCATTTAACCCTATTTCTTTGAGCATTTACATACGCAGATACACACATATTTGCAATATTTCGATGAAACTTTTGCTATCTAAATGTACAGTTAGACCAAAGCTATTAATTATTATATATTTATGTAAATATATTTAATTAAAATATTTTTTTTTCCGAAAACTTTGCCAATTTGCCAATTTAATCTAATTAGTTAATTGTTAAGAATTAAAAACAAAACACACAACTTTGTTTTATTCGTAGCAAAAATTTTAAAGCAGAAGAAACAAAAAAAATGTTGCAAATGATATTTCTATTCAAGCAAACAAAACTGTGTCTGTCTGTCTGTCTGTCAGAAATTTAGCTTCACATGCTCCTAGCTAAATCATTAGTATCTTTTATGAGTTTTTTTTGTTCTCCAAGCAGCTACACTGGCAACCTGAGGGCTTTAAGCTAAGCTTCACGCAATAATTAAACATAGAGACGAAATTAGATTAATGATAGTACATACCATACTAAACATATGAGTCTGTCTTATATGCATGATACCTTTTAATGATTGTGTATGAAGAGTATAAATTTAATATACTTCACAGCACGCAAACTCTACACACAGCATTGATGTGTAAAGGTTCTATGTTAATATTAGTTGTTGAAATGATGTCGGTTCTAAATGTAATTAGTCGAAACGTCTTATGTGTATCTATGTGGTAGATATTATCATAGATATTGTGTATAAGATACAAAAATTTATCTATAGCACATAAAAGATACATAAATGTATCTAAAACACATAAAAGATACATTTATATTAAGCTGCTTATGTTTATCAAACAAATACATTAATGGTAAGCTTGAAAAGTTAACTAAACTAAAGGTCATCTAAATTAGTATAAAAAAAAAAAACAAATATTACTTAAAGCAAACTTTAAACTTCAAAGCAAGAAAAGCTAAAAGAAACTCTTTGTTTTACGATTTAGCGAGTGAAAAAAAAAGTAGAAAGGAAACCTAAATCTACACAATACATTAGGTAATATAATACTTAGAGAAGAAATAAATGAAAAGATAGTTACTTAAAAATGTATCTAGATAACTCAATTTTGTAGCATAACAAATGCAATTTTTTTCTGTGTTTTTTTTTTTTTTTGTTTTTGCTTTCGGTTAAAGACAAAGCAGCATTGAAATGTTTGTACTAAACAGTTACGGATATGTTTACTAATGATGAAACATGATGCTTTTTGGCGATAAGATACATTTGTAAATTTTTATTATTTTTTTTTTTTTTTTAATATACAAAACGGATGTAACGCATTTATTGTTGTGATTGTTGCTTTATACAACTAAGCGGCTAAACGTTTATTGAACTTTATGTACAAGTCCAAAACCACAATAAAATGTTGCCGCTAAGCATTTTACTCAAAAGTTTTTTTGAAAAGAAAGTAAATTGGTTTATCTTTTACATTTTAAACTATAGCTTATCTCCGCAAAGCCTATCAAAGGCAATATTTTCATGGATAATTCAAAATCTAGAAGCAATAGAAAGTTATGGTCTTCGAAAGAATTTAAGTTTAAGATCTTCGCTACATTCTTTTTTTGTAAACAGCGCTAGTATCTAGCTCTTCTAGATTTAAAGTTGTTCTTGAATTAAAAGTATTACTTTGAAGGATTTGAGTAGAATAACTGAAGTTCAAATAGAAATTTATATACTTCGCTAAAAATTTTGAACTGCAGTTATTTTACTTTAATTAATTTTATGCAGCTATAAACAACTAAAAAGCTGAAATTTTTAATAGTTTATGCAAAAATTGAAATGTATTCCATAGAAAATTCGTTAAATACTTTAAAGGAAAAAAAAAACAAAATAAGAAAATATACAAAGAACGTAAACATTTTTAGTTACACAAAGAAAATATACATAGTTCTACCTGTATACGTATTTTTTTATTATATATAAAAGTTGTTACTTTCAGACCGGTAATTGTTTTTGCGCAACAGACCATGAAGAAAATTAAACTGACAACCTAAGTACCCGTTTTTTCCAAAGAACTCTTTAAGAAGTTAATGGAAGTAAAAAAAAAAAAACTTAAACAAAAAAATAGCTACAGGTGTAAAGTACTTACAAGACAATGGTTAAAATTCGTTTTGCTTTGCATGTAACTGAGCGTTAAATAAAGTTAATATAGGTAAAATTATTCCATGCTTAAAAAAAAAAAGTATAATAATAATTTAAAATTTTGAATACTTTTTTTTTAAATAAATAATATTGTTTCGTTTTTTTTTTTTTTTTTTACAGCTAACATTTAAGCAGTTCAATTAAAAGATACAACAGCAAAGATACATTTGCAAATTCTTCAAAATTTTGATACAACTCAACGCAATGGATACCGGAAGCGTTGTTAGCGAACCAATTTCCGCGCATCATCGCGCTTTCGCTAAACAAAAATCAGCATCAATGGTTTGTATTAAAATTAATTCAATAATATTATTTAAGTAATTATATTCAAGTAATAAGCCATTGTCAATGATAATTTAATGCAAGGTTGTTATTCAAACGCACCACACACAGCCACAGCCACAGTACAGCTACTTAAGCTGCGCATATTGCATAATCAGAGGCAAGCAACTAAACAAAATTAAATAAAATAAAATAAATAAATAAATAAATAAAAGCAAGAAAAATAAATTTACTAATTATGTATTGTATTGTATTAGTTTGTTTGTATGTTTGTTGTAGATACTGCAGATACATTTGTATCTAGTATATTATATATACAGTCAATAGACTCCAACAACAACAACAACATACGTCAAAACATTTTACATAATTTCATGGTAGAAAGTTTTTGAAAATGAAATTAGTAAATGATTTTTTTTTTTTTTTTTTTTTTTGTAACATGCAACATTATGTTGCATGCAACAATGAATGCTAACAAAAAAAAAAAAAAAAAAAGAAATGCTTTAAAATTTAAGCAACAAAAAATTTTATTTTGAATAGAACCTAAATTTTAATACGCTACTCAATATATGTATATAATTTGTGTAAAGACCTATTATGCCATCCGTCCGTCTGTCTGCAGTATTTATATAGCGTTTCAAACAACTAAACAAAAATATAATTTGAAATATTTATTGTATACAAATCGAACGTGAACGTTTCAAACGCTAAACGGTAAAACTCTTTATCGAAATTAATATGCCCACACACAATCCATAAAAAATAAGATAATATAATAAAGTAAAAATATTTTTTTGAATTTATTTATTAATTGCTATAATGCATTTTTAATAAATACTTTCACAGCTACGCAGCATAATTGTGAAAAAAAATCATTCAATTGAAATACAAGAAAAAAGTTTAGTGATTTATTCGTTTTTCGAATTTGTTAACGTTTCAACAAATTTGTTAAATATTTTTTTTTTTTTTTTTTTGAAATTGGCAAAAAAAAAAAAAGTAATCATTTTAACAAAACGCAAAATATAAAGTTTAAATAACTTTCACTTGACCAAATTGAAGTAAAAAAAAAAAAATAAATTTTATAACTCCATAATTTGTTTATTTTTTATAAAAAAAAAAAGAATGGCCTTTTCGAATTTTCACGACCTTGCTTTTTTACCGGAAGGTTCAAGCATCAATTTAAGCCTATTTCGGAATTTCTATCTTCTCATTTTTCTCAAAATCTGCTAGAAAATCTGTTAGGACAAGATTCGTTTTCAGCGTTATAAAAATTCTATAAGTAAAACCTAGTACGACGCTTCAATCATTTTCCATGTTGACCTGTGTAAACACAGATTTCTTCTATTAATTAATTATCGCATTAAAAAAAAATACAAAAAAAGAAACAAGTTTTAATAGAATTAATTTATTACAGACAATTAAATCTTTCAGCAACTTTTTGCAGTTGAATAATTTTCGAAAGATATCATTTTTCATCTTTTTTTTCAAAAGGACAAATCCTTTTTTTTCTACTTAAATGAAATGCATGCATATGAATTAAATTATTTATATGCAACGGAAGTCAATTTGAAGTCAATTTCTCACGTTCTATGCGCTTTGGACAATGGTCAATTTCCAAAAAAAAAAAAAAAAAAAAAGGCTACTACCCTCCATAAGTAGACAAAGTATATAAGTAGTTGAGCTACTTTCTTCAAGATGTTACTTAATCAATGCATTCAGGGTAGTTTGTGAGAACTTGAGACATTAGGGGAGTGTGCTGTAGGAATGACCATTTGGTGCAATTTATGCAAAAGGAAGTGCAATTAAATTTTATATGGATTAGAACAAAAAATTACAAACCTAAAATAAAAAAAAAGCATTAAAACCTGTCAGATATTAAGCATTTTTGTCTAAAAAAATTGTAGCTGCAAGTCATAAGTAATACTCCTTTTTTTTAAATACTGCAGAAGTTTTATTATAAGAAATAGTGTAAATTATTGAAAACTATTCGTTTAACCCTCTTAGAGATCAATGTAAAACATTAAGAGAGTATGTTAACATAAAGCTTTTCTGTTAGCAAATACCCAATAGAAATATTGACACAAATGCCTTCTTCTGCCTGATACAAAAAAAGTTTTAGTACATACATTTCAACAGACAGACGGACATCGCTAAGTCGATTCGTCTCGTCGGCATCTTCCAACAAACAAAAAATGTAAAGGGACTCGTACTGTGTTTGACAATTGCTTTCGTTTAGAACGTAGGACCACCTCGACGACTATCGATAAAGTCGATAAAATACAATACGTTCGGTACAATGGTTTTGGCTTAAAACGTAACGTAGAGCAGCTTGTGCAAATTTCATTGTTTAACATATCAAATTTAATCGTCCGCCTTAACCGAACCGAACCGCGGTTTGCTTCTGATTTAAAATTACTTCATAGGTATAGACAGCCGCTGCCAATTTTGTACTGGTTTGCAGAACTGGTTAAAAAGCTGTAAAATAACTTTTAATATTCTTTGTACGCATAAATTTCTAGCTTTAAATTTTCCACTGGGCACTTTTGAAAAGCTTTGCGCTTGTCTTCTCACACAATTTTATTCATCTGTGCAGTGCTTGTGGCGTAAACAGTTGTTTTATTTTTTTTATTTTTAATATAAATATTTTGGAATAGCAACGTTTTATTTCTTTAAAAAAAAATTAAATATTTTAAAATAATTTTTTATACAAAGTGTTTTCAAGTGTTTGTGTATAAAGTGTCTTGTTTTGTGTAAAGTTCAAAAAATTGTGATAAAAAGTAAACAAAGTATTTTTGAGCATATTTTGTGCACTAAAAAAGCTAAAAACAAACGGTTTCCAGCTAAATGACATCAGCAACTGTTAAATAAATAAGCAAATAATACTTAATAAACGCTAGAAAATCGATCGGTATATAATAAAAATAAATAAATAAAAATCATCCGAAAATTTGTTGATAAAAAAATAACAAAAAGCAGCAACAACAACGTAAGCAACGTAATCACAAAGCTTTCCGCTCCACTAATACAGTGATAAGCGCCATAAAAAGAGAGACAAACAACAACAACACAAAATTTTAACGACAAATAAAAAACCATGAGAATTCCAACAGTCACAAATCTACTCTGCAACATTCGAGTATATCAAGCAACGCAAGCGGCTAAAATTGCAATCACAACAATAAACACGAAATTTCATTTGAATAAACAAAATTTACAGCATAGAAATATGAGTTCAAACAACGCAACGCAACGTATACCCTTCAGCGAAGATTTCTTCTTTCGGCAGGTGTGTGTTTGGAATTTAAATTAAATTCATTTTAAAATATAATTTTTTTTAATTAAGCTGTTCGATACCGTAAGTAGTACATATAGTTATTTACTGGCCGATTCCAAATCCGGCGAAGCGGTAATCATCGATCCGGTGCTAGAGCATGCCAAGCGTGATGCACAATTGATCAAGGAATTGGGTTTTACGCTTAAATATGCAAGTAAGTAGTTGATTTAATTTATAAAATGTTGTGTTTAAAGTGAATTAACTTATTATTTTTATATATTTTTCATTAGTCAACACACACATGCATGCTGATCATATTACGGGTAGTGGCTGGTTAAAGCAATTAGTGCCCGGTTGCAAATCTGTAATTGCTGCTGCTAGTGGTGCCAAAGCGGATCAACATTTAAATGAAGGTGATAAAATTGTATTTGGACGCCATACGATTGATACCTTGGCAACACCGGGTCACACAAATGGTTGTATGTCTTATGTTGTGCATGAACAGGGCTGCATTTTTACGGGTGATACTATACTTATACGTGGCTGTGGACGCACTGATTTTCAAGAAGGCAATCCGGAAAATTTATACAATAATGTGCATAAGAAGATTTTTACGTTACCGAATAATTTTCGTATCTATCCGGCGCATGACTATAAGTGAGTTATTTGTATGCTACACCCAGTGGTGGGCACACGCCATGCATGTTATTTAATTTGAAAAAGTCGTCATGCTAAAATGTAGTGTCCCAAATGTAAACAGTGTGTAGTATTTCAACATGACGAAATTATAGCAGTTGTAGTATTCCGTCTCTATTAGCTTACATAATTTTTGGCAAGGAAAGTTTTATTAGTTTTGTAGCTTTATCGAAGGGAAAGCGTGAGATAAACATTTTTTGTGTACTCTTTTCACCACAGTTTGAATAAAACCCACCAAAAAATATGTAAGCAAAATAGAAAGAGAAAATGCTGCAATACTAAAGCTGTTATAATTGCATCATGAATCGAAAAAAATCGTTTATATATATTTGATTCTAATAATAACTCTCAACGTTACTGCAGAGGTCAACTGGAGAGCAGCGTTTGGGAGGAGAAAACATACAATCCACGCTTGACCAAAAACATCGAAGAATTTGTTAATATTATGAACAATTTAAATTTACCATATCCAAAGAAGATTGGTAAGTTTTTTCATATTTTTTTAAATATTTTCATATAAAGATTTTTGAAATATTTATTATTATTTTTAGATGTTTCGGTGCCTGCTAATCGCGAATGTGGCGTATATGACATACCTAAAGAGCAGTAAATGGAGCTGTATTACAAAATAAAATGTCACAAAAGCATAAAAGTCTTTGTAGTAATCAGTGTTGAGCACACACATATAAATACATTCTGTGAAAAAGGGCTAAGCATAAAGAATTGTAACAATATTAAAATTGTATTTATTAAGTTTGCTTAGTAATAAAAAGTTCTATAATTTTTCAAAATATTTTTTCTCTTGTTTTATTGTAAACTCCATTGAATTAGTTTAATGAAAAGAAAACTTTTGTCTAACCATAATTTTCATTATTATAATTTGTTTTTTGTTTGCAGACTGTACTGAATCCAAAGGGCATTGCCAAATACAGTATGTTACCAGAGAATACAATGGACACAACACATCTTGCATTGCAATGTGCCACCACTGGACGTCGTCGCAAAAATTGCTCCTCATTGGGTGGCAATGGTGGCACATTTTCTTCACGTACAATACGCGGTGAATCAAAGGAATTACGTTCTGCACTACAGGATCGTGAAGCGGTAATACAAAATTTACGCATACAATTGTGTCTTGGCAAATTGCCACGTCCTACAGGACCACCATTGAATGAAACAGAAAAACCAGCGGCGGAACAAAAATTAACACGCTTAAAAGCGGAAGCTGAAAATAAACGCATAAAAATAAAGAATTTAAAGAGTGCACTGGAAAAATTGGATATTACGGAGTAAATATTAAGTTGTACAAAAAAATTACGTTCTAAAATTAATATTATATTTTTTGCTTTAGCAATATTGATATACGCATACGTCAGGCTGAACTAGAATATGCATTGGGACGTGAGGAGCTTCAAATGTTGTCAATTGTTGAAGAGGCGCGCGCATTGCAGGCACGCCTGGAAAAATCCAAACCGGAGGCACAGACTTTATATAGCATAATCACTTCAGGCATTTCGCTAAGTTTGCATGCAGTACACGCAACCACTGGACGCTGGGCAGCGCAACAAAAGCCCGAACATCCTGGTTTCTATATAGAATGGGCACTCGAGGGCGATGGATTGTATAAGGGTGATCGTATTTTAGAAATTAATGGACGTTTGGTAACGTGCAAAAGCAAAGAGGAATTACAAAAACAAGTCGGTAATTCCGGTAAATGTCAAATGGTGGTGTTGCGTAAGAAATCGTCGCCAATACCACAAAAGCAGCTTGATCAAGAGAAAGAGAATAATTTGAGACTGCAACATCGTATATCATATTTAGAGGAGCAAGTGCGTGAGTTGCAGACAACCAAAGAACAGCAGCAACAATTGCAATTACAAAATACTAATAACAGCAACAATCAGAACAATGCCAGCAATGGACATGTGACTAGCATAAGCATCTCGTCGCCACCTTCAACACCACCGGAAAAACCACTCATCTTTCAACGTGGCAATTATATAACCACACTTGTTGGTGGCAAACCCATAGAACTTTTGGGCAATGAAGAAACCGACGGCAATTCTAGTTTACAACACAGCAACAACAACAACAAAAATTATTCCAATTCGCACATAACTAAAACACTCATCAAGGAAAATACGCATATTGAGCTACGCGAACGAAATATGCCCAATCTTTATATGATGCCATCCAAATCGTTATCTGCCTCCAAGATTTCCATTAATAGTGATTCAGCTTATATGCAGCAGCAGCATCATGCGTATAAACGCCAAGAAAAGCAACGTCATCGAGAACGCTATGAAAATTCAAATTCAACCATGAAACAACAGCAACAACGCGAACGTGAGCAGGCGTCTCATCTTCATGCCAGAAGTGTTGAGCATTTAAATCATTATAATTGGTAACAAAAAATTGAAAGGAATAATTTGAATAGTTTTACTAATTCACACTTTTTCATTAACAGCCGCCGTGATACACCACGCTCTACAGATGTGCAAACTTTACGCGCTCGTCTATCGTCCGATATGCGCAGTGTTAAATCGCTCGATTTCGATAGTGAAAACGATATTAAATCACATAATATGCATACTGCTACTGCTGCAACAGCAACTTCCTGCAGCAGTGCTACAGCTGCGCCTATACGTCCCACGCCACCAAAGAAACCCTTACGTCTTTCGTTGCAGCGTGCACAGAGTTTACAAACAGTCGAGTTACATGCTAGCGATCTGGAACGTAAACGTCCTATGAAGCGTGCACACATTAATAATAATAATAAATCTCCAATTGATATACCAACGCCTGCCGATGGTGGTGGTATACTAATCGAGAACTGTAGCCCATTACATACAGCTTCTCTTGGACGACAAAAACACATTTAAATTAAATATTAAATATGCTAGATACGCTTTTTTTCCTTAACGAAGCATATTTTTAGCCAATGTCATTGTTAGCTAGAGTTTACTGTACTATAATATATATATATTTTTTTTTTCTAAATTCTTTTATAAGAAACATTAATTTAAGAACTTTCTGATATTCACTGCAAATGTGTTAATATCAGTGACAAGGCGGATATGTGCAAAAATTAATTCTAAATAAATAATTAATTTATATTTAAACTATTAAAATAAGAAAATTTAAAGCCGTATTTGTACTTTATATATTAGAATATAGATTAGCACAATTTATTATGTAAATACACGTATTTTTGTTAAAATTGTTGTTGTTAATTTCTTTTTTTTTTTTTAAACATAAAAAAAATGCTGCAAGAGTGCCGGTACCCAGCCATATTCGTTCCACCATTTTGAATTTTAAAAATCTGACTTTAGATTCGTTAACTCCCCAAATACTCCCGAGGAATTAGTCTCAACGATCAATATACATAATACAATATTATAACATTTCAGAGCTATTTTATATTATTATTTAAAACATAAAATTCATACACAAGATTAACTAAATCTCAAGTTTGATGGATTACTTTTATATTTCACTTCAATAATAATCTATCTCTTAAAGTCTACTCGATCGTTGCATTTATTCAACAGAGACACGGTCATGACCATACAAAAACACAGCCATAAATTATCATTTCATATGGAAAAATTAATAAAAAAAAATAATCTTGCTTTTGCCATTTCTTCTTGAAATTATTTAAATGCAAAAAACCCAAAATCAGTTCTATTCTTGCTGCCGTTTCGAGAGCATCATAAATAATTGGAATCTTCAAGATTTTCTTATCAACTTGCAATTTGCAAATAAAATAAAAATAATGATTGCATCAATTGATTTGGAAAGAATTTCTTTAATTTTGATTTTCATTTTTTTAACAAATGTCAATACACTTCCAACAACAACCACAACCAACAACATCTGACATGGAACAAAGTAAGCAGTTCCATTTTAATTAGCATGCTTAAAGTGGTTTTTTAAAGAAAATGTTTTATTTTAGATTGCAATAATGGGCGTGGCACATGTAAGCGTCTTTCACGCTGTGATGAAATCTTTCATAATTGGTCTATACTCCATAACATTGCGAAATTCTGTGATGAATTTAAACACATCGTTTGTTGTCCCAAGCCTTATGTAGCACATCCAGTAGATATAACTAAACGATTTCAAAAAGGTTTGATTTTGCATTCTGTGCACCCCGAACGATTCGGTATATTTAAAGCCAAAAATTTCTTACAGAGTGTCAAAATTTCAATGGTTTACGCAATTGTTCGTCGACGCCTTACATTGTCAATGGCACTGATGCGAATCCTCGTGAATTTCCATTTATGGCATTAATTAGCTTAGATTTGCCTCAGGAATCAAACAAATGGATATGTGGTGGCACCTTGATAAGTCGAAATTATGTGCTAACAGCAGCGCACTGTCTGGAGACAACGTTTAGGTAAATAAAAAACATGTGAAAAAAACCATATACAGGAAAAATTTATTATCGTAATTCGCAGTAATCCCGTTTACCATGTGCGCCTAGGTGAACTTGACCATGCCAGCACTACAGATGATGCACAGCCGCAGAATTTTGATGTAATCGATTCGATCATACATCCTGACTATGATGAAAACGGTGAACAAAATAATGATATTGCATTGTTACAACTTGATAGGGAGGCAATACTTAATGAATACGTATTCCCTGCCTGTTTGCCAGTTTCTAATGGAAATGAATATGCACACGTAACAGCAACGGGTTGGGGTCAAACAAACCCATTCGGATCAGCCTCAACGCATTTACAGAAAGTTGTGCTTGATCGTTTCGATGATGAAGATTGTGCCAGAAAACTGAAGGATGAAGACCAACAACTTAATTCGCATACTCAGATATGCGCAGGCTCCTTCAATACGAACAGCGATACTTGTCAGGGTGATTCTGGTGGACCAATATTTGTGCAGCAACCAGTTTTACGTTGTATGAGACAAATTATTGGCATAACATCTTTTGGTGGCTTTTGCGGTTCGAAAAATAGGCCAAGTGTTTATACAAGAGTGCATTCTTACACTAATTGGATTGAAAATATTGTTTGGAAATCTTTGTAATAAAAACAGACAAAAAAAAAACGTTAACTTCGAATGGACCGAAGCTTATACACCTGTCACACTTTATTTGACGTGGATAGTTCTTTGTGTTTAGCATTTGTATTAAATTTTAACTTAAAATACGAAACAAATTCATTGTCTTATCAAGCACATTGGCTCTCATAAGAAGAACATTCGTTCTTATATCAAGAACAAAGAATCGTTATGCAACAGAACCGTATAAAGGATTAATAAATATGGAGTCTTGTTTGTCGAAAAAAACATAAATTGATGTAGACTGTAATAAGGCAACCAAAAATTTGCTTAAATATTTAACTAGAAGCTAGAAAAATTGGTTTAAAAAATGAGTAAAATAAAGATATACTACTATATGTATATATTTTTTTTTTTTTTTGACAAAACTTAAGGTTTTTTTTTTAATTTAAACTTTAATTGTGATACATAAAAAATATTTAAAAAACAAAACCTAAATTGGACAAACAAGTACCTCTTTTGAGTGGACAACGAAGGTAAAGGTTTTTATTTATTTATTCCCGCTCTTCAGGCGGCAATGAACATTCATTTTGTTAAACCAAACTATATCCTCAATGAATTCAATAAAACTGCTGACTTTAGTGTAAAATTTTATTCCTTTCGCGCAAAACGTATTCGGGGAATCCACTACAATACCGAATACCAAACGCATGCACTTATAATTTGGATGTACCCAGAAGATTGGACCACCTGAGTCACCAGAACATGTATTCTCACTCGTTCTCTCTGAACCAGCACATATTGGGGTAAAGGTTGACATGTCCTCTTCTTCATCATCTTCACTACCGCCATCGTCTTCACATACACTATTTTCATATTTTGTAAGTAAAGCTTTTTGCAAATGAGTGGATTGCTCATTATTTGTATCTGTAATACCCCAACCAGCAGCTTGAAGATCGGGAAATGGAGCACAACTGGGTGACGACAAACACGCTGGAAAAATATACTCATTGAATATGACAGTACTATTCAGTTCGAGAACTGCAATATCGAGATTCTCGTCGAAATCATCATAAGAACAATACGATTTAACATCAAAATCTTGCTCACTAGCATCGTCGTCAGTGGTGCTGAAGTCAAGTTCACCAAGTCGAACACGGAATTTTAAACTGTAAAAAAAAAAAAAAAGTAGTCAAGTAAAAAAAAAAAAACATTCGAAACAAAAGTTTTTATAGAATACTTTTTGAGTTGTCATCCTTTACCAAACAATGGGCTGCGGTTAGCACAAATTTGTTACTTATAAGCGTGCCACCACAATTCCAATCGACAAATGTATCATTATTTGGATCAAAGCGGCCTAATCGAGCCATAAATGGGAATTCTTTTGGTCTAGCTTTTTTACCATCAGCAATAAATGGAACTTGATTTGTGCAATTGCCCAACAGATCTGCATAACGCTTGCATTCTATAGTATAGACAAGTATATAGATCATTTTGAGAAAATATTAAAATATTGTATAATCTTTGACACATGCTCACCTTGTTCGAACCTTCTATTTAGATCGATGGTGCACCAGTTCGGTACACTTTCATTTGGGCAACATATCAATTTATCATCGCCACGATTTGCGCAAGGTTCTCTCAAGTTTTCTATTTCTTTTCCTTTTAAATTATGAAAATTTTTGTAGATAGAATCACACTTTGATATTCGTCGACATGTTCCTTTGTTATTATTGCATGCTACGAAAAAATTATAGAAAAAAAGAAATTATTGATTGAACAATCTTGTAGCAAGTTAATTAGTCTTTTTTTACCACCAAATTGAGTTCCTTCAATAAAAGTTACACTTAAAAATATGCAAGCAATAAAAATATAATTAATTTCTTTAAATGAAAAGCACATTTTGAACATCGTTCCAAAGCAATAAACAAACAAAGACTGAATTAAATATACTTAAGAGACTATAGTAGTAGAAGTGTAGTCGAGCATACTCGACTTTCAGCGTTATTTTTTGTGAAATATAAATAAGTGTTGGTGTACGATAAGCTTAATTCATAAAAACATACAATTTACTGATACAAAGTGTCAAAAGTCAAATGAAAATCGAAACATCGAAGCCAAATATCAAATTAGAAAAAAAAAGTAATAGAAATGTGCGGATAGGCTTCGGATAAATGCCAAATTCGGATTGATTCAAGACAATGTACAGTGGCCGATTTTCCGAAAAACCTGGCCAAAAGTCTAAGGATTCTGACTAAACTTTGGGTACTTATGTTTTTGGGGTCGCTGAATTCATATTTTACATTAATTTTTAAAAATTCAAAATCATATATCCCAAAATGGTCTTCATCTTTTTTCGAAATTCTCTTAAAATGAAAAGTTCGAGGCAAGATAGGGTATGATGATCCCGAACCAATATTATGATTTTCTGATAATGTTGTAGAATAATAATTTAAAAGCCGCTGACGATAATTAACTATTTCTCTTTGAAGTTTCTGAAACGTAGACAAGAAATGAGAGGATCCGAGCATACAAGTAACCAATAACAAAAGTAAACTAAGCTAAGATTTTCTAAAATCAAAGCACATTTTAGTCTCGGTGCTCTTTTAAGAACCAATTTGCCTGTGTCTATGCTAAATGTTTCTATAATTAAATCTCCAAAATAATCTCTCACGCAGTTCTCAGCTATACATTTTTATACAAAAAAAAAAAAAAAAAAAAAATGTTTATAAATACGAGCACATCTCGTTTGTCGTACATATTTTTTTTTTTTTATATTTAAGAACAAACAATACTCGTAATAGAATAATTTTGAAGATTTAGTTTAGTCAGTCGTTTGCGCTGTCAAAAGATGTTCAAAATGTGCTTTTTATTTAAAGAAATGAATTATATTTTTATTGCTTGCTTATTTTTAAGTATTACTTTTATTGAGGGATCTCAATTTGGTGGTAAAAAAAGACTAATTAACTTGCTACAAGATTGTTCAATCAATAATTTGTTTTTTCTATAATTTTTTTCGTAGCATGCAATAATAATAAAGGAACATGTCGACGAATATCAAAGTGTGATTCTATCTACAAAAATTTTCATATTTTAAAAGGAAAAGAAATAGAAAACTTGAGAGAACCATGCGCAAATCGTGGCGATGATAAATTGATATGTTGCCCAAATGAAAGTGTACCGAACTGGTGCACCATCGATCTAAATAGAAAGTTCGAACAAGGTGAGCATGTGTCAAACATTATACAATATACTAATATTCTCAAAATGATCTATATACTTGCTATATTATAGAATGCAAGCGTTATGCAGATCAGTTGGGCAATTGCACAAATCAAGTTCCATTTATTGCTGATGGTAAAAAAGCTAGACCAAAAGAATTCCCATTTATGGCTCGATTAGGCCGCTTTGATCCAAATAATGATACATTTGTCGATTGGAATTGTGGTGGCACGCTTATAAGTAACAAATTTGTGCTAACCGCAGCCCATTGTTTGGTAAAGGATGACAACTCAAAAAAGTATTCTATAAAAACTTTTGTTTCGAATGTTTTTTTTTTTACTTGACTACTTTTTTTTTTTTTACAGTTTAAAATTCCGTGTTCGACTTGGTGAACTTGACTTCAGCACCACTGACGACGATGCTAGTGTGCAAGATTTTGATGTTAAATCGTATTGTTCTTATAATGATTTCGAAGAGAATCTCGATATTGCAGTTCTCGAACTGAATAGTACTGTCATATTCAATGAGTATATTTTTCCAGCGTGTTTGTCGTCACCCAGTTGTGCTCCATTTTCCCGATCTTCAAGCTGCTGGTTGGGGTATTACAGATACAAATAATGAGCAATCCACTCATTTGCAAAAAGCTTTACTTACAAAATATGAAAATAGTGTATGTGAAGACGACGGTGATAGTAAAGAGGATGAAGAGGAGGACATGTCAACCTTTACCCCAATATGTGCTGGTTCAAAGAGAACGAGTGAGAATACATGTTCTGGTGACTCAGGTGGTCCAATCTTCTGGGTACATCCAAATTATAAGTGCATGCGTTTGGTATTCGGTATAGTAGCGAGTGCCTCAACTGCGCAATGTGAGAAAGGAACGAGTTTTTACACTAAAGTTAGCCATTTTATTAAATTTATTGAGGATATAGTTTGGTTTAAAAAAATGAAAGTTTATTGCCCTAAAAACAAGAAATAAATAAATGAAAACTTTCTTAGTTGTACGCTCAACGTCAAGAAATTTTTGTACGATCAATAGTGATGATCGGCGAATGTCGGTACTGATGATGATTATTATTTGACCCATATGACAGGTTTTTATGAAATCGCGTTAATTTTTATATTGATTCAAAAAAGCGAGTTTTACGACTTGAGACGTGTTAGAAAATTTTTGATTTGTTTTCTTTATTTTATATTAAAACACAAAACTGAATAAACCGAAAAAGATTTTTACCCAAAAAATTGCTCGGGTTTCAACAAAAAACTCTTCAAATTATAAAAACTTGGAATTGTTATTTGGTTTTTGGTCATCGAAACGAGATATAAAATGCGCTACATTTATATTTTAACGTAAGCCGTTTTATTAAATTTATTGAGTATATAAAATAGGCGAACAACAAATGATAACAACAATTTTCTTATACATATTTTTATAGTACTACATATGTGTACCTATCGATTTTATTATATTTTTTTTATATATATTTTTTAAATTAAAATTATATGTGTAAAGTGATGCATTTTTATTTTTCATCTTAAAAAAAATATTTGTTTTTTTTTTTTTTTTTTGTTTTTTTTTTTTTGTGGTGTTTAGTGAATATAAATTTTTACTCTAATAACTAATTTGATTAAGTGCTAGTGACCCTGTAGAAGACCGTTTACAGTCGTTCAGATAATGCGTACAGATTTTTAGACACGTTTACGTTTAGCTCTCAGTTCTTGTTTCCTGATCTCCTGCTGCTTATAGACGAACAATGGACGAAAAACAATGGCACGTCGTTGACGATCCAAGGGTGCATCTTCGGCAGCACGACGTGTACGCGAATATGGGCGGAATAGATCTGTTTTGGCTGAATCGCGACGATACAGGGTGCTTAAGAAGTCAAAATATGGACGCGAACGCAAACTGTCGGGCTGACTGAGCGGTGAAGTGTAACTAAATGAATTTGGTGTCTCTATGTCGAGTAAACTATGCTGTTCCGGCTGCTGCTGCTGTTGCTGTGCATATTGTGGTGCAGCATTGCTGTAGCAGACAATAAAAATAAATACAACGCTGGCGCACGAGATAAGCTGCAAAGAAGAATCGAATTTTTTTTTTTTTTAATAAAAAATTTGCAAACCAGAAAATTTATGCAAAAATACAATAAGAAATGTTTGCGGATCTTTTATGAGAAATATAAAAAAAATAGGTGTGAATAGATTTACTACACCAAAGCAATGGATGAATAATTATTAAACATGTTAAATTGTAGTTAGATCAATCGATCGATCGATCGAAAGATAGATACTATATATAATATAAAGAACCTGTTAAAACTATTAAGTTATGTATGCATGTATGCTTTGGATTAGCATATTATAATTAATTTATACAATTTAAACTACAATATATAATCGAATCGAATCGAATCGAATTCAAAAAATTATTTTCGACAAAGAAATCACGATTTTCTATATAATTAGCCGACGCGCCCCAATAGCGATTTTAGATACGAATGAATTAAATTGCATTAATATGAAATATATTTGTAATTAAGTAGCAAAAATAAATCAACAACATAAAACTTTATTTATTATTTTATTATGTAAATTTAAATACACACACAAAAATTTTCGGGTCAACGCGATGTGCGAGATGTGCGTACAGCTTTATTTATTTATTATTTTGAAAACCACCAACGCACATAAATTTCAATGAATTATTAATTTATAAATATTTCGATTTTTTTTTTTTTTATTTTTTTTTTTTTTTTGTTAAGAAAACAATAAAAAAAACAAGCACAGCAGACAAAATTAATTTTGGCGCATGTAACCGGTTGGATTTTGTGGTTCAGGGTTAGCAGACGATTTAGATCACAGCTTGTGCGGTTCAAAATAATGTTAATGCATATCAAGGATAAAAAAAAGATGTATATCATTTAATGTTTTAAAAAATATTGAATAAAAAAATCGTATATTTTTAAATTAAGAAATATTGTCGAGAGTTACGGACATAGAGAGCTGCCATTGACAAAAAAAAAAAAAAATAAACAAAATAACGCAAAAGGCAGCTAATCTAATAAAATTTAGTTACTTTCAAATTTAAATTTTTATTTTGTACGAAAAAAAACCAAAACATTAAGATTTTTGCGACCTTGTAATCGCTCGAATTATTTTAATTTTGAACTTTACTGGTAAATTCGAAACACCAAACACGTTTCACAAAACAAGTAGCAATTTTAGCTGCATTTGACATTTTTTTTTTTTATTATTCACATTTTTTTTATTTTATTTTTTTTAAACAAGAACATTATTTTTAAAAACATTTAATATTAAAAAAAAAAAAAATAATAATAATACTCACTTTATGTGTAATAGCTGCCATGATTTAGTCCAAAAAATTATCGAAAAAAAAATTTTTTTTTTTTTAATTTAATTGATTTGTCAAGTAGTTGAGTAAATGTTTAATCAATCAATCAATTCTGACAACAGCTTCAATTTTTTTTATTTATTTAAATTATTTTTTTTTCGCGTACTTAGCACTTTGCTTTTCACAAATAAATAATATTTTTTTTAATTATTCTTTTTCACTTTTGGCACTTGAATTGTTCTTTTTTAAAATTTTTTTAAATATATATTTTTTTATAAGAGTATTCCTGATTTCCTTATTTTATTTTATTTATTTATTTTTTATTTGAGTTGATTATTCTTTTCACTTTATATGCTTTGAAGTCTTTAATAAAGTTGTTGTCGCTGTGGAACTTGTTCAAAAACTGTTAAGAATCTCAGCAAACAATTCACTTTTTATATGAGAAACAATCTGACTTGAGATTCAGCAAAAAAAAAAAAAATGCCGAAGCAGATAACGACACAACGATGAAAATGACAACGAAGATTGCGTATATCTCCGTATTTGTGTATTTGTAACACAAAAAAAAAAAAAAAAAAACGAGTATATTTGAACGGGTTTTGATGCCTGGTAGTATCATTATAGACATTGATTACGCTTAATTCGAGCAGTTTTGCACATCTAAATAAGCAAGAACTGATTTAATAATTTTTTTTTTTTTTTTTAAGTGTAAAAAATAAAAAAAAAATTAAAAAATAATTTTGCAGTTAAGTATGCGCGATTACGAGATATACTGTACCTTTGTGGGGGGTATACCGAACCCCTTTTTGGTCTTACGCAAATCGGAATATTTTAGTGAGACTATCATAGGGAATAATTTATACAAAATATTAAGTCTCTAGATTAAACAAATAAGAAATTTAAAAAAAAAAAAACAAGAACGTTAACTGTTTGAGTATGTTGCCCTTCAGCTTGCAAGTGCCCACCTCTTGAAGGCTCAAGGCATTCCCATTTTAAAAAATAAAAAAACATACCCTAAAATTTGAGTTTTTTTACCCGCGACTACATAGTGTGAAGGGTATTGATCCGTTTGTCGTATCGAAAGAAATTCGTAGGACGACATTAGAAGTGAGTTTACACAGACCCGAGTGAATATATCCATAAATAAATAATATTGTCAGCCGAAATCGAGACGAATGGGCTGCCATGTCCGTCTGTGGGCCGTATCAAAAAATGGCCGTGCGTCACTCTGTCTTTTGCAATGAGTTTTCATTAGAAAGTTCTAAAGATAATAGACCTAAAACATTTACAAATCAAGCTATTTTCATACAAAACGAAAAAAGGCAAGTTTGTATGGGGGCTATATCTAGAAAGGTGCCACGCCCACTTTTGACATACAAACCGCCTATACAAAAAACTTACCAGTTTAAAGTTTCAGGTCAATTTCTTTATGTAAATGGTTATTATTTATGAATGTTTTGACTACGAATAGGGTAAAAACACTTTTAATCCAATATCCATTCATCCCAATGATCAGAAGAAAGGTACCACGCCAATTTTTAGATATAGCCCCCATGCAAACTTTACCATTCTTTACGATTTTTTGTATGAAAATTGTTATTATTTGTAAATGTATTTACTACAAATATAGGTAAAAGCACTTCTAATGACATCCAATTTCAAAAGTATGGTGCCACGCCCATTTTTTGATATGGCTCCATACATAACCAAGCGCCCATTTTTCAGATTTTGTATGAAAATAGTTCTATATTTATGGATGTATTCACTCCAACCTTTGTAAAAATTGACTTCTACTGTTATCCTCATGAATATGTCTATCGATATGACAAGGATCTTTCAATTTTTTAATAACATGGTCCCATATAAACTCACCTGTCTATTTTTTTATTTTTCAAGAAAATTCCGAATAAAGTTTCGTGTGGTGGGTATTTTCCGTTTCGGGCTTCCGGGTTAACGTTCTGGTGCTTGCATTTTATTTCATAAAAACGTCTGCGTTTTGTTTTGAATCCAGCGTAACTTTAAATTTTATAAGGAACTGGCGGATACTCGACGTGTCCTACTACGTTGTAAAAGCGTTCCGGCATCTCTTTCGACATTTTGCCGTTTCGCAAAATCTATTTTTTGGTGCAATTGCAGTTCTATTTAATGACATTTTTGTATTTTTATTTTTTTTTTGGTTCATTTTAAAAAACAAGTCCTAAATTGTCAATTCACTTAATTTGTTGAGATAAAAAAAATAACAAAAATGCTCAAAGTAATTTAATTTTTTAAACAAACTTTTGTTCAATAGTTTTAAACTCTTGAAGTAACCCTTGTGCATGCTAATCACCTTTAAATAGAAATCGCATCTTAAGATGATTATAACGCATAACCAGAGAAGGGGTTGTTATATTTCAGATTATGTATCACAGACATTTAAATACTTAAAGACTTACCACAACAAATCATTCCAAGAGGATATGCATTTAGTTAATCCTAAGTGTGAGGTGCGTGTGTCTGTGTATGTGTGTGTGTGTGTGTGTCACGCTATTAACGCCTTTGCTAAATTTTCACACATCAAATTATAGGTTTTAGCAAACAAAAAAATAATAATAAATAAATAAATGAAGACAGCTAAAATTTAAACAACTTAATCAATCCATCGATCAATCATTTTTCCATGACGCACAAAAAAAAAAATTATTTGGCAATTATTATTAGGTAAATCAATTTCATTAGATCTTTTGTTTGTTTAATGTTTTTTTTTTTTTTTTTTTCTTCAAATATGATTAAGCATTTCGACTGAATTGAATCTGTGAGAAATTGGCGTTTAAAGGAATTACAGAAACACGTTGCCATTGGATTAAGATTGGCTTAACTGGATTTTTTTTTTTTTTTTTTTTTTTTTAAATACGGAAGCCGGTAGTCGTAAAAATACAAAAAAAAAAAGCGTACAGATACAGAATAACAAAGCTTTAAATATTTTAGATTCATAAAATATAAAAAAAAAATATGTATACAAAAAAAAATTCGTATAAACGCGTCTGATATAGCAAACACTTGAGTTGAAGTGGCGCTTTTGTATAAATAAAAAAAAAAAATATCTATCTCCCAGCTAAATTTTATATATTTTTTATTTTATTATATAATAATCAAATCAAATAGATTCTTTTTGATATATTTCAAATTAAATTCTATTTAAATAATTTCAAATTGATTTTGTTGAACGCGTTTTTTTTTCTTCTGGCTAATTTATGCGATGACGCATGCGCAACAATGGCTGGCAAAATGTCAGCGCCTAATACACGTCTACCCTAAATCTGGGAACAAAAACAAAAAATATATATATATATACCTATACTGATGGTTAAAAATGATATTAAATAAAGTTATAGATGATATCTCAGTTTCAGCTGCTGCTGCTACTATTGTTGATTTTGTTGTCACCACTTCAGCTCTTGAAGGTTAATAGCTTCAGTTTGAGTTGAATGAAATAAAACAATGGCACAAAATCATCAAATAAAAAAAAATCATTATTTTTTGAACAAAAATTAAAGAAGACATTTGAGCAAAGTAGCAAAAAAATGCGATACTAATTAGCATTTTTCAATTTATTTTAATATATTTTTGTTTTATTTACTTATTTTGATTTTTTTTTATTATTATTATTTTTTTTTTCTTTATTATTTCTTATATATTAATTCTTTATATACCTACCTATTGTATATATATATTTTTTACTGTATTAGTGACACGTGATTGCGTTGATAATTTTCGTCAATTTTTAGCTGTATCAAAACTATAAAATATATATAGAACTCGTTATAAAATTCATCTCTGACGCAACTTGCGTTTTTTAAGAGGTAACCGGTTGCAGTCTAAAAATTTTTTATGATTTATCTTTTAGTTTGCACATATTTTATTTTAAATAAATTTTTAAACATTTTTTTTTGTTAAAGTAAAAATTTTGTTTAAAATTTGAAGACAAACAACGCAATTGAATTTCTTATCAACTTTAATTTTTTTTTTTTTTTGTTGCTGTCTCAATTGCAAAACAAAAAGGTTAAAGTTTATCAAAAAATTATTCAAAATTATAAAAACAAAAATTATTTTTTTTTTTAATTTTTTTTTTTTAATTTTTTTAAATTTTTTTTTTTTTTTTTTTTGGTTTTGTTTTGTGACTTTTTTTCAAATTTTTTTAATTAATTATTTATTTATTTATTTTTTTTTTTTTATTGATCTTGTTTTTCTTTTTTATAAATTTTAAAAATTTCATGAATTAAAGTGAAATTGCGTAGTAATCAAAATGATTTATTAAAAATTTTTAAACATATTTTTTTTTGCATAACTATGAGGCAGTTTTGTTTGGTTTAGCAACTAAATTAAACTGGAATCTCATTTTAATAATAATGTTGCATAGGAATTCTAATTTTATAAACAATTTTTTTTTTTTTTTGGTCTATTTTTAACTTTATTTAATAATAATATTAATAATATGTAGACTTAAAAATAGCTTTATTACTAATAAATAGATACATACATATGTAGGTATATACCTACTTAGAGTTAATATTATAATAATTTTGTCACGATACGTTCGTAATGCATTATTCGCGATATCGCAGACATAATAAATTATTTGTATGCTGACACATCGTCTACAAAATGGCTGAAAATTGATAAATAAATTTTATATATGAAACATTTGAAAGTATTTTGAAATTTTAAAATCCTAGAAACATAAATAAAAAAATACCTATATTTATAAAATAAAAGAGTATATGTATTCGACGATTTATATATGTATACACATATAAAATAATAAAAATGTTTCTATGTCCGCTATGTGCGTTGAAACCATACAACCGATGAGTTCCAAAGTGGTTTCATTTAAAAGGTAGTTTCAAATTCCACTAAAATAATGCGTTAGGCACATTCGATTCATTCAAGAAATCAATTTTCTAATTTTTTCATACAAAAAGTATTTTTTTTTTTTTTGTTCTATTATACTAGCCCCAACATATTGTAGACTCGCTGCAATCAAAAAAAAAACAAAAAACAGTTGATTGCAGCGGGCCCCAACGCATGCAATTAAAAAAAAATGGTATTTTTTAGTAAGTTTCTATGTTAGCCTCAACATGATTTGGTTACGCTGCAATAAAAAAAATAGTGAAAATACAACCGAAAAGAACTGAAATTGCATAAATAAAAGCAGCTGCGAAACGGAAAGAGTCGAAAGAGCAGTCGAAACGCCCTCAAAACGTAGTAACACACGCCGGGTATACACTATATTATATAAAAATATATTTTCTTTTGAAAGTAATTCATTTTTGAATTTCTGAAGGGAAACCTTAATTTTCATTTTTACTTCCCTTACTGAAAAATACATTTGAAATACATGGACTTCCAAAGGCGACATGGTTGAATTAAATAATAATTTTATCTGTGCGACCTTAAAACATATTTTAGTTGTGAACATATTTTTATCAATTTTGAAAATTTCCAGAAGAATCAAATCGCTCTTATAGTTTGGGTTGTACGAAAATAGTGAACAAATCAAACAGGATAAAGTTGTATAAAGTTTTTAAAAATTGATTTTTTTTGTTTATTTAAGAACCAACATTCCAAGATGTATAATCATAATCAGATGCATGAGTACCTCGTAAAATCGCCCACACCGAAAAACGAAATAAAAAAGTGCAATAAAGCTTAATCATTTGACTTATTTGAACCAATCCGCAGTTTCTAATTAAAACTGAGCGTTTCCGCGTAAAATTCGTAAAGTGCTAAAAAGTGACAAATTTAAAAGAAATAAACGTTCGACTGAACTTTTCTCACAATAATAATATTATGATTCATGTTGTCAGTTAAAAGGGGCGCGAATACTTTTCCAAATTTAATTAACATAATTTTATTTTATTTCTTTTTTTTTTTTTTTTTTTTTTTTTTGTTTTGTTTGGTTTCCAAGTGGAAAATAAATTCAGCGTACTTCGCAGTGTTTTTTGCAAAATATTTCCTACTTTTGTTTTTGGATAATTAGCACATTTTTTCGTACGCCACATATCGATTAGGTTTGAATCTTCTTTTTTTTTTACCAGTTGGTACCAGTTGGACACCTTTTAGCCAATTTGGATATTTTCCACAGCTAAATTTATTTTCGAAATTTTTTTTTAGTGTTGCTGCTTAACGAAATCATTTTATATTTTTGGGGAAATTTTATAATTAGTTAATATTTATTAATTAAATAATCAATCGTTCAAATGACGTCAAAATATTGCCAATAAAAAAAATATATTAAATATGAACTTTAATTGATTTGCTTTATATGAAATATTTATTTTGTTAATTATTCTTTGGGTCATTCATTTTTTTTTTTTTTCGATTCTTTTATAAATAAATTTAATTTGAGTTAAAGATGAACTAAAGAAAATTGGCAAAAAAAAAAAAAGTTCCCTTTAATCGAGCACATAATCAGCAAAATGATCTTAGATAAAATTTTATGTAAAATTAGTTTCATTACTTGGATTCATTCATTCATTGTACACACCCAAAAAAATAAAAACAAAAAAAAACGATTTATTCATGAATACTGTCTGCCGCAACTCACAATCAGTGACTTTGACCTAATGCTTTGTCTCCAACTTATGTACATAGTTATACGAAGTGTATTTGTTGTTGTTTTATGTACAATTTTTAAGATTGGCAAAATCATGGTTAAGTTGGCATTTTCATTGCCAGCCAGTCAAGTGCAACGCAAAAAGCGCGTCAAGAAACAGAAACAAAAACAAAAACAAAAAAGCAAAATAGAAAATTCAAAGCATGAAAACTAAACGAAGAAGCTACGCTGCAAAGTAAAAAAACTAAATCACTCATACGCAACGAGGTGCGTTACAAAAATCGATTATATTTATCATACTTTTTTGGTGATCACCGA